>JAJKFJ010020979.1:0-356894 GCA_027382625.1 Tetmemena sp. SeJ-2015
TGAGTGTTTGCCCATAGATCACATCCCTCCACGCCTAACAGGAAATTAGAAGGGTGAGTGGGAACCACTCACCTTTGATTAATCTCCCAGTGAGCAGCTCAACCACCTTCCCATGGCTTCGGCTGCCATTATCCTTGCCTCTTTTAAGCACTTCACCCACCATCCAATGGATTACCAAACCAGAAAGCCTTCGGGGAAAGGGCGCGTTGTCTAGTGACCGGATCTGTGTGGGTCTCATGAAGCACTAATTTAATTTTTAATTTAAAATTATAAAAATTTAAATTAAGTGTATAGCTTTTATTTTTAGACTAACCATTGTTGAGTAAGTCGCCAATAGGATACCTATGGGCTTTGCTTAAAATTTAATAGTTAACTATAAATAAATTGCGAAGCTTCCAAGGATTGGACCATTCCCCACCTATTCTAATAATGATAGCAATAGAATCGCAATAGAAACTGGTGTGTTCAGAAGTAAACCTCTAAATACTATGCCATTAAATCACTAAAATTAAATTACTTCTTGTTTGAACTTAAAATTAAATTACTTTAGCAAAATATTTATTCACTCTTTTATACAATTTTTTACTATATAAACTTTGTCTTTTTAAATTATATAAGTACATCCTTTTTATTTATCAATAACTTTTCTTAATATTTTTATCTTAAGGGTGTTTTTAATTTTTTTTAAATCTATGTTTGATTAAAAGAATAAGTTTACTTGCATAAGTTTTAAAATCTTAAAAATAAAAATTGGCATAACTGTAAAAGTCTCTTGACTTAACATTAAGAGATAAAAGCAGAAATCTCCACAAAATCATAAGTTGGGTATGGTTTGTACATATAGGGAAGAAAAATCTTTATTTCCGAGTAATATTAAAATGCTAATGCAGAAAAATATAATGAAACTGCGGCCATAATGAGAACAAATGTCATAGAAACAGATCCAGCTTCCAAAAATACATATTTATATTCATTTCGTTTTAAGGATTTAAAATTCTCAAAATTAACGTAATTAAGGGAAGATTATATATCTAATTTAGTTTAAACTTTCTTTTTACTTACTCATTTTGAGTCATATGAGAATTCAAATCAGAAGCTGCTCAAATTATAATTTTTGCATGAAACATTTAGCTCATGAAATGCTTTTTAAATGATAATTTAACTCTTTTAGATTTATTTAGACTTTTTAATTGCTTTCTTTCTGTTATAATTAATTATAAATCCATTTTTAAGAAACTGCATATGATATTTAATAATTAATTATCTGACTATATTAAATTTTATTCCACATTTTTCGACAACAACGAAAGACTATCAGTGAATTAAAAAAGGAAATATTTTTAAATAGATTTTTAATTTTTTTTTAAAAAAGAGGTTGATTTTAAAATTAAAAAATTTTTTAAAATAAAAAAGTTTTAAAATCAATATAAATTTTTTTTATTCTTTTAAAAATTTTAATTTCTTGTTTTTTTTTATCATATAAAATTAAATAAGAGCCATATATAAAAATTAATTAGTTTTATTTTACTCTTCTATATCGAAAGAAGTTAAATCCCTAAGTAACTGTAAAATAAAAAGTTATTGTTACTATAGAGATTGCAAGTGGTTAAAAAGGGGGGTTCATGAAGTTGGGATCCGATTGAAGACCCTTCTTAAGAGATATTAAAGATTTATAAATATTGTTATTAAGGTTTCTATTAAATGCCTTTATACTTTGGGGCTTTCAAAATATCCTTTATCCAGTAGGTAATAAATAGTGCACATATTTCATCATTTTAATGCCTTTTAAACTGTAAATTTAGCCTTCTTAATTTGAATTATAAAACTAAACCCCATAAATCAGTAAATTAATAAAAAAATAATTTATTTTTTGCTAATAAATGGAGGTTTATTCTTTTACTCTCTTAACAGTATCGATAGGGTTATTTTTTAATTTTTATTAAATTAAATAATTAAAATTAAGAAACCAAGTTTGTATAAAATTGGTGTGGAGTTATGAGTAAAATTGTTAAGGGCATTAATTTTCATATAACGAACACTCTAAATAATTTCTAGTTTATAAATAGAAGGTAAATAATGTAGAAATTTTTTTATTAAAGGATGCGAGAGTTATAATGAATTTGATATTAAATGAGAAAGACAACACTACTAAAATATTTTATTTGCTGGTCGTGGATAATCAATCTCCATTCAAAAGTTAGCTTGGGCATGCTCTCTTCTGTGTAAGTTGAGGCTTCTCGCACTCAAATGAGGAAAACTAAAGCAGATTATATTAATGCAATGAAACGCATGAGCAAACTTACAAAATCTTGTGGGCCTATATTATATTTTGTCAAGTCATACTCCAAACCAGAAACATTAGAACCTGAAGATTCACTTCCAAAAGAGAGATTACAATATCAAAGAATATAATTTGAGATTCAAGCGGCTGTAAAACTTTTTTAATTATCTTTAGAGTATTTAACAATTAAATGTGATTAAGAACTCTTTTAATTTATCTTTGCGTAATTATGAAAATAATATTGATTTCACCAAATTAAAGGAAAATTAGTGGAATGCTTAGTTCTTGGTGCTAATAAGATTTCTAATATTCGAAATATTGAAGCATTAACTTTCAAATTTGAAATGCATATAGAATAGTCTGTGCAATTTTATTAATTAATTTATTTTGAATTCCAAAACTTGCACCTATGAAGTCAATTCCGTTTGAATAATCTTAAACTTATTGACCATTTTATGACTATTAAATGTAGGGAATACCTGTGAGGAACACATTAACTATTAAATAAGAGAATGAATCTCAAACAAAAAAAATATATAAAAAATATTGTGATTAGACCTTAACAACTAAATTTCAATAAATTCATAGTTTTACATATTAGATATTGTCAACCTAAAGGATTTTTGTATTCTTCATATAAGAATTTATTTGAAATTAACTTTTTAAATTCACCACACTTTGTGTCTTAAAATAGAGAAAATTATTTCAATGTGAAAGAGAAAATATTTTAAAACATTTTCCTTGAAATAAATTTTGTATCTTAGGTCGCAAACTATAATGCTAATGCTATATTAAAGATGAGTAGCATTCAACTCTACTAAATTATTTAAAGGAAAAATTATTTAAATTTCGTATTTTTATCAACCCGAGTAATGTAGGACTATTGCTTAATAGAGCTGCAGCCATTTGGTCAGCTCTCTTTGTTTTTAATTTACAAAAGATACAAATAAATTCTAAGCAATTTATTATTTTTATAATTTTAATATTTTTAAATAAAAATATTTAACTATGATTGAAGCAATCGCCATGAAAGAAGCTTAGGCAACCGAGTAAGTTTAAAGATTAAAATTTGTGAAAATAATTATTATTTTGAATATTTTAGTTGCTTGATCTCCTCCAGTCAAGGTTGAGAAAATGATCACTCCTATTATACTGTTCAGTACTAAACATAATTAAAAATTAAAATTATTTTAATAATATTTATCTAAAAAAGGTTAAAATAATTATTTATGGACAAGTATTTTGATCTAAATAAGTTGAAAAATATTTCTAATTTCATTGTATGTAAATTATTTATGTTCTCCATTTAGGGA
This sequence comes from Tetmemena sp. SeJ-2015, assembly GCA_027382625.1. Classification (NCBI taxonomy): domain Eukaryota; phylum Ciliophora; class Spirotrichea; order Sporadotrichida; family Oxytrichidae; genus Tetmemena; species Tetmemena sp. SeJ-2015. The sequence goes on from JAJKFJ010020979.1 coordinate 3,595, forward strand.
AGTAAAATTTATTCAGAAATCAATCTCATTCTGAGTTTTTAATCTATAATTTTAAGAGTGCTGTTGAGGGAAATTATTGAAAATTTTCTCTGAGAATTTATTGATAAGCATATTTAAAAAAAGGCATCTTCTTAATTTATACTAATAATACACAACATTAATTTTCCTGAGAATACTTTTAGTAATTTGTATTATTTTCATTTTTTTATAATAGAGAGGGAGTTATAGAAAGAGCAGTCTATTATAATTTAAATAGAAGGGGGTAAATAAAATATTAAAGGGTATTTTCTATCTTATTTCTCTAAGAGGAATTCTATTTTGAATGAATAATTCTTAACTTCCTTTTTCAGTTTAATTAAGGAAAAAAGAGTATCAGCAAAATAATGTTGTAGATAAAAATGTATTTGAAACAGAAAATAAGTTTCTTATGTTTTGTAATTCCTTTGATTTATTTACTTTAGGTCATGCATTATCGGCCTTATAGACTACTACTTTTTAAAATGCAAACTTATAAATTAATAATCAATAATCAAAAAATTTAAACTTAACTGCCTTTATTCCTATCAAATTATCTCCTACTCTTCCAAAAGCTAATTCAAATTTTAAATATCTAAGTTATGATGCGCACCCTCAATTCTTAAAGAAAATATCATATTAGATAAATATATTAATAAATTTTCCTTTTAAAATAATTTAAAGATATAATTTAAATTTCTTTAATTGAGAAAGTTTACTTGAGTAACTCTGTCTAAAATATTAATTAATTGAGTTATTGTGAAGACCTAGTGGCTTTCTATCCATATATTAGAGCAATCTTCTACACAGTTTTGTGGAAAGAAGTATCTTTTAAAATCTTCAGAAATGCCACCAGATTAAAAAGGGTGCAATTTCCTTAATTAATTTTCTTAAAATCATCCAAATTATGATTTCATAAATTCAGTGAATTTTATTAAATAAAATTGGCTATTTATTTATGAGAAATAACGATACATTTCATATATAAGTTAATTAAAAATAATTTATAGATTTAGGTTAGTGAGATGTGGGGTATTCCAAATTAAAAATAAATCGCAAAATAGATGATGGGCTTTATGGAATCGACATCAATGGTATTATAAGCATACTTTCACCCAGTGCTAAAAGTGAAAAAATTCCTGATAAGATCTTTGTATATAAGAATTTAGTTGACTCAACCACCAAACAAATAGGATTGAAATTAATTTATTTAATTCTAAATCATTGCTAAGAATTTAATGAAGTCTTTAATTTAATTACAACTTAAATTAAAATGGATTTTCAGGGTCGTAATATAAATCACTTATTAATTATTTCTACCTAGGGAGCTGAAAATTCAAATGAGTTTGATCCATAAATTATTTTGGTAGTTTTCAGATCTTTCAAACTGGACCTTTAAGGTGCTCGGAGGAGAGAATAATATGTAACCTCGTGAAAATTGAGTGTGAATCCTGCCCCCTAAAGACATGGGTTATTTTAGAAGGTAAGGAAGGGAATTTCAATTCTTCTCCACAATTAAAACTCAATCTAAAAGTTAACTGAATTTTTTATAAGATCAATTTTCTATTAGTTTAAGAGGATAAGATTGTGCTGACGAAGAATAACAAGCAGGGCCTGTAACAGATTATTTAATAATAAGGCGGCTTAAGAAGAAGATTTAAATCAACGTATCACAACCGTTAAAATTATGCAATTGTGCTCCAAAAGAGATTAAATAAATATTTTACTTAAGTACAAAATTTAAATATCTCGGAATTCTTTCATAATTTATCATCATAATTGTAATTACATACATTTTAAAATATATAATTCTATAGTTTATATATTTATAGACATTTTTATTTTATTCCAAGTGCTTGGAAAAGGGAGTAAAAGTATCTGTAAACATTGATTCTAGATTGCTACTGCAAAATAGTTTTTATTTAAATAATTGTTATTGTTAATAGATGGACTTATATTATGTTTTCAGCTTTGTTTTTTAAAATTCTAGTTTCCGTTGACCTTTCTACAGCTGGAGTCTATTTGTAGCATGTGGAGATAGTCACAGTTGAAAACCGAGTTTAAATCTAGGTGGAATTTATTTGAAAAACCGAAGTTAATTAAAATTAAACCGTATAATTATTGTGTTACGCACTAATTAAATCAAAAATTAAGTTTGGAACATTGGAACATTGGAACTTTGGAACATTTTGGAGTATTAGGGTGTAACCGATAATTAAAAACACACAATAGCTGTACTGATGTACTCAACCGCTCATTCCCTTTCCAATGCCTACTCAGGCTTACCGTTATGTCACTCACAGTCTCTCCGGAGATTCCCCATTGGTCTAGGCGGCTAGGATAGGGCAAGCTGGCAGTAGTAGGCGTCCCGGGTGTATCTCTTGGCCAGTGCGGAGTGTCTCCCAGAGGGAAGGGGTTCGAACCCCACCGGTGACCTGAGGCGGTATGTGTGTGAGAGTCGGTGTTTACAGAGAGGACTTGGTAAGATGGGTAGAGCAACAGTAACAGTGAATTACGGTATGAGGAGGTCACCGGTGGGGTTCGAACCCCTTCCCTCTGGGAGACACTCCGCACTGGCCAAGAGGTACACCCGGGACGCCTACTACTGCCAGCTCGCCCTATCCTAGCCGCCTAGACCAATGGGGAATCTCCGGAGAGACTGTGAGTGACATAACGGTAAGCCTGAGTAGGCATTGGAAAGGGAATGAGCGGTTGAGTACATCAGTACAGCTATTGTGTGTTTTTAATTATCGGTTACACCCTAATACTCCAAAATGTTCCAAAGTTCCAATGTTCCAATGTTCCAAACTTAATTTTTGATTTAATTAGTGCGTAACACAATAATTATACGGTTTAATTTTAATTAATTTCGGTTTTTCAAATAAATTCCACCTAGATTTAAACTCGGTTTTCAACTGTGACTATCTCCACATGCTACAAATAGACTCCAGCTGTAGAAAGGTCAACGGAAACTAGAATTTTAAAAAACAAAGCTGAAAACATAATATTATAACAAAAGATCCGTTATTTTATTTGCATAATTAATTGAATCAATTTTTTTTAAGAACCAATAATTATTTAAATTGAAGAATACCCATCGATGAAAAGTCTCTATAAAATTTAATTGCAAGATAATTCTACCTCTGAGCAAAGATATATTATAAAGGTGCTATGAGTTCCATAATGGTTATCAATTATCTAGGCGTAATTAAGAAATGTTAATATATTTTTATAATAAATTAATGCTACTTCACTAATAAATCTACTTTTTATAGTTTCTATTTTTCCTTCAAAAGCGTTTTATCCACTGGCAATTATTTTACTTTCTATTTAATTATGTAAGCTAAATAAATAAAATTTAGTATAATAAATAGCATGAAATATATTTAAATAATTAACTGACTATAGATTAAAGGCTATTAGACATCAAAATGAGGGATTGCAAATAAAAATTAGCAATAAAAATAAAATAAGTTTATATATTTTCACTATCAAAGTAATTTTGAAAAGAAATTTATATTTTATTTAAACTGAAGGTTCTCTTTCGATTTTTCTAAAGATTAAAATTTAATATTGCTGAATTAGAGATAATATTTGCTAAGGTGATAATAGAAATAAAATCGATTCCACCAAATTAAAGAGGCTCTTGTGGTATTATTATCTTTTTTGTGATTTCTCTTAATTAGATATTATGTTAGATGTATTGCAGTCTATATTTTCAAACCTAAAAGGCAAAGGCAATGGTTTGCGCTATATCTTTAAATATAATTATAGCTGAGAATTAATTTAAAATATCATTAAATTATAAATAGAAATAAACTATAGTGGCGTATTTCATCCTCTTAATTTTGCAATTCTCAAATCTTTCAATAGAGCATTAAATTCAAAGTACATTTTATCTTTGTAATTATTTTTGGGAGATCTCATTTCATATTAATATGAACGTCCTAATTTGTTAGTTTTCATATTTGAATTAAACTATATCACATTCTTAATATCTCACGGATTTGTTAAGGAAATAATTTAAGAAAGACTTAGTTATCAAAAATTCTGCAGATCAAAGGATGAATAATTTAACTAAAACAAAATTGCTATTCTGTTTAAAAGATTAACCAATAAATTGATTTGAATTAATTCCTCTCAGTTATTGTTTTAAATACCCATGCCTACAGTAAGAAAGTCTAGTCCATATGTGTAATCCACTATTTAGTGACCATTTTTTGACTGCTAAACGTAAGGTTGAAACACAAGTTAACTTAAAAAGCAATTGAGATTTATTAAAAAAATTAAATTCTATGAATAAATATTAGAAATGATTGCTCATTATTGGCATGCAGCGTTTGATTCACTGGCCATACTTATGGTAGACAAGATGCCACCAAATCTCCATTTAAAAGATAGCTTAAGCATGCTCTCTTCTGTGTAAGTTGAGGTTTCTCGCACTCAAATCAGGAAAACTAAAGCAGATATTGTTAATGCTTTGAAACGCAAGAGCAGACGGACAAGATCTTGTGGCCCAATATTATATTTGGGCAAGTCATATCCCAAACCAGAAACATTACAAACTGAAAATTTAGAACCAAAAGTGATATTACAATATCAGAGAATAGAATTTGAGATTCAAGTAACTTTAAATCCTTTATCTATCTTTATAATATTTTAAACAATTAAATGTAATTAAGAACTCTTAATTTATTTTTGCGTTATTAAAAAATAAAATTGATTTCACCAAATTAAAGGAAAAATTAGTGGAATGTTTTAGTTCTTGGTGCTAATAAGATTTATAATGTTCGAAATATTTAAGCATTATCTTTCAAACTTGTAATGCATATAGAATAGTCTGTGCAATTTTATTAGTTTATTTATTTTGAATTCCCAAACCTGCACTTATGAAGTCAAGACCGTATGAATAATCTTAAACTTAGCGACCATTTTATGACTATTGAATGTAGGGATAAGCAGTGATGATTGCATTAACTATTATATAAAAAAATGAATATCTAATAAAAAAAGAAGTTATATTAGGATTTCTCATCAATGGATTCACTATTAGAGCTATCCAATGAGCCAGAGTAAGAGTCAAAAACAAAATACACAGTGATTAGACTTTTAATACTTGAATTACAATAAATTCGAAGCTTTACACTTTAGATTTTTCCAACTTAGCGATTTCTTTATTCTTCATATCATAATTTATTTGAAAATATTTATTAAATCCGTATCTAAAGTCGCAAACTAAAATTCTAATGCTTTATTAAAGATGAGTAGAATTTAAACTGTAGCTCTCTTTTAAATTATCAAAGAAAAATATATTTAAATTTTGTATTTTTATCACCCCTAATAACGCAGTTCCAATTATTTAATAGAACTGCAGCTATTTGGCCATTCTCTCTCTCTCTCCATTTTTAACTTTCAAAGATTCAAATAAATTCTCAACATTTTTATTTTTATAAATTTAATATTTTTAAATTAAAATATTTAACTATGATTGAGGCAATCGCCATCAAAGAAGCTTAGGCAACGGGGAAAGTTTAAAGATTAAAATTTGTGAAAATAATTATTTTTTAGAATATTTTAGTTGCTTGATTTCCCCCAGTAAAAGTTGAGAAAATGATCACTCCTACTATACTGTTCAGAACTAAACATAATTAAAAATGTAAATTATTTTAAAATATATTTATCTAAAAAAGGTTAAAATAAGTATCTATGAACAATTATTTTTATATAAATAGGCTTAAAAATATTTTTAATATTATTGAATGTAAATTATTTAGGTTCTCCATTCAGGAAAGTAAAATAATTTAAGAAATTAATTTCATTCTTAATTTTTAATATATAATTTTTATAAAACTGGGAGGGAAATTTTTCTTTATTCTCATTTAAATATCGAGATGAAATTTATAACTGGGAATTTTTCGATAAGCATATTGTAAATAAAGGAATCATCTTAATTTAAACTAAGAATACACCTTCATTAATTTATCCAGAGAATATTTTTAGGAAGATTATTTATTATTTTCAAATTTTGGTATTAGTGAGAGAGAGTTAAACAAAGAGACAATCTTGAATAATTTAAAATGAAAAGAGTTAAATAAAATATTTAAGGGTGTTTTCTTTCTTATACTCAAAGAGAGAGTGCTATTCTTTATGAATAATTCATAGCTCCATCTTTCAATTTAACTTCGAAAAAAAGAGTATCAGCAAAATAATGTTGTAGATAAAGACCTATTTTCGACAAGAAATAAGTTTCTCTTATATTTTGAAATTCCTAATACAAAAATACCTTCTTTTTAAATATTATAAGTTTGATTATTTGGTTAAGATCATGCGCTATAGGCATCTTATAGAAATTAAGTTTAATAATTTCTAAGATAGTAGCTGCAAAGGTAGGCAAATAAAATTAATAAAATTAGTATTTATAGACTTCTACCTTTTAAAGTGCAAACTTATAAATTAATAATCAATAATACAAAAATAAAAACTTATCTGTCTTTATTTCTATCAAATAATTTCCTACTCTTCAATAGCTAATCCAAATTTTAATATCGAAGTTGTAAAACGCACCTTCATATTCTTAAAGAAAAATCTCATTTAAGAGAAACATATTCATAATTTTCATTATTAAATAATTTACAATATTTAAATCAGTTTAGTTGTTAAAGTTTATTTGAGTAGCTGTGTCAAAAATATAAATTAATTGAGTAGTTGTGAAGACCCAGTGGCTTTGCTCCCATATATTAGAGCAATTTTCTACACAGTTTTGTGGATTTAAATATCTTTTGAAAAAATCACTCTGAGTGTAAGATTAAAGGGCGTGCAATTTCCTTTATAAATTTTCTTAAAATCATCCAATATGTGATATTAAAATATCAGCAACAACAAAATTAATAAAAATAAAATTGCCCATTTATTTATGAAAATGAGTGACAATGCATTTCATATATAAGTTTAATTAAAAATAATTTATAGATTTATCTTAGAGAGGGGTCTTCCAAAATTAAAAAATAAAGCGCAAAATAGATTCGTAGACTTATGGATCATATATAGTAAATGGTAGTATAATCATAGCTCCACCCACTGCTAAAAGTGAAAAAAATTCTGATAAGATCTTTGCATATTAAAATTTAGTTGACTCAACCACCAAACAATTAGATATAAAATTAATTTATTTAATACTAAATCATTGCTAAGAATTTAATGAAGTAGCTAATTATAACTTATATTTAAATGAATTTTCGGGGTCTTATATAAATGACTTCTTATTAATTATATCAACCGAGAGAGCTTAAAATATAAAGAACTTTGATCTATTAATCTTTTTTGGAGCTCTCAGTTCTTTTCAAACTTGACCTTTAAGGCGCTCGGAGGAGAAAATAAGCAAAAGTTATGAAGTAACAAAATTTGAATGTAAATTCTCTCCCCTAAAGACATTAGTTAATTTAGATGGAAGGAAAGGAACTTCAGTTCTCCTCCACAATTATAAACGCAATCTAAAAGTTAAGTGCTATTTTTTTAGAAGATGGATTTCCTCTTAGTTTAAGAGGTTAAGATTGTGCTGACGGAGAATAAGAAGCAGGCTTATAAAAGATTAATCAATCATAAGGCAGCTCAAGATAGTTAAAATCTATGGGGGGGGCCTTTCCTCGTCATCCACTTTTTTCATGAAAATATGAAAAATCACTGTCCATCCTAAAATTAGCCAAAAACTTCAATTTTTTAGTCCTAATTCAAATTCAGAAGGATTATCACGATCATATTCTTTAATTTAGAAAATAGAGCTTAATTTTTTTAGAATTAGTAAGACGAAATTTTGTATTTTTAATGAAATTTTATAGAAAAAAGACTTTATTTTATTGAATAAAAATATATGTTTTCAAAATATAAGATAATAGTTAACTACGAAAAATATCAATGCTATAAAAGACATTTATAAATGAGATGAATTTCCTTTAAACATGCTTACAGCTATTTAAAAGCTAAGGCTTCGATATTCTATTCTAGAATATTTTGAAAGAAATTAAGAATACATGAAATTTCATATTTAATCATACAATCAAAGAACAAAATGTATTTAATGAAATAAGTTGACTTAGATATATTTTTAGCTCAGATTATTGATAAGGTGGTTTAGTGTACTTTTTATTTTTTACATTAGATATCTTCAACTTGTGAATGAATTAAATATCCTAGTGATCAAAGCCTGCTTTAAAATTTAATTTTTATAAATGAATATTCCCGGGGGCTCTGGATGTTTTCTAAATTAAAGAATATGATCGTTATAAGCCCTCTGAAATTGAATTAGGACTAAAAAATTGGTGTTTTTGGCTAATTTTAGGCTAGACAGTGATTTTTCATATCTTCATGAAAAAAGTGGATGACGAGGAAAGGCCCCCCCCCAAATCTATGTATCACAACCTTAAAATGATGCATTTATGCAAAAGAAATTAAATACATAATATAATCAAGTATAAAATATAAATATCTCAGAATTCTTTATAATTTATCTTCATAGTTGCAATTACATTTTAACAAAATTTTAATTCTCTAATTTGTATATTTATAAAATATCTTTTTTTTTAATTTTAATCCAAGTGCTTGGAAAAGTGAGTAAGAGTATCTGTAAACAATAATTCTAGATTACTACTGAAAATAATTTTTATTTGAATAATTATAGAGATGGACTAAAAATATAATTTAATCTTTTTTTGTGATTGACATTTTAAATTAATGCTTTAAGACCATTAATTAATTTAAAATGGTGAATACTCATATCATAAAGGTCACTATAAAATTTAATTGGCAAATTAAATTACCTCTGAGCAAAGATAAATTATAAAGGTGTTATCAGTTCCATAATGGTTATCAATTATCTTGGAGTAAATATGAAATATGAATATATTTTTTATGATGATTTAATGCTCCTTCACTAAATTAATCTCCTTTTTATTTATTCAATTTTTTCCCTCAAAATTATTAACACTGGAATTACGCAAATTATAAATGATAAAGATATTAAATTATTTTATGCATAATAATCTAAAATAATGGTAAATTATCCGTTCAGCACCGATTTTACACTATTGTCTAGGAAGCCAGCTTTTCTAGTAAGTAGCCACTGTTTTAGTCTTTTTACTGAACTTTAAAGAAGAAACCTTGCATGCATGTTGCAAGAACGTTCCCTATAATTTGTGGGATTTAATAAGTAAAATTACCTTTTTATAATTTTTTCAAGCAATACTCAGCCGACAAGGAGCGCTTACAGTACTAAGTTTAAACATAGATGACAAGAGGTTCGTCGTCGTTCGTCCAGGCCTTACAGAAACAAATTCAAAAGCTTTTAAAAAATCGGGGCTGAAAAGATAATAATTGTCCTTTCACTTAATAATTTTGCATTTTATTGATACAATTTTGCCTCAAAATTTAAAATTTCTTTAATTTTGCTTATTATAAAATTATGTAAAAAAAGCTTTAAGAGAATAAGAAAAATTTACTTCCAAAATAACTTTAAGTAATTAAATGCAATGAATATTTATTGTAAGTCTTAATAGCAGGCAGGTTTATGGTGAATTGGAGTTAATATAAATTAAATTGACACGATATATTTCTCAAGAAAGTGAAGCGAATGTTACAGATTAAGCAACTAAATTAATTAAATTGATTTTAAAACCGCTAGACCAGCAGAAACAAAATCTAGTCCCAGAGAGTAATCTTCCAAATCAAAGCCTGCTCTCATCTATTGGAAATAAGGAAACACTGTGAAGAAGCTGCTCACTAAAAAATAATTCAATTTTCAAATCATATTTTTTTAGCAAGTTTAAATAGTTTCCTATTCGTATTATTAACTAATGAAGAGTAAACAGACATTAGCACCCCGATTGATTTAGCTTGAATCGCCTTTTTATTAAAATATGCTTGGTCTCCGAGGAAAGACTTTTTTCCTTAGTAAACTTGGAATGAATGAACAAGTAAGGCAACTGAGACAGGAGTATTGAACACTAAACCTTATTTAATATTTTAAAAAGTTTCATATATCTTGGCTTTACTTAATTATTTTTATCTTATAATGGATAAATAAGACAGCGTTACAATTTGTTTTCTTTATTCTAAACTATATAAATTCTAGTTTTACGAAGCTAATGGGATTTTTGAATTAAATAATGGAATTAATTTTAAGTTTACCTGCATAAATCTAAATTGAGTATTAAATTTATTAAAATAACTGTGGATGCCCAGTGACCAAACATCAATTGTATGTAGCAACTATCGGTGCACTGTTCGGAAGTCTTATATGGCTCAAAGAATATGGAAATAAATTAATTTATAATCTTATTGTCTTAATTTAATTAGAAAGTTAGCCGAAGAACATTCCAAAGTAAAGATAGAAAGCCACTACTGAAAAAAGTGAGGAGATAAAGGACATTATCAGCACTGTTAATATTTAGCTCGACCCCATCTCCAAATTTAATTATATTTTTGCTATTCAAAGAAATATTAAATAAAAAACCCAAATTTTTAAAGGGAATATTCATCAAATTAAAAATTTAAAGTTGTTTTTTGCCGATTAATTTTGATAAAAACTCTAACAAAATTAAATATAAACATAATTTCTAGCTATAATTCAACCATTAACTTCTGCTAATTTAAGCCAAAATCAGCTTAAAGTTATTTTATGTTAAAAGTTATTTAAATTAGTCTTAATGTAAAATAATTATAAATTTTTATCTTTGAAATTTAAATAAGAGTCATATTTTTAAATTATACATTCATAGAATGCGTATTTAATACCTAATTTCTTCTCTATAAATTTTAGGTAATTTTATTTTTTAAGAATTGTTTTTAGATTTATTTAAAAATGTGTTGAGAGCAAATCTAAAGTATTGGTAATATAAAATAGGTAACTAAAAAGACTTAAAATTTTATATCGAATTAAATTGATGAATCTAAAGCTTCATTTAGTTGAGATAATTATTTTTACAGAATAAAAAATTGATAGAAACCTTAATTAAGATAAATATAATTTGTAATTGATAATCAATCTAATTAATGAGAATATGCATTATTTTACTGTAAAAAAAGTATAAATTTAGGGCTTTGATTCAGATTTAAAAGAGGAATCCAAACAATTTATGGCTTGAATTTTTTTCTGATATATATTTATTTAATTTTATCTATATCGATTGAAATAAGGTCCCTAAAAGGAATGAGCGGATTTTTGAATTCTTACTAAATGGCTGCGACTTAACTGGCAGAGATGATTTTATCCATGTTGCTGTAGATATTTTTGGTGGGAATTCAAGGAACTTTTAATAAAGACTATAGTTTGACTTTTAATAAGCCTTTTTATATCTGCTATTAAATTCATGAATTCCTAATCTATTCTTTTATAATTTTTCGACTTTCATCGCTATTTAATTCAACAAAATTATTTGTAATTAAAAATATATATATCTCTAAGATTTCTTGGACGAAGATAAGATCATAACTTATTTTCAGGATTAAAGTGTAGAAATAAATCCTATATATTTGTAACTATGGATAAAAATATAGACACCTTCTCTTTGCAAGCTGACTCCTCTGTTCAATAACTACAACAGTCCCACAATATTTCAAGCCTCCCTTCTCATGTATTTAACTCTGAGCTCCCTAAATTAGATAATTCCAAAATTGAGACTATTATAGAAATTAAATTATAAAATAGAAATATAATTTCTAATAAAATTAACTTATATATAGATGTATTTTAATTTAATTAAGCTCTATTTTTAATAATTTTAATGGAATAAATTATTTCTTATTAAATCTAATTTGTTTTCTATTTATAATCAAACTATAATTGAAAGCAATAAAATAAGTTATCTGTACATTTTTAGTGCTAAAATATAATGAATGTATCTTCGAATTACCCGTTAAATGAGCCTAATAAGTTATTGTTGGAGCTTAAGTCGGTGAAATAAATAACAGCAAGGCAGAGGTTAGGCAACTTACTAGATCCAAACGCCTCCATCAATTTAACCAAGATATCTGATATTTAAAAGAAAATTCAGTCCTTCTCAAGGAACTATTAATTGTTATTTTATCTCTTCACTTCAGTTTTATCTATGTTAGAACAATTAGGGATAAGTAATTCAAAGTTAAAGGATCTAAAAGGGTCTAAGCTATGGCGAAAGTCTGGGAGGAATAATAAGTGGTGAACAGTCGACGATGATGGAAGACTCCTCAAGGCTAAATTTAACTGAAATAGGAAGCACAGATAGAACAAAGAACTCTATTGCTAAACTTAAATATGGCAAGTCTGTAGTCATTCAGAGCGATGTCTCTCCTATCAAATCTGTAAATGGATAGGAGTATTTACTACCAGAAATAATAGCATTTATATATTTGATTATCTAAAAATAGGGTTGAGTAAGTTCAGAGATCTTCATATTCCGACAATTGAAGAGCAGCCGAATCCTTTTCTCCTCGCTAAGGAGAGCGAGAAAATATTTGTTTAGAGGGAGAGAGAAAGAGAAACTGAGAGATTGGTTCATCTGAAGAAGAAACTTACTAAAAATTCAAATTTACTATAGCATGCATACAACTTTAGCAGCGATAATGAGAACTCATATATGTTCACTCCTTCCCTAAATAAAAATGACATCTCTATAAGGAGCATCAACTCCATGAGCAGTAGAAATGAAAGCAGCTTGAAGCACAAAGGGCTTAAATCTTAAGACTTCAAAGGCTATCTTGAGAATAAGAGGGATAGATCTGGGGTCATAAGATTCATCAATCAAATAGCTTCCGGAAAGGAAAAGGAAAAGTTTAGATCCATAAGCGAGTTAAGGGGAGTGAGAAGGAATAAGATTGATTTCGGAGAAGTGGAGGATGTAGCTCCTCGAGTGAATATCATGCAGGAATCTAACGGATATCAAAGGCTTAAAAATGAGGACTTACAGAAAGTAAGAGATAAGCGCATGAATCAGCTTGTATTGAAGAGCATAAAGCTAAAGCATACACCACTAAAATTCTTTAAGATTCAGTGCCTAAACAACCTGATGAGTTATAACCTTATGAGGATTAAACCTTCTATAAGCCTTTTTAATATTTTGCATCTGTAAATCTAGAGCCTGCTAATAAAAGTTTAACCAGCTCTCATCAAAAGCAAAAGAGATCTATCTTGGAGGATCCTACTCGCTATTTAAACCTAACCCTGGAAAAGGAACAAAAATCAGTGAGATAATTCGTAGACTCGAGCCGCAAGCTCCTCTTCACTAAATTAGCTATAAATGAGAAAGAGACTGAACTTCAAAACTTAAAAGAGGCTTTGATCTAAGACACGGAAAAGCTAGTGGAGGCTCATAATAATCTTAAAGAGGATGGGACGAAATTCAAAACCTACCAAGATGATGTAGAGAAGCAGCTTGAAAATGCAGAGCATAATCTGAAAGAGGCGAATGAAGAGAGTAAGATTCTCGATGCTGAGATATAGAGATACATGCAAATGATTGATGAAGTTAATGGAGATTTGAAATAAATAGATAGAGAGATGTCACCCCTCAGAGTCTAAAAGAAATTTATATTCGATCTTGCTGAGGACATCGTATATAAGAAGCAGAGAAATAGGGAGTAGTATCAAATTAAGAAGGTAATGAATCAAACCAAAAATTCATCAAGTGGGTTCAAAGGAGCCAATACTTTTCTTACCTAAGATGACAAACTTATGATACTTAAGGAAAGGCATCCTGATTTATTTAACAATGAAAAATCTGCCAGTAATGATAAAAATAGAAATTAATTTTATGGACATTTAATAAAAATAAAATACATTTTTACTTCAAGAATAAGAGATATCATCTAGATTTTTAAGGCGAGTCATTTATTAAAAATTTGCTTATGATTTTAATTTTTTGGTATTATTCTTATTAAAATTTCACTTCCTAATTTCTTTAATGATAAATATATTCCTTTAATTTGTTGTGTAGCTACTCTTCTTTTATTATGATACTCAAGAAGTAGCTGATTAAGATCATAAAAACAATGAAGAATGCTTTGATATTCCTTTTGATAAGAGGCAATTGATGGCACATATGGAGGAATTAGAAGAGTCTAATCTTTTCTTAATTGGTATCTTAGAAGAGGATGAGCAATAGTTAAAGCTTCTTTCGAATAGCAAAGTTGACGATATTAGAACTCTCGAGAGCAAATTACGAGAAGCAGAGTCAGAGTTGAAATAAAAGCAAGCTCAAATAGACACCAAGCTAAAAAGAGTAACCGACTAAACTAGTAAAGCTGGTAAATATGCTAAGGACAAGAAAGTAGAATTTTCGAATTTAATTACTACCACTAAATTTATAAAATAAGTTATCTATAGATAACTCTTTTATTGTGAATTTAAATTCAAAAAGCTGATCTCAGTGCTTAAGGATATGTATCTTAAGCTTCATTAAAAATACATGAATGACTTATTTATGATTCATCAAAAGCCAAATGCTAATGCATTTGAGAAATAATTATTCTAGGAATAGTTTAGCAAGTTGGAAACGTCTCAGCTACTGAAGTTGGTTGAAGAGCGATTACAATATCTGTCAGAAGTCTGGGACTACGTTCAATATCAGTCTAACTAGTCATCTCAACTTCAGCGGCAGTTCAATGAAAAAGTTAAACAAGTGGACATTTCCAAGCGCCATCGAAAATAAGAGGAAATCAAGGAGAGAGAAAGGACTGAGAGGCAGGCAAGATACGAAAAAAATCTAGAGAGAATGCAACGCAGTGACAAGGTGCAGACCAATAAAGATGTCAGAGCGCAGATGCTTAGATCAAGGAAACCAAGAATTGTCAAGTTTGTTCAAAAATTAGAACCTTCGGAGGAGGAAATTGATTATCTTAAATATGTAACTAACATTTGAGAAGACTTATAATGAATAGTCTCCTTAAAATACTTTCAATAAATTTCTTGAGCAATTATTCTCTGATTAATATTCTAGAATTTAATGAATGATAAAACACACGATAGGCAAAACTCATAGCTATAGGAAATATTAATTTTGCATATCAAATAATTAAATGTCGTGTTTTTAATATTTTGACTAAAACAATATTGTCTTGATAATATCCCAAGATCTTGCAAATAAATTGATAAGGTCATTATTGAATACTAAGGGAATCGTTTGGGTGGATAATTATCTCGTAAACTTTAGTGAGGCTGAGTTCATTAGGGGGTTTTTTATCATAGAATTCTGGCCTTTTGAATTGGAAATCAAAGTGAGCAGCCATAATAGGCACAACTACCTTGTAATAAAATAAACATTTAAATCTTTGCTAAGTTCTCACCCAAAGCTTTCCCTATACACATTCTCTATCCTCCTCCATTTTAAATTTAGTCCTAATATTTATAAATCCAAAAGACAGTAGAGTGTAGGGACTTCTTTTCTTTCCGCTAGGGGTTAGGTAGTATTTACTTTCAGGGTCAAATCTTTCTGGGATAAATTTTTCAGGCTCTTGCCATTCTTTAGGATCCATGTGAATGGCTTGGAAAATTTAAATTATCTATTCTTCAAATAGTTTTTTTGAAATGAAATTCTTCATCTGTAAAGAATGGCATTAAAACAAACAAGCTTAAATTTATTTAAAATCATCAAAATGATTTCATCTAGTTTATTCCATTTAAAAATTAGAAGGTGACACCACAAGAATTAATTAGAAGAAGGGAAATTTAATTTTATTTGTTTGTTTATTATATTTAATGGAAGTTGATGTAGATAAACTAATTAGGTTGTAGTTGTACACCCTTTAACGTTATAGGCTGTTTGGTAATATAAGGAGGTGAAACTTGAGTAGTTGCTTCTATTCTAAAGCATTCTAGTGAGTATGAGTTCAGATATTACCAGTTCATAGATAACTCATCATAACTATTTAAATCACCTTCAATTCAAATAAATGTCCTTTCATTTAAAATAATTAAAGCGTGACACCTTTGATATTGTTAATTTATATATTCTTAATTTTTTGTAAACTAAGATTTGTCTTCCATTACTCCTTGGTAAATTGATTAACTTTGCTATCCCCAAACTTAGCTCTACAATAAAAATAATAATATTTTAGCTAAAATCTCATCTCTTATTTTCTGTCGATACTCCTTCTTCTAAACATGCTTTAACTATCATAATATAAAATTGGGACGAAATTAGTTTAGTTGAGTCTGAAAGAGGCAGTTCTGAATCTGTACAGATACGCTTTGCACCGATCCAAGTAAAAACATACAAAAAATTGTTTAATCCGTTAAAATTTATTAGCATCAATTAAACATAAATAAACATGATGGACTCGTCAATGATGAAAAATAGTACCTTAAAAATATAATTGGATGAGTTCTGTGTCTTTGTAAAGGTAGTCATCTCTAAGAATTGTTGTGAGGAAATCTGTCCCTATAAATTTGGGATCCTAGATTTCTTTTCTCCTTCTTTTAAAGTCATTTTAAAAATTAATTGACATTTTATAATGCTTCTATCTATAATTATTCTTATAAAGTCCCTGAATGTCTCAGCATTCACACTTAAATCCTACTCATCTTTAAAAAAATAGGGGGAGGGGTTTCCTAGTCATCCCCTTTTTTTTTAATAATATGAAAAATCCACTCTATACTGAAAATTAGCCAAAACATCCAAATTTTTAGTCCTTATTCAATTTTGGGGCTTATCTATCTGATTCTTTAATTTAGATAAATTTTGAACATTAAAGAGATACTTATTTTTTAAAATTAAATTTGAAAATAATGATAATATGTTAGGAAAAATTAATTCATTCACTAATTAAAGATATTGTAAAGTAAAAAATTAATTAAACTACTCTAAAACACCTTTTACAGTAATTAGAGTCCTCTTAATTTTTAGTCTCCCTTAAAAGCATAGTCTTAGCTAAAATTATATATAAGTAAATATATTTCATTAATTTAATTTGTTTTTTTTGTTTGACATAATAAAATATGTAATCCATTTATCATAGTTCTATCTTTAAATAGCCTTAAGCTTGTTAAACGAATTTCATTTCAATATATAAAAGCATTTTTTTAGCATGGACATTATCATGGCTGTCTTTTATCTTAATAATGAAAACATATGCTTTATTTCTAAAAATATAGTCTTATTTTGATAAAGTTGCCTTAAAACTTTTTTATCATTCTGTTTATAAAAAATCAAACTCTTTTTTTTTCTAAATTAAAGAATATGATCAGGCCCTCTGAAATGTAATTAGGACTTAAAAATTAATGTTTTTTACTAATTTTAGGCTTGATAGTAATTTTTCATGTTTTCATTGAAAAAAGTAGATGACAGGTAAGGCCTCCCAAAAATAAATATTTAATTTTATAAGATCTCTACCAATGCAAGTGTTGTCAAAAAGTTCAGTTAAAATAAAGATAAAATAATTTATTAAAGCATTAATTGTGTCAGTATTTTAATAATAAATTTTAATTTATAAATATTTTAAATTAAATAATGAAATCTAAGTTATTATAAATTTGTATTAAAATATTGAACTAAAGTATTTATAGCTCAGTGAACATCCTTAGAGGAGATGATTATCTAACGAATAGACCTGCCATTAAATGTTTGATGAATATGTTTAAATAATATCAACATAATTAAGATTTGTATAAATATTGTTATTATGAAGAAACCTATTGAGAGCATTTTTGTATTTCCCTTGGTCAAAAATGGCAACTTAGTGTCTCCCGAAGACATACCAAATACGCAAAACTCTATGCTCTGGTGCACCAGTTCGTTTAAAATAGTACAAATTGTTTAAAGTTTACATATTGTATTAAGTCCAGCTCAACTGGCTTCTCCCTACATTACTTCTTCAACTCAAGAGCAAAATTAAAATTATGAAATAATTTAAATATGATCAGGAAATTTAATATAGCTTAGACTTATTATGTCAATTGACTCACAATGATTATAAAATAAATCTTATTTTTTGAGCAATGTCAAGAGTCTTCTCGCAGATAAGAGCAAGCATTGTAAAAGATGAACTACATATATTTGTGATAAATTGCGGAGAGTTTGTCTCTTGACATGAAACTCATAATATACTTTCCTTCTTTGCATCACTTCAGGGGTTGTCTGCATAAAGTTTAAATGTTTTTATACTTTTCCATATTTAATTAAGTTGAAAGAATTCCTGATCATGAGATAAAACTTAAAAGATAAGTTCCTCCAATTAAATAAATAAACTAGTTAAAGACTCTAGGCGGTTTATCAAGCTTCTTAGCGCCTAAGCTTAGTAGAAATCAGGTAAATAGTCGGCGTCTTGAATTATGAAATGCGTCTCATAAGATTTGAAGTCGATCAGCAAGGAAGGCAGTTAGTTGAATTTTTAAAATATAAATTTGAGCAATATGTTATGTTGGGAAAGAGAACCTTTTGGTAAACTTAAGAAAGTTTTAATCTTAAATTTAAGTGTTGGTATATTTTTACTCTGCATAGGGAGTATCTGTCCACTCGTTTTGAGAATTAAATATCTTCAAATACGCTGGCAAAGTAAAATATGCTAATTTAAAGTCCCTACTAGCGGCAGAGGAAATCCGGTGGTCTTCACTCCTTGTCTAGAATAGAACTTTGCATTAAATATTTTATGAACCAGTAGCGATAATACATCCGACCCACCTTCGTCCACAGTAGGTACACAAAAATCAAAAGCAGCAAAGTCTTTAATGTCAGAAAAAACATTTATCAAATCATTATAAAATATATAGCATTAAATATTAATTTGTATGCCAATTCTCAAAATTTAGCTTTAAAATAAATCTTTATTATATTTAGGAATTAAGATTTGCAATAAGACAAGATCGTGTAAAAATGAACTACAAATTTATGAAAACTTCCTAAGGAGAGTGTTTGACAGAGAACTCAATATACTTGCATACCTTTATGCATATAGTTTAATAACTTTATACTTGTCATTTTAATTAAGTTGAAAGAATTCCTGTCTGTAAAACTTATATACAAAGTTCTCCAATTAATTAATTAAACTAGTTAAAGACTCAGGCGGTTTTAGTTCTTGCGAAAGCTTGAAAATCGTGAGTAATAGCCGGCGTCTTGAATCTGCCTGAAATCCTCTCATAAGATTTGAATCGTAGAAGGAAGGCATTGTTGAAATTAAAATATACAATCTTACAATAACTTGTTGAAGAGAACTTGTTGGAAATTAAGAAAGTTTAAACTATTAGATTTAAGTGTTGATTTTTACCTATAGGGATCTGTCCACTCGTTTTGAGAATTAAATATCTTCAAATACGCTGGCAAAGTAAAATATGCTAATTTAAAGTCCCTACTAGAGGCAAAGGAAAACCGGTGGTCTTCACTCCTTGTCTAGAATAGAACTTTGCATTAAATATTTTATGAACCAGTAGCGATAATACATCCGACCCACCTTCGTCCACAGTAGGTACACAAAAACCAAAAGCAGTAAAGTCTTTAATGTCAGAAAGAACATTTATCAAATCATTATAAATATAGCATTAAAATTAATTTGTAGTGGCCTAATCTCTCAAAATTAGCTTTAAAATAATCCTATTATTATGATAAATTATGCAGACAAACTTCCTTAAAATACAAATTTGACTTCCTTAAGTATTTTTAATTTTGACTTTTATATTATCTTCCTCTTTAAAAAAGATTTCTCAAGATTGTAATTTAAAATTTATTGATAGGCTACTGATTAGTGTATCGATTGATACAAATTTTAAATAAATAGAGAGGTAAAAGGCTGAGCTTATATATTCAAATGTTTATCCATAAACAAGATATCGAGAATATGGCAACTAGGAAATAATTTTAGAACGCGAATCATTTTAAAGCGTAAAGATCTTTAAACTACATATTTTGTTTTCTTTTGAGGGAACTAACTTTATTTTCATTAATCCACAGTTTATAACTTGTGTTTTTCCTCTTTTAAAAGATATTCAAAGTCTTTATTAGATAAGATAAGTCTAGTTGAAATTATAGTCTTTAGTTTATTAATTCTATATTGCGTATTTATTTACCTATTAGATCTAGCTTTAAGTCAAAGTCATAAATGTACTATAATTATTTTCAATCAAATGAAAACTGGTCTCAAACTTTGAAGTCATTAAGAGAAACATCAACTTTCTTCAACAATCAACAATTTAATAAACAGCTCAAATTTAAATTAAAGATTGAGCAATTGTTTCTTTTACTCAATTGATGTCGCAAAAGATATAATTTCGGAGAAATGATTTTAACTATCCTTACTTATTTTAATTTCTAAAGTAGGATATGTTTAAATCTCTAAGAAAAATTTATCTTCAAAATTTAACTTCTTCTTCGTCACATCGGAAATATAGATCATTTTAACAAGGCAAAAACTTTTAATTTATTGCCATAAATAAATTAAATTTTATGCATAATAAGTAGAGAAATCTAATTAGAGGTCTGTATTAGACTCAATTAAGTGACTGGAAATATTTTAAGTCTCTACGTCATATCATTTCTTAAATAGTTTGAATTACTTTTAATGAATTTAGGCAGAAATGTGACTAAATTAAATAATGTACCTGTCACTTGTTTTACCAGGTGTTAAGTTAAAGTTAAGTTATCAATTAAATTATAAAAGAACCAAACAAGGGTCGAGTAAACCTTGAAAGAAAATATGTTATCAATATTCACAGTCATAGGCTATGTGCTGCTAGCGTGGCTTTTCTACGAAAAAGTGTATAAACTGTATGCTCGATACTGGTTCTACAAGAAACAAGGAATTCCAACTATGCCCTTAACTTTTATTTTATAATGCCCTTTCCTCTTCCAGTTATTGGAAACATAGAATCTGTAAAATATTTTTGAATTTTCATAACATCATGGGGATGGTGAAAGTGTTTCTAAATCTAAATCCATACAGCAAAACAATCTTAAAATTGCTTAATGAGATAAAATTATTGAAATAATGAATCTTAGAGGAATTTTGGGGGAATCATTTCGGAGCTGACTTGCCTCCCATTTTCGGAGACTTCAGAATGGCAACAGGTACTATAGTGTTTTGTGATCCTGAGGTTGTCAAGGAAATATACACTACTAACTCCAAATATATGGACAAGCACCCTAAGTTCTATAGGATTGCATATGAGCAGTTCAAGGATAGCACCTTCCTATCACGCTCAAATGAGCTCTGGGCAAATAAACGCAAGCACATATCAGCTGCTTTCTAACCATAATAGCACCAAATTTACTTTTACGTTCATCTCTGATAGTTTACAAAGAGAGGATAAAGGATATGCTGAAGTCTGCAATCACAGTGACTAATTAGAAAGTTTAAGAGTGGGCATAGTAAATAGAAAGAGATGGTGGCTCGTCAGTAATAGTTCTTAACAAGTAGGCTAATGAAATGATAGATGATGTTATCTAAGTCTGCGTCTTTGGACAATCTGTTCTCAAGAAACAAGGTCAAGTAAACTTTAAATCTTGGCATTGAGTTATTTTTAAGTAGATCAATTTATTTTACCACCAAGGACTGTCTTACTTTGAATGTACAGTAGGCAAGCACCTGAGATTACTAACAGAGAAGATCTTCATAAGCTTTAAAACAAGAGAAAATTTTGTCTACTTATTTAATAAGGTACGGGAATCCAGTTAGATAGCTATGTGATTTCTTTGACTACCAAGCAATCACCCCATGGGAGTATATTGACTTTAAGAATGCTAAACCTCTCGTTTTCTTACTTACTCATTGAAAATGTTTTGTAGCTTTAGAGGTTTCAGAGAATTTGTGAGAGAACTCATTCATGAAAGAAGGGCCTAACTTAAATAAGTATATTCTTCCATTAGTATAATATAACTAGAAGACCCAGCGGCATCTTAGAATCTCTCTGAAGACTTCTTGACGATGATGCTGAGAGACCCATTCTTCAATACTGATGAAATGATAATCGACGAATGCAACTCTTTCATGATAGCTGCTAACATCACCACATCTATGACTCTAACTAACGCCATATTTTATCTTTGCAAGTACCCAAAAATCAAAGAAAGTGATTATATAGTGTTCATTTTTCAACCTTTTGTTTTAAAGGCTAAGAGAAGTAATTGGCAAAGAAGTGCTTGCAGGAAAATAACCTCAGAATATCTCCCAAGAAGAGTGGGGACATCTCCTCACTTATGATTTTTTCCAATAACCATTTTTCTTTTGTGATGGACTATAGGAGTGTAATTACTTGCAGTACTGCATATTAGAGACTTTGAGAATAGACCCCCCGGCTAGAGTTACCTCTCCTCACTGTTTCACTGAGGAAGTAACTATTGGAGGCAAGAAAATTCTACCAGATGCCTAATGGCACATCAACATTCAATATCTACATCATAACCCTCGGGAATGGTAGGAACCTGAAGAATTCATTCCAGAGAGATTCGATCCAGAAAGTAAATACCAATTTTGAATGAGCAACATTTATTTACGATTTATACTATCTCACTCCATCTGGTTAAAAGCGTAATCCTATGTCTTTCGGTCCCTTTTTGGGAGGAAGAAGAATTTGCTTGGGCAAAACTTTCGCTGAGAATATTCTAAAATGTATCATGCCAGTGGTCCTTTCTCAACTTGACTTTGAATTTAAGTTGATATAAATGCTTTTATCTGATCATTGTGTTTATAAATTATCAAATTTTAAGAATTCGAAGATAAAGATCTGCAGTATAGGAAGCCTATAAATACATTCCTACAAAAGGAGCCTGAATATATGGTCAGGATTTCTCAAGTTTCTAAAGAGAAGAGCAAGAAATTTGACTGAGATTAACGAAAAATTAGAGTTAATATTGATTTGTTGATTTTCACTGGGTATAAAATAATCTTAGTGGTCGGAAATATAAGAGAATCATCGTTTTTATAATTTTAAGATTAGTTACTTTTCAAAATCAGATTCTTCAACTTCATCCTCCTATTGAACACTTGCTCCTTCGAAATTCAATTAAAATTAACATTTTTCTAAAATTTCTAAGTGTAATTCAAAGGATCTTGATCTTCTTTGTTAACATTAAAAATTACAAAAAATTATACTCAATTAGTTTTAACTTAATATTCTTTTATAATCGATTCAATATAAATTTTAACTTATAATAGTTCAGGCAATTAAACAAAGAGTAAATACTCTTATCAATTTTATAATTTAAGAACTATTTTAAATAATTAACTCTCATAGAATACATAATTACTTTTGCTACAGAACAAAAATAGAATGAAATTGCTTTTATGCTTTTTGGACATTTTTTTCTTGGAGATTCATTTGTAAAATTATGATTAGATTTATTTGCCAAAAAAAATTAGCAATTTAAAATAAAATTAAAACATACTAGTTGATTCCTACTTGCTTGAATTTCTTTTTGAGTAGCTCAACCTTAAAGTGAGAGAAGAATAGAGATACAAAAGCTTTGATGCAAGTGAACGCAAGGCTCTTGCCAATACATCCAGCACTTGTTTAATCCATTAAAGCTGCAAATTTTAGGACCCTATCCTCCTTCTGTTCTTTCATAATTGCTTTATTTTGAAATCTCAGAGGACAAAAATCAGATGGGTTCACCCAAATATCTTCTAAATTATGCAATTAAACAGCATTCAGGATGAGCTTTTGCCCCTTGAGAAAAGTTATTGCCATCCCATCTTCTGATTTTGCAGCGAGAGACTTCGTACATTAGTAGGTATTTGAATATTGTTGTGGCTTTAAATGAAAATTAATAATTTAAAACATATGGCGGCCTTAATCTTAATGTTTCGAAAATAGATAATTCAAGATATTTTAGAGCCTGCATATTTCTTGAAGAAAGGTATTCCCCTATTTCATTCTTCTCGCATTCTAAAGAAATCGAGGTTGAAGGTTGCTTCTATCTCATCTATTATCTTTTACTTCTCATTCTAGAAAGTTAGGAGCAGCTCAATTAAATTTATTATCGTAGCTTTAAGGTTTAAATATTTTTCTTAAACTTAATAAGCTTCAAATAAATTTAGGTTTGCGATGCTCATGAACATAAAACTCAAGCACTCATCCGCAATTTCATTTTTTGAAAGTTTATCCACTTCTTTCTGTTCACAAAGCAGAGTCATTAAATCCTGGCTGATTACTTTCCCTTCTTTTATAGGTACCTTTTTCGATTTATTTTTCTCCAATAATTTTTTGCGTTCAAACACAAGATCTCTCACCAACTCTTTGAGTCTTTTTATGTTGTATTTTAATTTCTTTTCGTCTGCATAGAATCCGTAATCTATTATATCACTAATCATTCTTGAAAAGCGAGTGCTTTTTCTTCGAAGCAAAGCTTCAATTATGTTGACTGCCGAGTTTATTGAAATCTTTTGAGCTCTGACAGAACCTTTGTATAAAACTTTCTGATGCATATTTTCTACTCCTAGTGCTTGGATTACAACAATCTAAGAAACCAAGATACTAATTTAAATATACGAATTTAACAAATTACCATTTGAATTTTAATCTCCTTGTTAAAATCAAATGGCTCTCTCATAGCAGAAGAATTTGAAGTTGAATTAGATTTATTGGCTTCAGTCTCTGGTTTATAATCTTTCTAATTTACATCTTTGAAAGATTAATCTGCTGAGTTTTTTCACCGCCCTCTTGATCAAAGGTATTATGATTTCCCTGAGTTATCTTGCTTCTGCCTGAGTTGATTTCAATTCTTCTGTTTGTTTTTGCTCCTCTTATTTTTTTCATGCAGTGGGTTCTTATTTCGCTAAATCGAAAGTGTATTTCTTTTTCCATTCGCGAAGTCTAGCAAGTATGAATCTTATGACCACTGAGTGTGTTTCTCCTGAGTTTAGGAGTGGGTATATTTTACTGAGCAGTTTTAATCTGTCTTGATAGCCTTTGGTATTTGACTTGAGAAGAGGAAGGGAATTTCCAAGCAGGACTCTGTACTTAGTTAATGTACTTATCGTCTTTTACTATAAATCTGTAGTTCTCTAAACCAATATTAACATTTTAACCAACCTAACTTCATCTTATTCATAGTTTATGAAGATTTTATAGGCGAGATGGGGATCATTCACGTACACCACTCCCTCCTGAATTCTAAAATCCAAGATAAGTGGAGGGAGTTTGCTCCCAAACCGCTTCTTAAAGTAGAATTCAAAAATTAATTCCATCATAAAATAATGATGTAGAAGGTCGTAGAGTTGTGCTTGTGCCTTTTGAATTTGGGATCAGAATAAATTGTCGAAAAGTTAAGCATGTTTCCAAGCACAGGCCTTTAAAAATTAAATTTTCAAAAAGAATTGGAGTATGGATGATTTTACGAAAGAATAAAGGACAAAAACTAATTTATGCAAGCGTGCTGAATTGTTCCAGCTGGGTTCATGCTGATTTTCTGAATGGACGCGTGCTCATTGATGAATATGAAGCACATATAATAAATCTTAAAAATTAATTAATATTAGGGATCGATTGCATATCATATAAGCTATTAATTCAAACTATAAACTATTACTTGTAAACCACTCAACCATGCTACCGAGAAACGACGTGTTTCACTTAAATTATAAAATATTGAAATAATTATAAGAAAGGATTAATTAAATTATAAAACATTCTTAAAATTGGTAAGTGAAAATAAATGATAAAGGGATAATAAGGATCTGCAACCACTATGTGAAGTAAAATTGTAATTAGTATATTTATCTTTTTTAACTTTCGTGATGCTTCTTTAATTAATATATATGCTTTTTATTTATTTGCTTCAGATCAATGAAGTGAAACTAGTGAAGTCTGATCTAACAAAATTGATAGCAGACGATAAATATTTTGGAGTTGAGTTCGATCAGTAGAACGTTTTGCAATTTCAATTATAGATAAAAACTAATTAGTTAGTCGTTAATTAATTTGCAATTTTTTATTTAATTACCTCAAAATGAAATAATTGTTATGGAATTTTATAGAGGTTTATTTTTGAGAGATGCATTTCTTTGAAATTTTATGTAGGGATACTCAAAGATTTAATCGTTAAATTTATACAGGTCCCATTTTGAACAATAAATATAGACTTAGCTATTAAGATAGCTTTATAAATAAAAATAATAATTTTAATTTTCTATATAGAAAATATCAGATAATGAGACTTATCATAGATATTAACATATGTAAAAGAACGACGCTTTTCTTTAATTTTTGCTTCTAGTTAATTTCTATGTATAATAATTTATTAAAGTGATGCATTTAGCTGCTGATGAGGATTAAGAGTTCTGGACATTTCTGGATGCGAACATGAATATAGAGCTGCAATGCACTCCGAGAGAGGAAAAGATATCGGTGAGTCAGCTCCAACGGCATAGTGACTACTAATTAAATTAAGACTTGCTCATCCAAAACATTTTTGAGTGCAACTACACTAATGACTCAGAAAACAGCTTCTTCAACTAGTCTCAATTCGATTGCTCTAAGAATTTTGAAGATGCATCCCTACACAAAAATGCACTTTTTGGATCTAATTACACACAAGAAGAATTATTATTATTCCAAAATGTCAAATCAATCTATGATTAGAGTATATAATAACGATTAGGATTGGTAATTATAGTTCCCGAGGGTTGCCAAAATATTTAAATATTTTATTAAATGACATTAAATCAACAAATTTTTGTCATGATCAGAGTTTAAAATTTAAATTTTTATTAGAAAATACACCTCAAAGGAGTTTTATATTTTTATTTACTTTAAATTTACTTGAAATAGTATACTTAATCTAAATGGAAAATACAAAGGAAGAAAATTAATACGAATGATATTCAAAATATCAGCTCCAAAATTCTTGAATCAAACGTTATAAACCAAGCTCCCGAATTTTAGGGAATGAAGGATTCAGACTCAGAAATCTTGTGTGAATTCAATCAATCTGTTAGCGATCATTAAGAAAAGATTCCAAAATTACTCAGCAATAGAGTGAATCCCCATAGAAAAGAGAAATAAAATAACGATATATAAGTAAAGATGCCGTTCTCGCACCTTTATAATGAATAAAATTTGGATATTAATTCACTCTCTAAGCAATAGTAATCCCGGAAAAGAATTTTTGACATCACTCGTTACCGGAAAGAGCATACTTAAATTTTAAAATAAATGAGGAATTAAGAATTTTTTACTCTAAGTAGTAAAAATAATAAACTCTCTTAATATCTCGAAGTCCAAATATCTTCATAAATTAGTCTCTCTCTTATATTATCTAATGATGAATAAAGCTTTTTTTATTTTTCTGTCTCTCTATCTGCTATAATTCTTGCATAATCTAACTTAAGCACATAAGTTATAAAATTTTGTGAATCATCACTACAGTAAAACCTATTCAATTTTTCTTAACTAATATTCATTTTTAGAATGATGCGAACGTCTTCAAATGATTCCTTTCAAAACCCAAATTTGGTACCCTTTGAAGAGAGATGTCTTTAAATTTTAATTTTATACTGTTTCTTAAATTTTAGCTGATTACGAAACTAATTCTCTCGAGTTCGAATGCACATTAGAGGATCCAAAACATTCTACCAATATTTCAAAAATTAAATTGATAAATGGCAAATTTTAAATAGTAGTGCATCACTTCAATCTTTTAAATTAGCATTTTATTGATTGAAGTAGCACATTAGTAAATTAATAATTGATATGAGTCTATCCTCTTTTCAGCAAAGTGCAAAACTCTTGTTGCCTTAGAATTTCACTATACTTTGCATTTTAATCAATTTTTTTCTTATTGCTATCAAAAAATTGCAGAGAGGATCTTAACAAATTTGAGGTTAATTCGATAATCGAATAAGGTATTAGCTATAATTAGTTTTCAACGTTTAAAAGGGAATAACTGACTGATGAGGAGGTTAAGCGAAGAAAAAATAAAAAGGTTCGGAAGTCTAAGCATGCCTACTAAACCATGACTCACTACTATCAGATTAGTTCTACCTGGTCCAGAGAACTCATTGATAAACTAGCTTTGGAGTTGCAAATGACTCCCCACCAAGTCTATAAGTGGAATTGGGACAAGAAAAAGAGAGAACCATTTAATTTTAAATTCTCAATTATTCATGTGGATTTTTAGAACGCAAGATGCTAGCCAGAAAGCTTCATGCCAAAATAAGAAATAAATTATTTGTATTTTTAGCTAGAAGATTGAAAGGAATTTAGAAATACACCGTATATTAACCAAGTCGCAAGCCAAGATTATTGAGGTCTTGAGCTTTATTTGAAAGTTATTACATAGTCAAACACCAACATATTGGAGGATTCTTAATGATTAAATAATATTGAGCGTTGATTATTAAATTCTAAGAGGAAGTGAAGCGCCCACTTACTAATGTTTTATAATTGAATACCTCCTCATTTTAAATAACTAAAGTATATTAATTTTCGTCAATTTCACCACAAAAATTCTCAATACTCATGAGGTTATTTATATTTTCTAATGAGGGTTTATTTATAATTATTGTGACGATGGGCTTTCGCGATGACGTGGCACAACTGATCAAGGAGTTACGCCTGTGAATTACTTTAAATCGATTAAGTATTATATGCCCGTTAGGGGATAATTAATTCCTTAACTATTAATTAATTATAATTATTGTATTTATTTGATGTTTATATGCCTTGGGAAATAGGTTAACTGAATAAGTGGCTGTCGATAGTAATAGAAGGACTTTGTAGAGTTAATAAATGTACTTGACCACTACATGGTAAAACACTAAAATCCAAAAGATGCGGTACACATAGTAGCCAATCATAATGCTCATCCATCCTACCATTTTACTAATTTAAGATAAAGAAAGCTCTCTTATTATTTAGACAAATTATATAAAAGTATAAAAACATTCAAACAATATGACTTTTGAATTTTTAATCTTTCTCTTAAATTGATTGCTAAAATTTTATCTTTGGTTATGGAGTTCAATAATTGTGGAGATATTAAATAAATAAACAAAGAAAATATTCAAAGTAGTTAAAATTAATGAAAATATTATACCCCTAGATTTTAGAAAAACAGTTATCTTCTTTCTTTTTTGCAAAAAATAAATTTCTTAAAGAAGCTAGAAAGTAATTTGATTTACTTGAGATCATTAAATTTTCGATATTTATTTCAAACTATGGGAGAGGAAAAGCGAGATTGGCAGCTCCACTCTTCTTAAAGCCCCACCAAAATTTGTATGGTTTCTAAACTTTCTCATCAACAAAAATTTCAACAGAAAATCGTATAAAAATAAATTTAAAAGCAAGATTTGATTCATTCAATTTTTTTTTTTAAAAATGAAGCAAAAATTTGTTTTTAATATGTTATTTCCTTAAAAAGAAAATAAAATTTATTATAGTTTATAACTGTATAATAGTTTGTTTTTGAATTCAAATTTAATTTAAATTTGCTAATTTGATTTTGAGGGAGAGGTGATTTTTATTGAAAAATGAAATTTTGATACTTAATACAGGTGAATCTTGAGTTATTGTTCTCAAATAAGCTATTTATCTCGATAACTAGGTGAATTTTTGATAATTTAAATCTTTAATGACACCATTTGTATTGATCATATACAGTTTAATTGCCTACTTCCTGTGGCAAAATGTATTCAAAATATACTATGTCTGGTGGTACTACAGGCGCCAAGGAATCCCATCCACTGGCTTCCCCTTGCCCATATTAGGAAATTTTTAGCAAAAAAATAAGTAAAATTATTAAAATCTGATAGCGTTCGCTCGAACCATCAAAGGAAGAGACGAGTTTTCCACGCCCATAATCACTGCTTTTATCTAAAACATATGGCTTATTATAGTGATGCTTATAATTTAATCTAGAAGTGCTTCAATGGTTTTATTCCTTTAATGAGTTCACTATATTTGTAATGGGACTGTGCCTCGGATGTGTGTTAACTTTAGAGGGGCGACGCCATACTTGACTGTCTCTGATCCAGATGTAGTCTCAGAGTTATATATGGGAAAGACCAAGTACCTTGACAAGTATCAGCGCTCTAAGAAATGGTTCTAAAGACTCACTGGCGAATCCATCCTATTCGATACCTATTTAATCATACGTTAATAGCATTCGAAAGGTCAACTGAGAGATAGGCAGACAAAAGAAAAAGACTATCTGTCGCTTTCTACAAGGAAAAGATGCAAAGCATCCTCAACCGAATCATCAAGATGCTAATGTATCTCTTATATCCCTTATTTTCTCTTTAATAACTTTTAAGATGACAGCAGAGCGAATTCATTTAAGAAGTTTAGTTAATGAATGATTTTTAAGAATGGAGGAGTTAAAGCAAGAAGTGAAAAAGGGAAACAACTCTTTAGACTTGGTGGTTTTCATCAATACCTTCATAATGAGAAGTATCTAGGTGTGTGTTTTCGGAGTAGAAGATTTCAATTAAGATCCACTCTACTCAGACAAAGGGTAAGAGATGAGATACAGCTTGGGTACTTTCGTCAAGAAGCTTTTTAGTGCATATGTACTCAAAAATACTAAGCTTTTCAGAATGAACTTTCCAAGTTTATTTAAAGCCTTTAACAATTTTGAATTAAATAAAGCATGGATTCTACTTTCATAACTAAGGATGAAAAAGAAGCACTTAAGAATACTGAGACTCTCAGATCCTATATCTGATATATTAAAGTATATTTTTGCAAGTTAAATTGAAATCAGAGATCTCATTAGAGAAAGGAAAGAGCAAATGAAGAATAAAGATGGTGCAGATCTAAAAGATTTCGTTTCTGTGCTACTTACTGACGACATTTATTCTAATGACGAGTCTCTTATGATCAAAAAATATTTATGCTGGATGATGCTCTTAAGAATTAAATGATAGATGAGTGCGCTGTATTCTTTATTGCAGCTACACAGACTACAACTTCCCTAGTCACTAACGCTCTCTATTATCTAACTATGAATAAGGAAATTAAGGAGAAGCTCCTTGTTGAGATACAACTTTTTATATAAGAATTTAAGTGTATTGATAAAGTCCCAGTTTAGTGACGTCTAAGATTTCTCAAAGGTGTCAGTTTCCGAATGGTAGAGTCATCTTCCTTAATTAATCTTGATCATATATTTATTGAGTCATTTGTAGTACGATAACCTCATGAACACCTGGGACTATTTGACTATGGTAGTTTAAGAAACTTTGAGAATAGAACCCCCCGTCATGATTACTTCAAATTTATGCTTGAGCGAGACTATCACAGTTGCTGAAAAGTACAATTTAAATACTTACTTTACATCAGTTTAAGTAATAATTTTAGTACACGATTCCCAAGGGATGGCCAATTGTCTTCAGTCTCTACAATTTGCACATGAATCCTAATGAATGGTAAGAGCCACAAAAGTTATAACTCTTTTTGCAAGCTTTATTTAGTTTCTTCCAGATAGATGGGATCCAAACAGCTCATTATAAACTTAATTTTATTTTTTAAACTCTTCAAACTTAAAATCTCCGTTTTATCTTCATAGTTTACCTGACTCCAGATGGAAGAAGGAGAAAACCGGCAAGCTTTGGCCCTTTCTTGGGAGGGAGAAGAATTTGTCTGGGCAAGACTCTTGCAGAAAACCTTGCCAAGATCTTTGTTCCAGTAATAATAAGTCAAGTGGATTTTGATTTCAAGAACAAAGTTTATTACGAGAAGAAACCATTCTTCCACATAAAAAACTAATAATTTTAAAAATTATTTGATGCATAGCAAATGAGCCTAAATTTGAAGTTAATGTATCTATCAGAGAAGCCTTATGAAGAATTAATTCCAACTTATCAATTTCCTCATTAATTTCCATCAATTGGGCTCTTACAATTTTTTTAATTTAGGTATTTACGAATTTAATAATTTTAGGAGAATATATATTTTCAGGATACAAAAGAATTAAACTTTTTAGGGGGGGCCCTTCCTCGTTATTCACTTTTTTCATGAAAATATGAAAAATCTCTGTCTAGCCTAAAATTAGCCAAAAACACCAATTTTTTAGTCATAATTTCATAGGGCTTATCAAGATCATATTCTTTAATTTATAAAATAGAGCTTGATTTTTTAGAATTTTTCAGAAAAAATTTTTTATTTTTAAGGCATCTTTATAGAATAAAGTCTTTATTTTATTGAATAAAAATAAATGTTTTCAATTTATAAGATAATAGTTAACTACGAAAAATATCTATGCTACAAAACAAATTTATAAATGAGATGAAATTTCTTTAAATATGCTTAAAGCTATTTAAAGCTAAGGCTTGGATATCCATTTCTGGAATATTTGAAAAGAAATCTAGAATACATAAAATTTCATATTTAATCATGCCATAAAAGAAAAATATTTATTTAATGAAATAAAGTGACTTAGATATAATTTTTAGCTCCGATTATTCTATTAGGGATCCTAAAAGTGAAAAGAACTCTTACACTGTGATAAGTTAGTTGGCTTAGAGTACTTTGAATTATTTTTTACATTAGATATCTTCAACTTGTGAATGAATTAATTATCAAGGTAAATGATATTTCTTGAAGGTTCTATATGATCATGATAAGTCCTCTGAAATTTAAATAGGACTACAAAATTGGTGTTTTTGTCTATTTTTAGGCTAGACAGTAATTTTTCATATTTTCGTGAAAAAAAGTGGATGGAGGAAAGGCTCCTCCAATTTTTTGATAGTAGAAAGGAGTTTTAATTGATAAAATTCCTCCCAAAACTTTATAAAGTAAGAATAGGATAGAATTGAGGTCAATTGTTCATAATAACATAAATAAATATCTTAATGACTCCTTTAGCCCTCTTCGGTCTGCTAATTTTAGCCTACTTTCTGTGGGTAAACGTCTTTAAAATATACTACGCATGGTGGTACTACAGAAGATAGGGTATACCTTCGGCCGGCTTCCCTCTTCCCATATTAGGGAACCTACTCAAAATTAGTGTTTATTTTTGAGTAGTCAATTTTCTCAACTTCAATAAAGCCATGAAAAACAGAGATGAGTTTTCACTGCCAGCTCTTTCCAAGTAAACTAAGTACAAAGAAATATAAATTACATAAACAATATTTGAATATACTTCAAGGACAGCTTTAAAAAAGTCTATCACTTTAAATAGCAATTTTAAATCTTTAATGGAACTCAACCTTTGATGCTCGTAAACTTTAGAGGTGCGTCACCAGTCCTGATCGTGTCAGATCCAGATGTGATTTCAGAACTCTACATGAACAAGTCTCGCAATTTAGACAAATACCATAGGACAAAGAACATGTTCCAAAGACTGACAGGAGATTCTCTTTTATTCGATTATAGAAAATAAAGATATCTATTAAAATTAAGAGGAATTAAGACTTCCCACTATGCTCAAATATTATTTACTTAGAGCGAATATTCTCATATTAAATTATTTTTTAGCTTAAAATGCAAGAGTTCTATTTCATTTTAAGAAGAAAAAATCTCCACGAACTTCACTTTCGATACCCTTATTTCACAATTGCTTTCTTGCCCCAAATTTAACTAAAAATGCAAAAATTTTCTGAAGTGAATATTTTTAACTGTTAAATTACATATCCATTTATCAATGAATGAAAATATAATGCTAGGCAGAATTTTTTGTTAATCTATGAAATATCAAGCCAAGATCTCATTTATTAATACTAAATAATCTAAACCTCTTTTAGATATTACATAATGATAATCTCATCAAAATTTGTTAAAAACTTTTAGTCAATTAATGATGAGAAGTAACTCCAAATAAACTTAAGTGATTGCTCCTCATTTCTTTAATAAAGAGAGGCTGCTGAATAATGACAAGTCGAAATCTTTCCTAATTAATTTCTCCGAAATTTGAGCCTATTAATTGACTTCAATTAACTCCATAGTTAATAAAGTCTTTCTATTTGTTTCGAGAAGACGAGTGAGAAACAAGCAGAGAAAAGAAAAAGAATTTCAGTAGCATTCTATAAAGAAAAGATGCAAGGAATCTTGAACACCATAATTTTCACTCATTGAACCTTGAATTCATTGTATAATTGAGATGACAGTAGGTTATATTGAGGAAGCAAAAGTACAAATATAGAAGGAGCCTACAACTATAGACCTCGTGCCCTTTATCAATACTCTAATCATGAGAAGCATATAGGTGTGTGTTTTTGGAGTCTCAGATTTCACTCAGGATCCAATATATATTAGCTAAGGGTAGGAAATCAGAGTATCATTGGGCACTTACGTCAAAAAACTATTCACTGCCTTTGTATAAAAGAACATGAAACTGTTCAGGATGAATTTCGAAATCATGGACAAAACTTTCATCACCAAGGATGAAAAAGAAACTCTCAAAAACACGGAGACCTTCAGGGCCTACATAAATCAATATTCGTGTATATCATTTGATCATAAGAGATCTAATCAGAGAAAGGAAGGAATAAATGGCAAAGAATAAAGCTTCTGACTTCAAAGATTTTCTGTCTGTGTTGTTGACTGACGACATCTACTCTGGTAATGAGTCTCTAATGATTTTGTCGTAAAATATATGCAAGTAATATTTGATTGACGAGTGCGCAGTTTTCTTCATAGCTGCTACTTAAACAACAACTGCTCTCGTTGCAAATTCTCTTTACTACCTTACTTAAAATAGAGATAGCGAGAAAAAGCTGATTGCAGAGATCCATAATTAATTTAATTATTCATAAACTCAGATGTAAATTTATCCAAGAATAGTAAAAGGATATAAAAGATATTAAAAACATCAGCGTGCAAGAGTGGTAGTCTCTCTTTTAAATTAATGTATTTGAATGAAAATTCAATCGTTTATTATCTTGGGATATGATAACTTACAGAATTCTTGGAACTATTTAATAATGGTTGTTTAGGAAACTCTCAGAATTGAGCCTCCAGTTAGCATCACATCTCAACTAACTGTGAATGAAACAGTCACCCTCAGCAATAAGTAAACTCTAATTGATGGGTTTTAATTTGTAACCAAATAAAAGATTAATTTACACAATACCTAAGAACTGGCCAGTTATCTTCAGCTTGTTCAATTTGCACAGAAACAAAGCTGAGTGGCAACAACCCAAAGTAGTTCATTTATAAATAGTAAAAAAGCTATTATTGTAACTTTGAATTATGAAGATTTATCATTATAATTAAAGTTCCTTCCTGACAGGTGGAACCCTAATAGCCACTTGTAAACTTGAATAAATTGAGAGCAGATATATATTTTAAGTTACCTTATTTTTATTTGACTCCTGATGGCAGAAGAAGAAAGCCCGCGAGTTTCGGTCCTTTCTTGGGAGGAAGAAGAATCTGTCTGGGTAAGACTCTCGCTGAAAACCTGGCCAAGATTATTATTCCCATTATCGTGAGTTAGATAGAATTCAGCTTCAAGGAAGAAAAATATCAACACAACAAGCCCTTCTTCAGCATCATTTATTTATTTAAATCGGTAACGAGCCTAAACTAGTTGTGCAACCATAAATTTTTAACTTTGAGTTTTTTAGGTAAAATAATTGCAAGCTACTCTAAGAAACTTAACCTCTTAATGATTCGCTTGAAAATTCGTAATTAATTTCGACTTAATGTATCTATTTTTGAGAGAAAGTGTTAATTTAAAAAGATAGATTTCCTAAATTAATTTGGACACGTCTTCTGATAAATGGATATTTTAAGCATCGTTTTGTATTCTCTGTTTTGCTATTTCCTTTGGGAAAATGTTATAAAAATGTACCACCACTACTGGTATTTTAAGAAACAAGGAATCAAATCTGTTGGCTTTCCCATCCCCATTCTAGGAAATTAAATAACTCCATTTAATATTATAGGTTCTTAAATAAATCTCTGAATTTTTGAGCTTTAAATTTCAAGGACTTAAACAATATGCAGCATTTAATTTGCCTATTTAAATGATAAAATTATAATAATTTCTATAATTGTAAATTTATCATGAAATCATTCTTATCATCTTTATTTTTTATAAAGTTGCTTGTGTACTTCTCCAATAGGACTAATAGCTGTAAAATAAAAATGAAATTACTGATCTTAAATTATTCAAAGGGTTTATTTGAGTAATGATATTTCTACTCTTTTAGTAATGACTAATTAGATTATAAGAGTCGTTTTAGAATCATCTTATCCAAGTTATTTGAATTAAATGGTCTCAATCAATAATTATATTTTCTTTTAATTTAATAAATTTTATAAAATGCGATAAGCTTGGGCAAAAGCTTGAAGAGATCTTTTGCAGATGAGTATACATTACCACCTATGATTAGATAAAAATTAATGCTTCTTATATAATACTCATAATTGTTAAAGTAAGTTTACTTCATGGAAGAATAAAAATAATTTTAGAATTTTATTTAAGAAACTAACTCTGAGGGAAAAATGCCTGAAATGGGTTTGGCTTTTGTTGGGGCAGGCACTCCCGCAGTTATGATTTCTGACCCAGAAGTCATTCAAGATTTGTTATTCTCAAAATCACAGTACCTAGATAGGTACTACAGAACATTAAACCAAACAAAGCAACTATCTGGTGACAGCATACTATTTAAATAAATAAGGCCATCAAAATTATTAAGGATTTAATAAATTTGAAAAGACAACATAGAGATAAGCTGAAAAAAGGAAAAGAGTTTCTGTTGCTTTTTACAAAGAGAAAATGCAAGGAATTCTATAAACCATAGTTAAACCTTTTTATTGACTTGCCCATTATGATTTAATATAATGTCGAATTTCTATGTTTAAGATGACTGTGGAGAGAGTTTAAGAATTAAAAGAGTAGATATCAAGAGGAGAAACATAAATGGACCTTGTTTAATTTGCAAATACGGAAATCATGAGGAGCATTTAGATTTGTGTTTTTGGGATTTCTGAATTTGAAAATGACCCCATCTATGAGGAAAATAACTAGCTCATTCGGTATCCCCTTGGAGTTTTTGTAAAAAAGCTCTTTACAGCATATAAAATTAAGAACAATTATTTTAGACAGCTCATTATAATAAGTATTTCAAGCCCCTTAGGCCTCTATTTAAAATATGTCTATTATTTTAGGCTGATCTTTGAAATGTTCGATTAGGTGTATATAGGCAAAGACGAGAAGATAATTGAGAGAAATATCAATTCTTTCAGGAACTATATTTCAAAACAAAATGGGCTTAATAGCTTTTAATAGTATTCTTTATATTAGAGATCTGATAAGAGAAAGAAAAGCTAAAATTTAGGAAGGGAATTAACAAGAGTTGAAAGACTTCTTGTCAGTACTGATAGAAGATGACATTTATGGTGCTGATGAATAACTCATGATTCTTATTGCATTTCAATGAAGAGTATTTTTCTTGATTGATGAGTGCTCTACGTTTTTTATCGCTGCAACACATACCACTGCTAATGCTCTAATTTACGCTATGTATTTCATCACCTCCCATAAAAATATCGAACATAATCTTCTAAAAGAGATTAATTCAGAAATCTCTGCTTTCTCGCAGGAAAATCAACACGTAATTCCTCTATAAACATGGCAAGAAATTTAATTGTGATATTTTACAATTTATTTTATTAGAAAGTTTAGGATATGATAATCTCTTAAACTCTTGGAACTACTTGAAGATGGTAGTTTTAAAATAATTTTTTTTTTATCTGAATTAGTTTCTGAAACCATGAGAATATGTCCCCCTATAAATCAAACTTCCTTTTTCTCAGTAAATTAAACTGTAAAATTAGCTGATAAATACACCCTACTTAAAGAAAGACCAATTGTGATTGCAATTTACAGTCTCCACCACAATCCTAAAGAATGGAAGGAACCTGAAAGATTTATTCCAGAGAGATTTGATCCATACAGCCATTATTAAACTTACAGCCAAATTAAAGGTTATTATATTGATTTGCTTTTCAATTTACCTAACTCCATAAGGAGCAAAGAGAAAACTTTCTAGCTTTTGTCCGTTCTTGGGAGGGCGAAGAATTTGCTTGGGGAAAACTCTGGCTGAAAGTCTCATTAAGATTATGACTGCAATCATAGTCAAAGAGATTGAATTTAAATTCGTCAATCCAGAGCACTACACCAGAATGCCGTTTATAGGAGTATATATAATATTTTAGATAAGTTATTTGTATCTCATGATGCTAAACTATTAGTTAATGCTTCTATTAGATAAAATAACGAAACCTCATAAGAATCTATATGACAATTTTACTCCGTAATACAAAGCTATTCCGCTTTAAATTTTTCACTTTTCTTATTAAATTGACATTCATCATAAAAATTTATTTTTTGCATTAATTATCTCAAGATCTCTCCGTAGACTGTAGCAAACATCTATCGTTGAAATGGCATAACGTACAAAACTGTGAATCGAGTGAAGCGCGTTATAGACTTCACTAAGCCATTTTATTATAATAATCTGAAATATATTTACACTGCTCAGGTGTGAGAGGGATAGCGTGAAGTTTGTATGTCACTTTCTTGTCATATTTGGATTTTGAATAAGCATCTCGTTAGTTGAAAAAAGAGAAAGTCCTCATACCATTTCTAAACTCTTATAGAATAAATCAGAGAGATATCAACCAAGAGTATGTTGAAGTTGGTGATTTTGACTATAATCCTTTTATTAAAAGTCTGATTCAAGATAAATTAATTATTACAAATGGCACTTTCTTGATCTTATCCATTTAATTTTAAATTACAGTTTTAATAAGTAGCAATAAAAATATATAGCTATAATATTAATAATCTCCTCATTAAAAGTGTATGAAAGTGTCTGTATAATTGATATTTAAATTCAATGTGAAGTATTAAATGAAAGAATATATTTAGGAAAATTATGGCTTTAAATAATTTATTTTACTATTTTTATAGTAAAAATTTTACTATATTTAGAGGCAAAAATTGGTTGATTAAATGAATAAGTTTACAAAATTAAGGAATCTTTCGTATTTAAGATTTTACCTGACAGTTTTGATCAAAGCAGTCACTAGAAAACAAATATACAGATATTTAAATTTTAAATAGTTCATTAATTTGAAACTGACGCCAAAGTAAGGAAACAGCGAGTATCCGTCCTTTCTTAGTAGGAAGAAGAATCTCTACGGAAAAGACTCTTCCTGAGAGCCTAACCTAGATCACTATGTCAATACTAGTAAGTTAGATAAGATTCTGCTTCAAGGATAAAAATATCAACACGACAAGCCCTTCTTCACATCAGTTCTTATTTAAATTAAAATATTAATGAGCCGACAATAAGGTGCAAGAATAATTTTTTTAATTACAGCTGCTCTCAGAAATTTAACCTCTCATGATTGTTTGAAAATTCGTAATTAATTTCACTTAATGTATCTATTTTTGAGAGAAAGTGTTAATTTAAAAAGATAGATTTCCTAATTAATTTGGATACATCTTCAGATAAATGGATATTTTAAACAATATTTTGCTCGCACTGTTTTGTTATTTCCTTTGGGAAAATGTGATAAAAATGTACTACCACTACTGGTACTTTAAGAGACAAGGAATCAATCTGTCGGCTTTCCCATACCCATTCTAGGAAATTAAATAACTCCATTTAATATTATAGGTTCATAAATAAATTTAACTCAATGATACTTAAACACGTACCAGAAATTATGATTTAAGCGCATAATATAAATTAACATAATGATTTAATTTATACTTAGTAATGCACCATTTTTTTCTTTTTACAAATAAAAAGCCTATAATTTCAAAATAATTAAGTTCTATAAATCAAATTATAGATGCTAAATTTTTTGATAAATTTAAAAAACTAATTTGATTTGGCATGATGACTGTTTTTAATTAAAAAATTACCTCATTTACTATATTAATTAATAATCCTTAAATTTTTTAATTAAAAGAATGTCTAAAAAAGTTTTTAAAATGATTTTAACATAAATGAATTCCAAATTATAATTTAGGTAATTTTATAAAATGCGATAAGCTTAGCCAAAAGCTTGAAGAAATCTTCTGCAGATGAGTTTACATTACCTCCGATGGTGAGATAAATATAAATTTATCTATATAATTAGATTCATTTATCTCATAGATTTACTTCATGGAAGAATAAAATTAATTTTATAATTTCTATTTAAGAAACTAACTCAGAGGGAAAAATGCCTGAAATGGGTTTGGCTTTTGTTGGAGCTGGCACTCCCGCAGTTATGATTTCTGACCCAGACGTCATTCAAGATTTGTTTTACTTGAGACCTCAGTATCTAGAAAAATACTAAAGATCAATAAATTAAGCGAAACTACTCGTCAGGGAATCTTTACTATTTAAATTTATAAGTCATTTTAAACATGGTTTATTTAAATATTTGAGAAGTCAACACAGCAGCAAGCGGATAAGAGGAAGAGGGTTTCTGTAATTTTAAATTAAAAATTAGAAATTATTAAATTGTTTAGTGTTTCTGTTGCATTCTACAAAGAATAGTTGCAGGGAATTCTTTAAACCATAGTTAAACCTTATAAATAAATTAAGCATAATAATTTAGTAGTCAAATATCTATGTTTAAGATGACAGTAGAGAAAGTGTAAGAAGTAAAATAGTAGATATAAAGAGGCGAAACTCAAATAGACTTAATGCAGTTCGTAATTACCTAAATCATGAGAAACATTTAGGTCTGCGTTTTTGGGATTTCTGATTTTGAAAATGATCCAATCTACGAAGAAAATAATAGTTTCAAAAGTTACCCTCTCGGCTAGTTTGTCAAAAAACTCGTTGCAGCTTATAAAATTAAAGAAATTTAATTTTGCACAGCTCTTTATAATAGAACTTTCAGACCCCTGAGGTCTCTTTATAATTTTTATTTATAAAATTTGAGGTTGAACTTTGAAATGTTCGATTAGATGTATATAGGCAAAGAAGAGAAGATGTTTGAGCGAAATGCCAACACTTTCAGGAACTATATTTCAAGAAAATTGATCATAGTAACATTCATAGAATATGTTTTATATTAGAGATTTGATAAGAGAAAGAAAGGCTAAGATTTAGGAAGGAAGTAACAGGAGTTAAAAGATTTCCTGTCAGTGCTAATTAAAGATGAAATTTATGGTGCTGATGAATAACTCATGATTCTTATTTACTATTACAGTGAATAATATTTTTGATTGACGAGTGCATTACGTTTTTTGTAGCATCAACTATGACCACAGCTCCCTCTATAGTTAACGCTATGTATTTCATCACAACCAATAAAAATATAGAACAGACTCTTCTAGAAGAGATTCACTCAGAAATAACTGCTCTCTCGCAGGAAAATAAATTATTGGGAAATCAACCCGAAATTAATCTCTAAAAATGGCAAGAAAATTTTAAAAAAGGCACTTAGAATCTTTTTTTTTAGAAAGTCTTAGTTACGATAATCTCTAAAACTCTTGGAATTACTTAAAGATGGTAGTTTCAAAATTATTTTTTAGAAATAAGTTTCTGAAACCCTCAGAATAAATCCCTCTATTAATCAAACTTCCTTCTACACTGTGAGAGAAACTATTAAGATTGGAGATAAATACACTCTTCTGAAAGATAGACCAATTGTGATTGCAATTTACAGTCTCCATCACAATCCTAGAGAATGGAAAGAGCCAGAAAGATTTATTCCGGAAAGATTTGATCCATAAAGCCACTACTAATCTACTAGTATAATTAAATGTTATTATATTGATTTGAAATTTATTTACTTAACTCCATAAGGAGCAAAGAGAAAGCTTGCTAGTTTTTGTCCGTTTTTTGGTGGGCGAAGATCTTGCTTAGGGAAAACTCTGGCAGAAAGTATAATTAAGATAATTCTTGCAATCATGGTCAAAGAACTTGAATTTAAATTCGTCAATCCAGAACACTACATCAGAAAGCCATTTATAAGCGTATTTTTTAATAAAATAAAAGTTAATTGTATCTAATGAGGTTAAATTATTAGTAGAAGCTTCTATTAGATAAAATGGCAAAAACTCATAAGAATCTATCTGACAATTTTATTATTTGCATTAAATTTTTCAATTTTCGTATTAGATAAAATAGTAGATCATATTTAAAATTATGATTGTATTTTTAGTTGACAAAATACTTTATTATCCGATTATTGAATCAAATTCATATTCATATTGACCTTAATCGGTATTTATATAAATGTTGAATGATCTATAATAAAAGTTTAAGGCTCTATAAAATTTATAAAAGGAAGTAAGAATTAAAATAAAGAGATTAAATACAATTTGAAATCACTATTTTATGATGAGGATAAATTTTATAAATAATATTCA
This sequence comes from Tetmemena sp. SeJ-2015, assembly GCA_027382625.1. Classification (NCBI taxonomy): domain Eukaryota; phylum Ciliophora; class Spirotrichea; order Sporadotrichida; family Oxytrichidae; genus Tetmemena; species Tetmemena sp. SeJ-2015. The sequence goes on from JAJKFJ010020979.1 coordinate 45,822, forward strand.
ATTATAATTAATTATATGGTTTATTAAAATATTTCCTATCAAATTGATAGACTAATCATATTGACTTGTCTATGATTCATGAATCGAAGAAATAAAGTTGGAAACTTACATAATTGGCTTGATTCGGAAAGATTGAATGATTTTTAGTGATACCAAATAGCTGTTTTAGCTTATTGAATAATTATAACTCTTTTATTAAGGCTATTCCATCTACTGCTGATGACAATTATTGCTTTGACTATATTCGCCTTGGTTGCCTACTTCCTTTGGCAAAATGTTTTCAAAATGTACTACTATTTCTGGTACTACAAGAGATAAGGGATTCACATCACTGGATTCCCAATCCCTGTTCTTGGAAATTTTAAAATTTTGTAGATATAAATTTAAAATCTAGTTGGGTTCTCAAAAAGTATGAAGAAATATTGGGCTGATGAGTTCACTACCCCACCTCTTCAAAGATAAACTATTGTAATTTGCTTAATTTTTACTATCTAAGCATAGAGATTTACATTAGGGAAACTCTATATCATATAGAAATTATATGTATAATAACAAGGTTTTAATTTAAACACGCAAAAATGGAGAGATGCCTGGTATGGCCGCTAGCTTTTTAGGAGTGACCCCTCTTTTATATATTTCTGATCCTGATGTAATTCAGGAGCTGTTCATGTCAAAAACAAAGTACCTAGATAAATACCACAGAACAAAAGATCAATTCAACTCCTTCACTGGTGACTCTTTGTTATTCAATATAATTTATTTGTATTCGAGAAAACCACTGAGAAGAAGCTGACAAACGTAAAAGAGTGTCGGTAGCATTTTATAAGGAAAAAATGCAAGGAATGCTCAAAACTATCAATATAATCATTTGATATAAAAAACTAAATTTAAGTCACAATCATAAAGATTAATCGATTTGGTGTCATTGTTATATTAAATAAGATGACAGCTGGAAGCATTGAGGAACTTAAGAAAGAGATTAAAGCTGGCAACAATACTTTGGATTTGATTCCTTTCGTCAACACCTTGATCATGAGAAGTATTTAAGTTTGTGTTTTCGGGGTTGAAGACTTCAACAATGACCCAGTTTATGAAATGGAAGATGGGACCAAAGCGAAATTATCTCTTGGAAGTTTTGTCAAGAAACTTTTCGCCGCTTATTCAGCAAAAAATATAAGTTTTCTCAGACTCAACTTTTATAATTTCATTTTAATTGAAATTTAAAACACAATAAAGAATTTTTGTAGAACTTTGAGATGCTAGACGATGTGTTTATTGGAAAGAAGGAGAAGCTGATTTTAAAAAATACTCAGACCTTAAGAAGTTACATCAGATTACTTTTAATATGTGTTATAAAATCAGGGACATCATGAGAGAGAGAAAAGATGAACTAAATAGACTTGGAAAGTAAGCTGAGCGCAAAGACTTTTTGACTGTTCTACTAACTGATGATCTGTATTCAATCAATGAAGAACTCAGAGTAGATTTGAAAAGTCATTTAATGATTTTACATATTAGATGAATGCATGACCTTTTTCATCGCCGCAACTTAGACTACAACTGTAGCAGTTTCCAATACTCTTTACTATCTCACTATGAATTCTGGAATTAAGTCAAAAATATTGGTAGAGATATTTTGATTTTCTTGTATTAATTAAATATTAGATATCTCAGTAGTTAAAGGGTGCTAAAGATACATCTTCCTACTCAGTAGAGGATTGGCAATTCCTTAATTTTGCATTTTCTAACTTATTTTTTAGCAAGCTAACTTGAGTTATGAAAATTTGCAAGAATATTGGAGGTATTTAATGATGGTGGTACAAGAATCGCTTAGACTTGCTCCTCCTGTTACTATTACGTCACAGCACATTCTTTCAGAGACTTAAATACTAGCTGACAAATATGTGATCCCTAAAGGCATGCCATTTACTATTGGAATTTATAATTTGCACACAGATCCTAATGAGTGGCAATTGCCTCTTCAGTTTTAACACTAAGTTTGATATTTTACTTAAGTTTCTACCTGAGAGATGGGATCCAGAGAATAAGATGTAAAGTATTAAAATTGCAAGTGGTTTAATTAATCTATCGCCTTATTTTATCTGACTCCCGATGGAAGAAAGAGAAAGCCCTCGAGCTTCTGTCCTTTTATAGGAGGGCGAAGAGTTTGTTTGGGAAAAACCTTAGCTGAGAATCTAACTAAAATCATGGTACCTATGATAATTAGCCAGCTTGATTTCTCTTTTGAAAATGATGTTTACTACTAGCAAAAGCCATTTTTCTCCGTCAATTATTTTAAGTTTTGTAGAATTAGCGAATTAATAAAATTAGCAAAAATAGATTATAACACATACATAACCTGAGAGCCGCCACTTACCAATCTTCTACCAAACTAAATCTCTTCTTAGGTAGCCGCTCGAAAAAACGCATTGGTAACGGGCGGCTTATGCCCTTACCTTTCTGTAGCCAACTTTGGTACCACTTACTTCAATAGTTTACATTATTTCTTTCTCTTTTCATAATATTTACAGTAAATTATTTTTCAAGAATAAAAATTTTAAAGTCTAAGGAGAACCAAAGTTTAATATGAAAGTTTCTATTAGAGAGAATCTCATCTGAGATTTATTAATTTCATCAAGAATCTGATATATTTGATAACTTCAAAGATTCAAATTTCCTTAGAATTTCACTTCACTCATATTTATTATAAATTATTGCACGCAGATTATTATAAGCAGGTAAGATTTATCTTATACACTATTTTAGTTTGGCTTATCTTTAAACGCCCAAAGGTGGCGATTTAGGCAAAGTTTAGTGAGTTAAATAACTGCTTGCATTTGGTATAATGAAAGGTTATTTGCTATTTTTATAAAGAGTAATTTTAAAATGAGATTTTTGCTAATATGGGAATTTTAATATATTTAAGATCAATTCCCAGATTCATAATCCATAATATTTAGTGCTTAGTAAAATAATATGGTGGTGGATACCTTTTCTAGTCTCCCATCTTTTTCTTGATAAAATCAACCACTATTTAGGTGAATATTAGGAAAGTCACATATTTTCCATCCTAATTCTGATTAGAGAATGATATTTTAGAAATAAGTGTATAAAATATCATTTTCAATGGCTTATTAAAAATAACTTTAGTGAAGATTAAAACAAAATTTTAGAAATATTTTATTACAATAGCCATTTTTTTAATTAATTTTATAGATTTAAGTTTTGAAGCCTTCAATGAATTTAATCTTAAATTAAAGTTTTTATATGAAAAGCTAAAAAATTATAGTTATGATATAAATAAATTCCTCATTTAAGCAAATGTAAGAGTTTATATAATTGATATTTAAAATGAATGTGCAAATTTAAATCAAAGTTAAATGGATCTAAATAAAATGCGTTAAATTATTATGATTACGATTTTATATGCAAAAATCGAAGAATCAAGGAAGAAGTTTACAAAATTGAGTATAAATACTGTTATAACTTGTTGAAAATTATAATTCTTTATTAAGGCTATTCCCATCTAGTCCATGACGATTATTGCATTGGCTATATTCGCTTTGGTTGCTTACTTCCTTTGGCAAAATGTTTTCAAAATGTACTACTTATTACTGGTACTACACAAGACAAGGAATTCATGTCACTGGCTTTCCAATTCCTGTTATAGGAAATCTTAAAAAATTTTAGATGTAAATTTTTAATCTCATTGATTTTTCCTAGTGCATGAAGAAATACTTTGCTGATGAGTTCACCACGCCTCCTCTTGGAAGATAAACTATTTTTATTTGATAAATGTTTACAATCAATTCATTTCTATTTACATTCAGGAAACTCTACTTAATTTAAATCTGATATTTCAGAAATTAGGATTATTTTTAACTCGAAAACATTAAGAGATGCCTGGTGTGGCCGCCAGCTTTTTAGGGGCGACCCCTCTTCTATATATTTGTGATCCAGATGTAATTCAGGAGTTGTTCATGTCAAAATCAAAGTTCTTAGATAAATACCACAGAACAAAAGATCAATTCAACTCTATCACTGGTGACTCTTTGTTATTCAAAATATGCTAACATTTTAATATTCGAGGGGTACTACTGAGAAACAAGCTGAGAAACGTAAAAGAGTGTCGGTAGCTTTCTATAAAGATAAAATGCAAGGAATGCTCAAAACTATCATATAAAATATTTTTGTTTTAAATTGTGAGCAATCATAGAGATGATCGATTTGTAATTTTCGGTATTTTTAAATGACAGCCAGAAGTATTGAGGAACTTAAGAAAGAGATTAAAGCTGGCAAAAATACTTTTGACTTGATTCCTTTCGTCAACCCCTTGATCATGAGAAGTATTCAGGTTTGTGTTTTCGGGGTGGAAGACTTCACTAACGACCCAGTTTATGAAATGGAAGATGGGACCAAAGCAAAACTCTCTCTTGGAAGTTTTGTCAAGAAACTTTTCGCCGCTTATTCAGCAAAAAATATAAGTTTTCTCAGACTCAACTTTTATAATTCCAATGTAACTGAAATTTAAAACACAAAAAAATTTTAGATTTGAGATTTAATAAAAAAGAGAATTTTAAATTGGGATTAAAAAATGATAAATGAGTGCAGTTGAAGTGTGTCCAATTTGAATAATTTTTAACCATTAATTCAGATGGAATTTTTAAGAATTTTTATCCTTGCAATTTTGTGTGCGAGCACTCTATACAAATTATAAGCGACATAAGTTTAGATGAAGATGAGGAAGGAGAAGAATACGCGAGTCATATCTCACTGCTGAGGGGTGCTGTGAAGATGATTAAAGAAGAAACTCATATTATTTTCTAATGAGCTATTGAACAAGCTGCTGATTAGGGGGTCTTTGAGGTATTTTAACTGAAATGAAGTTGCAACACTCCATTTATTATTTTAACCAATCACCGATTTTAAAATTCCTACTATAAAGTATTTTTTTAGAACTTTGAGATGCTAGACGATGTGTTTATTGGAAAGAAGGAGAAGCTGATTTTAAAAAATACTTAGACCTTAAGAAGTTACATCAGATTACTTTTATATGTTTTAAAATCAGAGACATCATGAGAGAAAGAAAAGATGAACTAAATAGACTTGGAAAGCAAGCTGAGCGCAAAGACTTTTTGACTGTTCTACTAACTGATGATCTATATTCAATCAATGAAGAACTCAGAGTAGATTTGAAAAGTCATATAATGATTTTACATATTAGATGAATGCATGACCTTTTTCATCGCCGCAACTTAGACTACAACTGTAGCAGTATCTAATACTCTCTACTATCTCACTATGAATTCTGAAATCAAGACAAAAATATTGGTAGAGATATTTTACTTTCTTTAACTAATTAAATATTAGATATCTCAGTAGTTAAAGGGTGCTAAAGATACATCTTCCTACTCTGTTGAAGATTGGCCATTATTTATTTTTACTTTCTTATCGTATTTTTGGTAAACTAGCTTGAGTTATGAAAATTTGCAAGAATATTGGAGGTATTTAATGATGGTGGTGCAAGAATCGCTTAGACTTGCTCCTCCTGTTACTGTTACATCACTGCACACTCTTACGGAGACAATAAAGTTAGCTGAAAAATATGTAATCCCAAAAGGTATGCCATTTACATTCGGTATTTATAATTTGCACACAAACCCTAATGAATGGTAATTGCCTCTGCAGTTTTAAAATATTAAAAGAATTTAATTTTTGTTTCTACCTGAGAGATGGGATCCTGAGAATAAAATGTAAAGCATAAGTTATTTTTTTGAATAATTAATCTATTAACTTATTTTATCTAACTCATTATAAAATTACAATGATAAATAGAGGACAAGGGATGTTACAACAAATTCAACTTGGCGATGACAGGAAGATCCCCCAACCATTAATAAATACTTTCCTTGTTGCTCTTATTTCTCAAGACACGATTAGTTTAGTAATCCGTCGATTAAAAGTTGTGCACTTAAAAGATATAGTGGATCACGGTGGTGCCAAAGGCTCGTATTTTCAATCAAATGTGCTGCTAAAACTACCATCCCAACCGAGTCTATGACAATTGAACATCTTTCCAATAGGAATGCAAACATTGGAATAATTAGGAATTAAAAAGAAGCAATACGATTTTGTATCAACAACGTTCCACGCAATACACGAGTTTATTTAGAAATAGCTGGTCCTTCATGCTATTAGGGTTAGTTTATGGGAGTTGTCACAAATATGGTCCTCAGTGATGTCACGATTTATATTGTGATGTCACTGTGGTTTATATCCCCTTAGGGATTTAATTAATTTCCTTATTAACTATAATTAATTATCTGACTCCAGAAGGAAAGAAGAGAAAGCCCTCAAGCTTTAGCCCCTTCATTGGAGGCCGAAGAATATGCTTGGGAAAAACCTTAGCTGAGAATCTTTCTAAAATCATGGTACCTATGATAATTAGCCAAGTTGACTTCTCTTTTGAAAATGATATTTACTATTAGCATAAGCCATTATTCTCTGTCAATTATTTTAAACAAGAGAAATTCTATGAATTTAAATTTAAGAGTCTAGGAAGAACCAAAATTCAACATGAAAGTCGCTATTAGAGAAAATCTCATCTGAGATTTATGCTATTTATCTAATCAGATATATTTAGTCTAACATTTAAATTTCTTACAAATTATCATAACTCTTATCTATATCATGTCTCTTTACGCTCAGACTCTAACTTCTATTCAACCTTATTGCAAAGCTTCATGATCTTGGTAAGTTTCCTTGACTCTATTTTAGCCTGGCTTTGTTTTTAACCTTCTAAGCCACCTATTTCAGGAATGGTTGAATTTGTTGAATAGTTGCCTCCAAACCACGATGAGCGTTTATTCTGCTAGTTTTAAAGAGAAGCCGCATTCAAAAGGGCTTTTACACTAACATGTGAATTGTAATCAATCTATGATCTCTGCTCAGATTCTTTAGCATTAAAATACTTGTTTTTTGCACGAAATATTTTGAATTAGCTACAACGTTTCTTTATAGATTCTGATTCTTCTACTTTAGGTACTAACAGACATCAGTTTTCGTTCTTGCATGCTTGGTATATATCTTCTTAGCGCTTAATGATCCAGTTTAAAGGCCTATGAAGTTCATCAGTTAATCTGGTTGCTTGATTTAATATTCTTAAATGCATTTTAAAATAGACTTATTGATTAAAGTGGAGTTGAGGGATTGAGTTTGATTTAGGCGATCCTACGAAGACTCAGTGACGGGTAAAAGTCTCCCTGGTTTTAACTTAGCTGTTTAATTTTTAGAGGGAAAATTCATGCTCTTATTTACTTTCAAAATAGGCTATATAGTTAACAAGAAACAGATAATTTATTAATAAGTAAGCTTAAGTAGTGTATTGTTGTTCTTTTTACTATAGGTGCTTGGGTAAAGATGACCTTCTCCACTCATTATATTAGATTCATCTACCCTCCCATTCAGCACATATAATAAATTATTATAAGAATGCAGTCATCTAAATGAATTATGGTCAATACTTTTGTTGAAAAATTTACTTGGTTCGTTGGGAAAATTCTTTGCTCTATAATCATAAAAATATGTTACCTTTAAACAATCTATTGAGATGCTGAGAGCTCAAAACTCTATCTTAGCTTTAAGACTTAACTTAACTTCGCTCTGTTTTCATCAAAGAAATGAATGTCTTATCATCATTAGTTAAATAAATTGGAAACTTTTATATTAACTAATTAGGGATTACTTTATTGTTTGGAGTATTGCTCTCAGAATTTTGATAGAAATCTTTGCTTTTTTTCCTCAAACATAAATATTATAAGATTTAAAATTCAATAAGTAAACCCATTTACGAAGCTGGCAAAGATTTTCTGTTTGTACAAGTTAACTCATCTTAAGTTTTGCACTCATGATTTGATGCATCTTGATTTTGAGCTTGTTCATGTTGAGCCAAATTTCCAAAAGATGAAATAGAGTTTAGCTTGTTCTTCTAGATTCCTTCATTTCTAGACGTCTAAACGTTTCGATTGGTTTGAGATTCCGAAACAGTACCAGGAAAACTATCTCTTACACTAGAACCATTGAATAATAGTAATAAATTCAATTCAGTTAATAAACCCTCTCTATTTCTGTGAGAGTTCTACTCAGTTTCTCACTTTAGAATCTGTTACTTTTATATCCACATGCTCAGTCTTTCTTGTTTAGAAACTTTATCAGGATCAACAACAATCTTTCCATCTTCTTCTTCTTTAGTCTCTCCATCTTTGTCCTAAACTTATGCATCTGTGCCCTCAGGATTGAGTTCATTTTCTATTTACTGAGCCTCCCAGAAGTTGCCCATGATGAGTGCTCTTTTCTTTGCCTCAAGTAGTCTCAGTCTCTCTTCCTTCTCTTTCTCTTCCCTAAGATACTTTACATGAAAAGGCTCCTCTATTTACTTAAAGGTTGGCTTGTCATTGAGAATCTCCACTCTCTCCTTTTTGTACTTGAAAAAGTAATTCTGCTCCAGGCAATTCTTCTGCATGCGATAGTCGTAGGGTAATTTGGCATTTGCCTTAACTTTGATCTTGTATTCACTAATCAGCTGTTTTAAATGCTCTGTATCTCTCTATTAAAAAGACACAATATTTTAAACTTAAATTTCTAGAGAGGGTTACTCTCAAGCTCCTGTTTTTGTTTTTTGTACATTTCTGATATTTTCTGAGAATCCTTCTGCTTCTGCTCAATAGCAAATGCATGCAGATTTTTCCTAAATACAGTTTGAAACTCAAACTTAATTTTTCTTATAGATATAAATCTGACATTAAAATAGGATACTCAAGTGGCTTCGATCTAAAAGCCTTATCCATTACTTCCAATTCCTCCCTTTACTTTATTCTTTATTTTGAGAAAAGTCTGTCTACAATTTGAAGATTATCAAAGTATTCGCCTCCCACCGAATAATTATGATGCAATTGAAAACTCTTGGATTTGTTGTGTGAGCTTTACGAAACGGAGCTCATGATTTCATCCATCCCATTATGAGAATTTTTTATACCTTTGGTCTTAAGGTTTAGGAAGTTGTTGTTTTAAGCTGGGAGGGTCGGCATCGTAGACTATGTCTAGTCAAGAGATTCGCTCGCAAAGATTTGAATTTGACTTTAATCGTGAGAAATTTAAGAACTATTCATTAGGTTTGCATTTCCCGTGTTGCTACTCTTTCGGCCAAGAATTCTAGACAGTGCCATGCCTTAACCAATTTTAATTAAAAAATATTTTTTAAAAAACCGATAACACTTTTACGACTTAATCTTTTGTGCAACTTGCCTTTGTGGAACAGATCATCGATTGTTATTTCGCCAGTAACTTCCTCCCCTTTATTCTATGAATTGCCAACTCCTTAAACCTATTTGGCTTGCATAAGTATTTTCAAATCTAATTTAAGCTTATATTAAAAATGGAATCTACCTTATCCTTCTTCTGGCAAGATTTCAAGCGGAGATTTGCCTCCGCTCACTAGCCTTGAAGGTCGGTGAGCAAATTATAACGATGGTCGATGGTTTAAGGCTAGCGGTAGGCCAATTTAAGAAGGCTTAGAAATGACGGTAGTGGGTTACCTAGGCAGAGAACTTAAACTGGAAGGCAACTAGGTCGAAGGAGAAGTGGAGTGCGAGTTTTTGTCAAATAAGGATGAAACTTTTACTGTTGGTCGCATTTTTTTATTGACTATTTTGTCCTTTAATTTACAAGATAAATCAATTATTATTCTTCAAGTAATAACATTGCAATCCTATTTTATTATTTTTGCGTAAATCCTTTTATTGTCCCAAAGAAAGATAGTGAGAAAATGCTATTTTATTATTCTAAAAAAGGTTTCTTTACAGAGATGATTTTAACAAATAAAATCCTTGACACATTATATATTAAGATAAATTAATATAATAAAAACCGAATGAGAATTATCGACATTTAATATTCTTCTTCATTTTGAATTAAAAATCTTAAAACATTTTAAAAATATTTTGAAAAGATTTCAGAATGAAAATTGGAATGATTTGATTAAAATTTGAGTACTTTGTTTTGAGTTGTACCACCGGAAATATTGGGAGAAGTAATTAAGTAATTAATTTAAGTTCTTAATGGACTCTGATCTAGATAACGATTTTTATGACAATGTTTGGATGCTAACATTCCTCAAGGCTCCCATCAGTAATAATCTCCTAACTAAGACTTCAAGGGCCTAAAAGTGAAGATAGCAAGACCTGAAGAAGCAGAAATGCTTGGAAGGATAAATCTGGTTGAATCTCCTAAGAATTAAAACATCCAAGGTATGATTATGATGGATTTGGAAATTGAGGACTTAGAAGAGGCAGATGCAAACTCTACTTCCTAAAATAGGGACAAGCAGGCCATGCTGAGCTTTCAAGAATAATACAACCCTGACTCTTCAAATCATTAAGTTAATTTTTGCTAGACACTATTGATTAGAGAGCAAGAGGCAGTCTATTTAATTCATACCAAGAGGCCGATTCTTCTAAAAATTCACTCTAGAACAATTAAAATCCTCATTTAATCTGTAGGTCTTATTTTTGATTAGCCTGAAGGATTATAAAGTTAGAATATGAAATATTTTACAGATAAACCTTAAATCTAGTTACCTTATCCACCGCCGCTCCCTCTAGATCATCAATTTCCTCAGAATAAAGCAGCTGCTGAAGATGTAATGGATGACTAAGTCACTCCCCTTCCAATTTATTTACATAGTTTTACCTTCCACTTGTTTAAAAGGGCGTCTTATTTAATCACTAATTATATAGAACTATATAAAAGTCTATAGCTTAGTGTCTGATATTAAACTTGGATGGCGTCCGAGAGAAAGTAAGCAGGTCAAGAAAAATAATGAAGTTCCTCCAGTTGTAGCCTTCAAATACTCTGATGACATTTATGAGTAACAACCTTCAAATACCAACAATTAAATGACTATGTGCTTATATTTAAAATGTATCACCGATGAATAAACCAGTATTCCAACACATTAATTAAAGTAATCCTACTACTCCAAACAGCAGCTTTATAAGTAAGAAAAGGCTATCTTATTCAAGCGCTTTAATGAATGAAAGCGCTCAACAACCTCAAGGAAGAGGAAACAATTCCTAGAAAGTAGCCGAAGATTAAACTCCAAATGGACTTAATTCAACAAGTCATTCATAGCTTGTAACAAGCCTATCTTAAATGATTGTCTATCAAGGATTTAGGCCAAGAGATTCTCTAGAAATTCATGAAAGCTTCCGATAAAAGTTCTATGCTTTTGATTTCCCTAAGTATCAAAATTTAAAGAAGCCGTCAGTAATCTAACTATAGTCTATAATGAATAACGATTTGAACACAGACAAGGCCCCAATTACCTTCGATTCATTTTTTGAGGGAGGGAACTTAGATCGTGTTGTTAAGATTAACGATTTCACTTATGATAATTAATATTTACGTAATGAATTTAGAATTTAAGGAAATGATCTCTATTTAAGGCCTGATACAAATACAAAGGGCTATTGTAACTGGTTCTATTTCAAAGTTTCTTTTAACCACAAGTATTTTGAAAATTCTTAAACTACTGCCCCAGGGGGTTAAATGATAAATAATACTCTTTCAGGAACTCAAGAATAAAGAATGACTTACAAGTTTAATATCTTGAACATGTATAAGCGCTCATCTCTTTATTAAATTGATTAGAAGCCGATAGTAAAGTCAAAATAAAAATGTGAGAACTAGCAATCTAAGAACATGCAATCCTTCATTTATGAAATCGCTTTATAATTATCAATCATAATGGACGAAAGATGGAATTTCAAATGTAAAGTACTCAATTTCGAAGCTAAAAGCTCCTCAGGGACGCCGCAAGCGTTACTATCAACTTAGTTTCACCTATAAGTTTGATTTTCTTTAGGACGAAGTTTACTTTGCGTACTCACTACCTTATACCTATTCACAACTCCAACAAGACATTGAAAATTACAAGGACCTGTAAAAGAAGTTGTATGGAAACGAAGATGCTCTCTTATTTTTAATTATGATGCTGTATTTGATTCGACATCCCTGTGTAAATCACTCTCAGGATTGACGATTCCACTCATTACTATTACGGATTTCTAAGATAGAAAACTAGAATAAAAGAAAATTATCATTATAAACGGGCGTGTCCATCCAGGAGAATCGCACTCTTCTTGGATAGTTCATGGATTTATTCAATGCTTTATTGCAAAATTCCTCACTTGCAAAGCAACTCAGATCGTAGTTCATTTATTAAATGGTTCGAAATAAGCACAATATGCTAACTGGAATTAATTTAATTAACTTAGTTCATATTCAAGATAATTCCTATGATAAATCCAGATGGTGTAGTTTTTGGAAACTATAGAACGAGCTTTTTGGGGAAAGATATGAACAGAATGTTCTTTGTAAACTCTGGAAATAGTAAAGAAACATAAGAAGATGCAGATAAAATAGATGAAAGACTGATCCCAGAAATAGTCGCAGTTCGAAAGCTTATTGCTTATTGCAAGTCAATGGACTAGGGCAATAAAATTCTAGGATTCTTCGATGTTCATTGAAAATATATATTGAATTATTGTCTAATTATCATCAGCACTCTAAAAGAAAAGGTATCTTTTTGTATGGCCCTTAGTACCCATTACACAATAAAATGTATTTGATGGTTCGAGTGCTGCCTAAGATCATTAGCTCGCTTAGTGAAATGTTCCGTATATATTCATGCAGATATCTTAATGTTGACTAATTAAAAACTGAATTCTTAAAAAAATTAAAATTGTAAAAATTCTTAGATAAGGAAATTTTTAAATCATTGACTTACTTCATTTTTTTTTGCTTCTTTGGTTTTCAAAAGTTTTTTACGTTTCCATAATCATTTTGGGGATAAATTGTAACAATTGATGTGTCCATCTGTTTTCTTGGAGAATTGTGAACTGTCTGACTTCTTGGAGCCTCCCTCATCAAAAGTCTCTCCAAAAGATATTTCTGTTAGAGAAGCTACATTTAAATATATATTATATGATAGCTCTTAGTTGACAGATTCCTCTCGATTCTAAATATGACTAAGGTGATCGATAGATAAGTCTTCATCAAGAGATGCATATGCTTCATTAGCTCTAGCAATATGCATGCTTCTGGGATCTTTGGATCTAATGGTACTCTCAACTTAATTGTTTATTGGTCTCAAATCCATATTACCACTTCCAAAAGCAAAATCCACTTAATGCTTATAGATTCCAAGTGGGCCTATATCTTTTTGATTGATTGACTACCAACCAACACCACTAGGACTAACAAATCTGCCTCCATTTACAGTCCCCATTCCTACAGGAGTAGCTGTAGCTGTCCTGTTAGCGTTGGTTTTTAGCTATTGCCGCAACTGTTCAACTTTGAATCTATCTTACCTCTGAGAATTTAAATACCTTTGATATCTCGTCTGAAAAGCTCTTGAGTTATTGATGGTCGCTGTACTTATTGATCATTAATAATCTGTGTCATAATTTAAACAAATTAAGCATGATCTATGATGAATTGATTCCCCTCCATCAAGTTTGTATTTATGAGTTTAATCCCTTATCTGTGGATTATTGCTAGAATGAATGTGGGAACTGTTTACTCGTGCAGTAAAGTCTTCATTGACGGATGATGCAATGAATTGGGAGTTATTCATCTTGCTCTGATGATGTTACTACGACCCTACTTTAATGAACAATTCTAATTACTAGTAAAGATTAAATAAGAGACTTTAAGGGAGCCTCTATTATAGGTTGAACTATGAACAGTTGACTCAGTATCTTGCTTTAGTCTATCCATAATTTCAAGCTTACGATAAATCTTGGAGAGTTCCTCAGGCTTCATTCGCATCTGCTAATCAACTGGAAATATTTCGTACTCATTTTGAAGCATGTAATCTGTTTCAAGGTCTCGCACATACTTTTTCACGCTTACCGCCTTCGCTTTGTGATTAGAACCAAACCAACCAGCTGACAATTATTTTGAACTAAACATATAATCTAACTGGATGAGAATAAGTATTGATGTCATTTGCTCCAATTGTCCCATCATACCCCTCTTTAAATTTGTAAGTAAATAAATTACTCTGTGGTTGAGAACTACTGAGCTCTGCTGCTATTATCAATGAATGTTTTGAGTAAATTCAAAGTTCTTTATGCTTCACTTTTCAATTGCTCATAGGCTTCCTCCTCCTTTGGATTTGTAAAGTTAGTCTGTAAGCCTATCGTTTTCCTCGCTATAGCTTTGCTAATCAATGATCGTTTCTAAGAATCAGGCTTTGACAACCCACTCATCTAGCTTCCTTTAAAGAAACCTGGACCTGATTTGCTATCAACCTGCATTTTATATTATGCAATTCATAAGAAGTTAATGTTTGTTGCTTGGAGCTGAATTTGTTCTTGCTGAATACCCTCGGACGTTAGAGCATCTGATCAGCTGTAACACTACCAGCAAGTCCCTCTTAAAATATTTCATCTAGGGTAAGCTAGGGATGAGTTGCTAATCTGCTTTGAATAAGTTCAAATGAAAGTGAAATCACTTCTTGCAAAGAATGCCTTCTGTCTGCAGCAAACTCAAATTCCAAGGACTTTTTTAAAAAATGGACTTGAAGAAATCGTCAAAGCCTTCGAGATAACTCACTTGATCATCAAAAAGCTCAAGGTTATATAAAATAACAGTTAATTTCACAATTAAGGTTCTTCAACTTGTTGCAATCTTGAAATAGCAATTCTACTGCAACTCTGCATTTCTCTTGCAAATCATTCTCCAGGAATTTAACCTGAGTTTATGCATCTAGTAAGATTGAATTCAATAAATATCTTAATTTTACCCTCTGGAGGCTTATAGTTTCTAAGTTAGTCTGCTTCTATTTCTGCCATACTCACTTCTAAAATGCAATCGTATTAAAATTAATGATTCACAGGAAGTGTCTAAATAAACTTATTCAAAGTCTAACTGTCTGCCTATACTTCTTGATTTACAAACTTAGGATCGATTATATCATAATTAAAAATATCATTAACTTAGGATCCTAGTCCTATTTTGGAAAGAAAGAAATTGGCTTATTTCCTGCAAGAATCTAATTGATTGCAATGACATCCTCGAACAATTTCTTTATAGGCTCTTGGTTATTCTTATTTTGATGAAGGAAAATGGAAAATGCCTCTTAATTTAGAACGATGGCTTTTGCGCCTCCTAAAGCAGACTGTTCTTCTAAACTTATGACATCAGATAGCAATAGATCTATATTGTTCTTCTTTTTACGAGGACTTTCCTTATCTGGAGTAAATTCGGGGATGCTCATGGATTTATTTCTCCTCAATGATTGTTCCTTTGAAGATATCACTAACATCTCATTTATATTCTACACTATCCGATTAGCTTGGGTAGAAGACTTCAAGTTTTAAATAGTCATCAAGGGTATTGGAAGGTCTACATAGTTCTGCAAATTTGTTAAGTTGCTAAGAATGAAGATTTATGACAGAGATAATGATTTACTTGACGATTGTGTCTACTTAATCCTAATTAAGACTTAGCTCAGAGGGCTTAAGACTTTTATATTTCTCTGTAATTATTTTTCTTTTCACCTCTTTATCTTCATCCACGTAATCCTTCATCAATACTGGGCTCATCGAAGGCTTCTTTCTATACAATGCAAATTAGAAAAAGTTAATTTAAAAAAATATTATGCTAATGGCTTAACTTACTCCTCTGGGCGATCTCTTTTCTTTCTTCGAGAATGACTGTTTATCAAAAGATTAATTCATTCCAGACATAGTTGTGTAAGCAGGATTTGGTGCACCTGATCCTGTTCCTCCATTCGTACCTCCTAGAGTATTTAGCTTCTCCTGCTCTGTGTCCTTTTGCTTTGTTATTGAAATCTTAGGAATCACTTGTGAGAGCTTAGTGGACTATAAACCTAAGGCAGAAAGGAAAACTTACTTTCTTGAACGAGAATTTTTCAAGGGCTTCCTTTGCTAAATCAATATTGAACTAAAAATGATAAAGATAATTCAAGGAAATTTACATATTGCACAACAACTGGGTGATTAAGTTCGTCTTGCAGTGTTCTTGCCACAGCTTTTGATATTTTAACACCCTCACCATTATCACTCATGAGAAACTCTTTCATTGTAAGATCCCTAGAGACCTATATAGCCTTTCTTACTTCTCTTATCCAATCTTGAACTGTCTGCCTAGAGTCAACTCATCTTTTACTCTTTCAAACATGTTCTCGCTCTCAATGTATTTTAAAACCTCTTGCTCTTAACTCTCAGTAATAAGAGTATTTAGAGCTTCGTATTTTTCTGGAGGAAGCATGGCCTCTTCTCCAAGTTCTGGGTTGCATGTCTATAAAAGCGTGCTTAAAAAAGACTCCTTGTAACGCTTGTTGTACTCAAGGAGAGATTCAAGATTTTTAACTTAGGCCTTTAGCTGACCGTTATTGTATTTTGAGATTTTCTATATCTTTATGGCAGTCTTTGATTTGATACTGTTATGATCTTACAGCTCTCTCCATAATACTTAGTCTATTCGCTGCATCTGAAAGTGTTCGAATGTCAGGCTTGTTCCTCAATAAGTTTTCTATCTCATCGAAGGACATTGTGTTGTTTATTTCAAATATATAAAGAGATCTCCTTAAATTTCCTTTGACTCTATATCTGCTAGTACCATTTATAGCCGTTCTATTTCGCGACGGTACTGTAGCTCTTTTTCAAGATGAGCTGATTCTAGTGACTCAAGATAAAGAGCAGCTTTCTGCTTGACCCACAATATTTTCTCATCTGCTTTCCTCTACTAGTAAACAACATGTTTGAAGTCATTCTAAATTCTATGACTCGAACTTTTAAAATTTATCTCATTTCAATATGAAATCCCTTCTACTCTTAAATAAGTTCCTCTTCAAACTCCTCTTTAGTTTTCCAAAGTTCACTCCACCATTTCTGAATATCATTCCAGCTATCTATGGGTTTAGCTCTCCAATCATAGAGATAGTCTATGGCTTTACTTCTCATGTTCATTGCAGCTCTCTCAGGATCTATGCCCTGCAAGTAGAGGAAGTATTTCACCTGTGGATCTATTGATTCAGTAGCTTGAGTAGTTTCATATGCGAACACATCATTCTAAATTTCTAGTTCCTCTATCAACTTATCAACTTTCCCTATATCTGTCTTTATCAAATGCAACTGTCTTTTCCGAGCTATCTCCTTCTGATACTTCTTCTATATCTTCTCAACTGCCTTCATTCTTTGAAAATATGTGGTGATAGGCTAAGAGTTTAGAACAGATTCAAAGTCGAATTTCGCTGGGTCAACATAGCCAGGGTCATCTTTTTCAGGGTGCAGACTGTTATCTGAGATATTAAGTTGAGATGTGGTTGCATTGTGGCTAATGAATCGGAATGAAGGCCTTCGCTGATTCTTAAATTCTATTAAACTGGATACCCAAAATGAAAAGATGAAAAATACTTCTTAATCTGACTGCTTGTTCTAATAAGTTGCTTGTCTAAATTTCCTCCTGCTGCTCCTCCTTTCTTGGATGAGTTCTTCATATAATTGAAGGCAAGCTCAGTAAGTTGAGCAAGAGCTGAATCCTCATTAAACTAGTTCAAATGGTTTGCGTGATTATTCATGGGCGAACCTATTGCTCCAAAATGATGTTTTCCTGCTCCTGATCTTTTCTAATTAGAAGGGCTCTCATGGCCTTTAAACTCTAATGCTGATGATTTTGGTGTTGGCGAGACACCAATTAAAGATGAAAGCTAAAAATATTTATCCATAATAATGAGCCTCTGGAATTGAGCTTGATTCTAACGGATTCTAGATACTTCTGTGCCGAAACTTGAGTCATATCAGGAGCTCTAATTTCTCTTAGAAATTCATTTAGCTTTTCTCTCTTGTGCTTTATCTCTTTTTCCATGATTTCCTTAATTGGTCCAGTGAAACTACTTATGATCTCTTGCATTTTTTTATTTTCAAACATCAGTCTTGCCCAAATTAGCTTATTCTACTCAAGAGACTTAGGTATCGTCAAACTAAGTATTTAATAACTCAATATTAAATTCAAATATATCGACATCTATTCATCCAAGTCTTTTTGCATTTGAGATATTGAAAGCAGATCAAGTTAAAAATCAATGGAAATGAAAGTTATCCTTGATGCGCTCTGAACTTAATTTTTCCTTGCCATAGTGCTGAAAGAACTCATAAATATCATCTTTATCAAGCATCCTGAGCTATTCTTAGAGTTTTTACTTTTGCAATGCCTCCTGTCCGTTCATTGTTGTATCAGTCCTTCCAGTGCTGGCAGGAGCAACATCGTTCTTATTTTGATAATCTTGGAGCTTCTTAAGAGTTAGTTGGTTGTCGTAACGACTCACTAGTGACTGCTTTCTATTAGGAGAAATAGTGCCTCTTTAACAAATGATTCCAGAATATACAATAAATAAAGATATATATGGTCTTCAAACTTAGGAATTCTTTTCAGGGCTCACATTAGCGATCATAGAAATTCTGGAAACACCACTTGCTTTGTTGCCTTATTCTTGCATTCTAGATTCTATTTATTGCTTTGTCTTGAGAGGGGCTGTTTTGACACTTGTGAGAAAACCATTAGTGATGTTATTGTCTTACTAGTCTAGTGGCCCGAATGAAGGAGACCCATTTAGAGTATTGAATTTTTATCGCTCATTGTGAGGGCTCATGGCTATTTTAAAATCATTCATTAAAATTGCTAATCAATTCTCAAAGGCTATTGTTTGATTGAAGTTAGCTCATTTGATTTATAAATCAATGATAAAATAAACGTTTTTTTATATAATTTTGGATCCCACTGAACAATACTTAAATTGTGTATCATTTAATGTATTTTTCTTTTTAATAAAATATATTTATCTGTCTTGCTGATTGGTTTATTAGCTTTGAAGATGCTGTTTTTTCATATATTAGAATTATAATAATTAAATCAAATAAAAGAGAAGGATGGATCACGTGATACAAACTAAATTATACCATTCTATTCTAATAAAAGCTTCAAACTTAAAATTCTCAAAAATACTTATACTTAATTGCTCCTGATTTTTTAATTTAAGAGAGTAAACCTTTAATTTAAATGAAACATCCTCTTTAGTTTAAAAAATATCTCAGATCATTTAAAATCGTGTAAATGAATCAACATTTCACTAAAAACAAGGAATCAGAAACCTAAAATGCTTCTAATATACCCTTTACATTAAACTTGAAAAGCTTATGCCATCTATCTTGTGTGGTATGTAATCAAAATTTGGAGGTAGATTACGAAATTCAAGAATACAGCATGAAGAGAGTGAATGAGCTAATTTTATAAGATAAATAACTTTAAATTATATATAGAGGATGACCATGCATTAGAATACATTAGGATACTTAGTGCACGGTGCGAATTATTGTTTGCTTTAAGGATCCATCCCCGCTCTCTTATTCTTTTTATTTATATGGCACCTTAATATAAGCTAAATTTATTGATTACATTTATGATTTGCACATTTTCAAGACAGTGAAGTAGATGCTGTGTTTACTAAAGTGTAGCTCATTAATATTACTATCCTTAAACTAGTGTTGCTGACCTTCTACTTTCCTTAATTAGATTCATATCATTTATAGTCCGTTCCTTATAAATAGGACATAATTTAAAGAAGCTATAAAAGTTTAAATATAAGTTCTGATCTCATCATAGCAGGTGCAATTACTAAAAGGATGTCAGGATTGCTAAGCTCCCAAGCATTATGATCCAACTTTGTGTGAGTAGTTGGCTTAGTGTGGCTTTACTAAAGGCGAGGGTGAAGGTAATTGCTCCACTTATATCTCCATTGTAGGCTGTAATCACCTTCTTCTTTCCCTTCTCAACTACGTACTCATTTCCAACAAAATATGCCTTATAAATGGAATGGCTAAATATGAAGCATATATTTTTAACAGTGTAGCCACTCAAGTCAACACCAAGCGTCAGAGCATCATCGAATATTACTCGAGCTACATAATTAGAAGCATCTATTGTTATGTTGCAATCAAAACCACATATGTTTGATAAATAGCTTACAGCTTTAATGGACTTTAAATTTCTCAAATATTTTGTGAGTACTCTCCCAAAGCCAGAGTCTCAGTATAATTGACTTGTTGGCCTGCAGCTGTTTCTGTAGAGACAAAGGAGTTGCAGGTAGTTACTGTAGGCTGGCATACATTTAGGAGGTTTACATTAGAGCCATATTTCCATCCACTACTGCAAGGATAGTCGAGATACATCCACCGATCTTGCAGGCACACATTCGATGATTAGCAGTACGAGAAGCTAGTTAGTATGATGTGAGTCATGTCAGCTCTATGGCAATACATGCAGGTAGGGACTGCAGTGCCGCTCGCGATATATATTTAAGCAGAGAGCGCCACAAGGAGTGCTGCTAAACTTTAAATAACTGTCTTCTTATAAACAATCATTTTCTTAATTATAATTTGCCCTTTTTTCTCTTAAATTATATAACATTTTTTCATTTAGGCATTTACATTAAATTACTACTGTCTATACTTTTGCTAAAATTTGATAGTGTTGACTACAAAGAGAATTGTGCAAGAATGTTTGTAGAGAGGGAGTTTGGTATTCAGTACAGTTATTGCATAGAGTGCTCCTAATAAGGGTATATGAGCAAAGACAGGCAGATAATTGACTTTACTGAGCAAAATCTGATGCAGTTTGGCCGCACTCTTGCAGAATCCATGCTCCAATTTGGGTAATTGCTACAGATGTAGGCTATTTAATATTTGGGATGCTATTATATAACCAATTTAATTCTTAAATCCTTAGTAAATAGTAAGAGTAAAAGGCTTAATACAGGTAGATGAAGGAATAACAAAAACTTGACAAAGCAAGGTAGCAATAGCTAAAGAGGAACCAAAATAGCTTCAAGCTTATCAAACTTAAATTTAAAGAATGTAATTATCCACAATTTTTATAACTGCAATCATCTGCAAGAGCATCTACTGAGGCTGGTAAGAAATCGCAGTAAATGAGCGGAATGATAATTTAGTCCTTATAAAAATCGCCTACACACAATTAAACTCACTTAAACAAGGATACTAAATAAGGGTTACTAAACTTTTCTCCAAAAAGATTCAAAGAAGACGAAAGTATAGTAAACTAAAATGGTTAAACTCTTAATGATCCGAATTCTGATCATTAGAGCTTGGATGAAATGATGGCTCTATTGAATGACTTTGATGACGTTTTACAGGATTAAGATTAATAAAGTGACTCCCAGGAATAAAGAGAGAAAAGAGCTCTTTTCATGAAAGTCTCTAATATATTTTATCCATTTTTATATCAATTATGAAGAAACTAGATGCCATCAATAACCTAGAAAAATAATTAGAGATAAAGGAAGATTAAGAGTTAGGATTGTTAAATGCTCAAGGAGAAGAAAGTAGCGAATTCGGTTGTAGCAGTGAATCCGCATCAGACGAAGAGGAGTTCAGTAAAGAAGAGCAAGAGAATTTGTTTAGGGAAATTTTGAATAAGATGAATTTGAGTGGAGCAACTGGAAATCAATCAAAGAGTAGAGCCTAAAGCTTCCAGCTAGATGGCTAAAGATAGAACCAATAACAGTCAAAGAAGCATTCCATTAAAATAACAATAGGACAAGTTAAGCCTTCTGTGGATGGAAATTTTGAAGATGAGTAGCCTTAAAGCAACGGTGATGATTCCTCAGTACTTTCTTCAAGGTCAAAAATAAATCTACAAGAAGTTTGAATTTTGCTTTATAGGTTTAACTAAAAATAATCTCGAGTAAAGAAAAGCTAGGTTTTAAATAGCCATTAAAACATTAAGTCAATAGTAGCACAATAGATCAGCTCTGGAAATTTCACATCATCTGTACCTTTTTAAGTCTAGGCAAATTTAATTTATTAGGAATTAATTATCCCTAACGGACATATAATACTTAATCGATTTAAAGTAATTCACAGGCTTAACTCCTTGATCAGTTGTGCCACGTCATCGCGAAAGCCCACAGTCAAGTCTAGGCAAATTTATCAAAAGAGAGCCACTCTAAAGGAGTAGATAGAAAAATCTAGCAAACTTAATTAGAGGAAGATGAATTTCAAGCCTTGGAGACAAGCCAAGTAAATTGGATGGAAAATTTAACACTTGTTAAAGGAGCCAAATATAACAAGGTTTTAAAGATCAAAGAGTACTAGTTTGGACAAAGATAATTATTTAGATTTTTATAATATTGGGTTAAGATTCAAAAAGGGACATAGAAGATAGTTTCTAAGCGGCGTTGATTAGTCTAACTCTGCTTTTAGTGGAGGAAACAATTTGAAGCCTTCATTTCCTCAAAGATCAAAAAGTAAATTTGGAGATATTTCAGCAAACGCTTAAGTAGAGAGCAATTCTCAGCCCTATACATTCATAAACATCAATAGCTTCAATAACTATTACAGCTCAAACCCCTATAATGTTTTACCACTTTAAGGTCAACACACTCAATAAACTCATTCGCTTAAGAATAACCAAGTTATTCCTATTTATCCGCACATTTAATTAGATAAGCACCGTGATCCTTAATAAATAAGCTAAGGAAATTATTAGTTGCTCAATTAGGACATTGAGGGCTTCTTAAAAAATTATTTTAATTTGTTGACTGTTTAAACTTCTTTAAACAGGAAAATTCAATGTAAGGTTTGGACCAGAGCAACTAAATTGGTGGACAATCGATATTTGATTAAAATAAGAATAACTAGAGTATCTAAAATATTTTAATAAACAAGTTTCACAAGAAACATTAAACTCATTCGCAAATAGATAGCACAGCCTTTAAGCAGGCTTTTTAAAGCGGAAAAGATAATCACTAAGTCATTAAGCATTTACTTTAAAAATAAATCGAAGTAGAAGATTAAAGGCCTTTTACAAATAATTAAGATAATACCTAGAAGATAACTCTTGAGAATCGTATTCCAATATGCGAAGATGATGAAGATGATTTAAGGAGCGTTAATATTATCCGTTAAGCCCCGATTTTTTACTACTGGCTAGAAAGCCAGGTTTTACTATAAGTATCCAAATTTTAGTCTATTATTTCACTTTGGAGAAGTAGCTTTAAATCAATCTAGAATTTACATGCTAGTGAGAGAACGTTCCCTATAATTGAAGGAATTAATAAATAAGTAGCAATACCTATTAAATGGTTTTAGCAATACTCAGCCGACAAGGATCATTATATTACAAAGTTTTTGGCATAGAACATTACAGGTTGGTCCTCGTTCATCCAGGCTTTACAGAAAGAAATTGAAAAGTTTATGAAAAATCTGGGCTGAACATAAAATAGTTTAGATTCTAGGAGCCAATCAATGAGGAAACTTGAAAAGAGTAAAGGATTAAATAGAAGTTAGAGTGCAGCTTTTATCTAAAGAACCTCCAAATAAGTAATTGCTCCAAGAGCAGAAGCTTCAAAAATAAACTCTTCATTCAAAGTGAAAAGGGAAAACTAGCTCAAAGATTAGAACTCTTATATAGCTAAGATATAAATAAAAAATTTATAGTTTAATTTAAAGAATGATGAGGAAATTTTCCAGACTCAGAATAGCAGCAATATGATGAAGATCAAGATCATATTAGATGGCTCTTAGCATGAAAACTCATTTACTTCCATTGTCAAAGATACAAATTAATTGAAAAAGATACCTACACGTTAAAGGATATAAACCACTCTCAACAGTCCAAGAAATCACATCTCTCACTCAAATAGCTAAAAGAGTATTGCTATCGAGTTTACAGAGCCTAAACAGTAAATCTATATTTTCTTAATTTAAAGTACTTGCAAGTTCTTTAAAACTAGAAGTTGTTGAAGTTAAGAGCAACAAACCATGAGCCAAACTTGCAGGTCAGTTATTTCATTAAATAATTTGTTAATTTTTATATAATCAGTTCCTCAAATATAGGTTAATAATTAATCATCCTGTTTTGCCGATCCATAAGAAGATTATCACCTTCAACACTCAAAATAAATCTTAAATAGATCTTAATCCTACTGCTAAGGCTAATACATTTAATAAAAATCTTTGATTCCATCTTCAAGCAAAGTCTCTCTGGAAAGCTAAGTAAGCTAAAATAAATTTGCTAAACATAGTCATTTAGATGGTAATTCAACAGAATAGGCACCTTATGATTTCAGGTCTAAGGATACTCGGCTAGAGAAGGAATACGCCAAATCATTTTTTAAAAATATTAGAATTTTAGATTAAATTGAAACAGCTAAGATCTAAAATTAAGAATAAACAAGATGTCCCTTTTAATGTAGAAAGGAAAGGGTATTTAAATTATCATTATTTATAATGCGCTTTATATAATTATCATACAGCGAACCAATCACCAATAAACCAATCTCTGATATTGCCTCCTAATGATAATTAGCTAGATAGAATTAAAAATCAAGCCAACCCTATTCCCATGAAGAATATCAGTATCAAGTTTTAGTCTAAGAGTATAGTAGGATCTCCCAATAGTCAAAGCCTTCATGATATAAGAGAGATTATTCAGATACTAATTTTCTATTACTAAGTTTCTCATTTATTATAATTTTTATTATGATTGCTCCTAAGTAAAATTCGAATAATTATGTCGGGTTTATGAAATAGCAGTCAGTACTGGCACCTTATCCCTCTTCCTCACTCAGTAGATAGTCCTATGAATCTGGGAACAACTCTCTCTCAAAGCATTTTTAATATAAGAAGACTCATTCTAATTCTAAGGTGCAACTATCTATGTAGGAAGTAGGAGGATTTGATAATCTTAGAAATGCTTTTGCTGTGAACTCTTAAAAGTTAAAGAAAGACCCAACATATTTATATATTATGATAAAATTAATTGATTAACAGTTTTCAAAAATGAAGAAAAGGGCGTTGATCAAATTTAAAGTAGCACTTAGGATAGAAATGTCTAGCAGAGAAGTTCCTAAAATATTCAAGCAAGGCTTCGATACAAAGTTGACAAACTCTATTGACAAGTTTTTCCCTCAGTTTTTTAATTACCTATTTTATAATGAATCTTTTAATATTCACCCATAAAGCAATCGGTAAAAAAAGAAATGCTTATGAACTTTATCATATTCCAAACTTAAAAGGCTTTTAATTAGAGAAAACAATAATAACTTGAAGTTTAAAAAAAAGCAAATATTGGACATAATTCTAAGAAAAATAATCTTATTAACTTGTAAAAAGGGCTTAATTAAAATCGAAAAAATAAAAAAAGTTGTGTTTCTAAAACTTATAGAAAGATCCTGAAATAGTTACAAGTAAGATCACCTAAATGGATTATAGAATAAATAAGAATCAATAATTATTTTTATGAATTACCTTAATCCTAAGTTAATACAAATCTTTGATTTAATCAAGGTATTTTAATGAAAATCTATTTAATCTACAATCACTATAGGAAAGATTTTGTGAGTAGTGTTATAAAATTCAAAAAATTTAGCAAGAATTTATTTATCTAATTATTTAACATTAAGATATAGTTTTAGGCTTTTGGAGGCTTTATTTATTTTAATACTTTAAATTGATTTTTTCCTTTTTAGATTTGAGTTAATTACTATATTAAATTGTTTGAAGTTCTTCATGGTTGATCTTATACTGATGAAGTGGTTTATTGTTGCTGTGAGTCTTGCTAATTTATAGAATCATTTTATTGCACTTAGCTTTCTTATACTAGGATAGTCTCACCATCTTAAGTTTAGCTTGTCTATGCTTTGATTTCACTACTTTTACTTTCTTCCTCCTTGTCTTAAACAATTCTAACCTTCTTTTTCGGTTTTTATTCGCCTTTCTTTTCTTCCTCTTCTTCATTTTGCGAATTTTCATCTCCACTTTCCTCGTCATCATCTTCGCTCTCACTTTCATTTGGCTTGAGTGCGCCTGGTTCATATTCATCTTCAGTATCCTTATACAAAAACAGCTTCTTGACATGATCATAAGTCACCTCACCAAGATCTAACTTCCTCATTACTGTGCGCTTCGCTCTCTCCTTTAGGTTTTTAAGGGCCTCTTCCATTTCACTTTCGATCTTCAATTGCTGCTCAGTCTTTGCCTTTGACTACACTAGGGGCTCAGCGTAACCCTCACAGCCCTCTGCTAATACATCCTTGCAACACTTTGTGCAGAGCAACTGCTTTTTGCCCTCTGGAGTTTTCTGAGAGTGAGCACACTTATCACAGATAGTTCTATAAGCTTTGTCTATGCTTCTCTGCTGGCAAAGACATTATCTATTTCATGCTTATAAATATTAAGATTGCACTTTCCGAGAGCAGTAAGGGGCTTATATTTACGGTAGTTGATTTTCCACTGGAGGATATCGAGGCATCTCTGACACAGGCAGTCGAGGGGTGACTGTAGAATCTTCTGTGTTTTCTTGGACTTCTTGTTGTGCTTGAACTTAGTTTCATTCTAGTACTTCTAGCCCTCCTTCTTCATATTTCCTTTTTGGTATGACATTTTGTATTTATTACTACTAGTATATATAAATTGCGAATGCATGCACTCTTATATCGTAAATTATGGCCACTGGAGGAAACAAATTCTACATGAAAATAATATAGAACATATCATAATCAGTATCATCAAATATCTTAGAGATGAAATTGATTGATCTTTGTTGGTAAAGAGACAGAGTATCAGATTTTGGTGCAGCAAATTAAAAACTAAGAGTTTGAAGCTACCTCAATCATTTGTAAGATCTAGAGTAGGCACACCCAGACATAATACCTCTTCTCTTTCAATACAAAGTAAACGAACTCAATGACAATATACTCTTGGCTTTCATTTAAACTTATGATTGATAAAATTTATAAGGCATAAGAAGTGGCCAAAGAATATCAAAGTGGAAAGGCAGATCCCAAAGCAGCATTTATAAACGAGAAAAATACAAAGTCACTCATTAAGAAGGGCATCTTAATAAGATGATCATCACTAATTTCATATTCCATTAGCTTTAGTTTATCATCTCTAAAGACTTAAATTAAGGGAGGGCTGATAATTAATTATAATTATTTATATAATAACAAAATCTTTCTTTCAATCGTCACTACTTAAACACAACTAAACTTAAGAAAAATCAGCTTACTCTACTTTTAAGGTTTTAGAGTATGTTCACAATATTAAGTTTACTTAAAATGGCTGAAAATTCATTCAAATCCAGAGCAACCGAGCTCATTGGAGAAGCATTTAACGGCGAGGCTGCCAGCAGAAACATTTTCTTAGCCTCTGCAACAGCTTTGACAGTCGTAGCAGCAACTACTGTCGGCTATCAACTCGTCTAATCTCGCAAGGAACAGAGGAAAAAGGAGGAGATATTTAGATCAAAGAAGAGAGCACGCCTCTAAAAGGCTATCGTTTCTAAACTTATCCCCTTATAAATCTTGAGAGAATATTTGCAAGATTTTTCTTTAAAAGGTTTAATGATCAGAACGGCTAAGCTGACCAGCAAGATATTCACCCTTTCTTGCGCAAGCACCCCAAGCAAGTGACTCTCTACTTTGACAGAAATGATGAAATGGTAGATGAGGAGACAGCTAAGAGAGACCCTTAGAACTACTATCACAAGTACCACGCAGTCACTATTGATTTCGGTGGTGAGGAGATTGACTTAGCCGCTCACAAGATCACCAAAGATATTTTCTGCGGGGAGCGCCGAGCAGAGAACGCTTAAATCTTCATAGAGAAGGTTCAGCAAGCTAAAGCCATCCACCATAAAAAGCTAATCGACAAGGAGTTTTACCCAGCAAATTCTGAGGATTCAGTCTCAGATTTCACCAAGGAAGACCTGGGGAAAGTGGGAGCAGATCTCTTTGATTCACTCGGTTTCGCTCAGAAAGCTGATTAGTCTACCGTGCTTAACGAGAGTGGAATGATCATGGATGTAAACCCAAGAAGTTTGAAAAACAGAAAGACAACTTGTTCTTTGACTTCTTCTCTCTTTACACCAAGAATTTCATTGACGAGAAGGGAAACAGCTCTAAAAGCTCTAAGCAATAACAGACTATCGATAAACTCAAACTCATGCTAAAAAAGCAGAAAGCTAAACAAGTTGAATTTTAGTTTTTGGAAATATCATTTTAAGCTTCGAGTGAAGAGAATAGCGAGGTTTCCAGTTAAGCTGGTGTTATCTATTGACTTATATTCATTGGCTTTAACAGCAATCTTAAATATGAATCTAAGAATTAAAAGATGCATTGGATCTGAGCGGGCGAAATTCATGTCGCCTTAATAAATATAAAACTATATATTTGAAAAGTCAATCCTCCATTTTGAATGGAATTGACTCGAAGCTTATTTAATTTTGTTTCCATCTTAATAAAATTGAAAATAGTTGAAACCTAATTTATTTCCTTCTCTCTCTTCCTTGAATTCTCATCTTTCCTTCATTCCTTATAATCTTCCCTTAATATAGACTCTGGCAGTTTAATATTTTAAGAGGATGTGAGATATTGTCAGTATGATGGCCCCTTTTAGAAAACTTTCAAATTTTGATATTAGTTTAGAGGGTTGTAATAATGAATTAAGGATGATAATATTTTAGGAAGCCGCAAATATTTAATTTCACAAGACCTTATCCAATTCTATTTAAGATTTGGGTTTTTCATCAGACTCCTCCTACACAAGTCAAAATACTATACATTTATGTAAACTTTTGATGAATTCAGTTTCATATCCCTTCCATCATTATCCTTTCTCGCTAATAAATTTTATATTAAGTGAATTCATTAAAAGCAAGAATCTGAAATTGAAAATTTAGGTTAGCAAAGATATTAAGGTTGTTTAAATTATTGTTGTGGCACCAATCATTTCAAGCTGAAGGCTTTATTCTTTGTAGAGCAGTAATTGACTTGAGGAAATCAATTTCGTAATTTTGTTCTACTAGTTTCACAGAGGCTAGAAGAGCTAAGCCACCTAGCACCCACAAAGTACCTCTCATTAGCAACCTCCCTATGCATTTCTTGCCTGTGTTAGCTAAAAATAAATTTTATTAATGTAGCACCCTCATGTTAATAGCTCTTGGAAAAGATTCTTATACCAATCAAATATGCTGAAGCTTATTTATTTATTATTTTCAAAATTTGAAGAGAATCCTATTGCCAAAACTGGGAACTTATAGCTGCAATTAATCCAAATGTGGATATATTCTTACATTTATTAAATTATATAATTTGAAAAGGATGCAATACCATTGTTCTCAACTTGTTCAGCATGAGCACGCTTAGCGCAGGCTAATTCATACCATTCCTTATATGACAACTTCTTAGAGTACCAGCCGTCAACTTAGTCAGGGTCACCGTGTGGATGCAAGGGATGCTCACTTCCAAATGCAATTGAATGATCTTGTGTGAAGTTCTCCATATACTTGTACCGCCCATAAATTTCTTTTCTCTTTGCTATGTAGTTAAACTTAATAAACACAGACCGATCTTGTAATTTTAAATTAATAGTGCAAGGAAGACATGTGTTGAGCAAGAGCAATACCACCCACCAAAAGCAACTATAAGGGGTATTCTTAGGGTAAAGAAATCGAGTGATATTCTCTCACTCCGAATAAGAACTTATAAACTGCTGACATTTTTCTTAGATCTTAGATTATATTTAGGTTATTATCTGGCTTTAATTAATTTTTTACTTTGTGAAATCATAAGTGGAGTTAGGAGGATAGTAAATGATAGCTTAATGCATCTCTTTATTTTTGACTTTATACGATTGATTATCGGGTAATGAGTTGCTACAGACAACCTTGTTATTGTGGATTTATAAGGTAATTATAAATTAAAATAAAAGTTATTAAATAAAAGGCAGAGAATAGATCAATTTTGAAAATCATTACATCCCTTCATGCAGCTGTCTTAAGAATTGCCATATAGAAAATCACTCAAAATAACTAAGATTAATTTTCAGCAGAGTATCCACCAATTTGAGGATAGATAAATGAATTTCTATTCAAATAATTACCAGTCTCTATCTTTATTTAATTGTCCATTGATTTAATCCTTTAGAATAATAGTGAGTGATTAGGGAGGTGAAATGAGAGGATAAGGTAGATTTGTGAGTGGAATTAATTGAGAATGGTTGGCTATTGCTTATTTCAGCATGAGAGTGATTCATACTTAATCGCTAATATTTTAATAATTGTAAAGATACTCATTTTGTATTCAAACAAACTAGTACTAACCATATCACATACACATACCGTCATCTAAAACCATGGGAGGAAAAAAGAAGAACAATCCAAAGCAAGATACCGCAGATACCACAGCCAGCACTGCGGCCTCACTCCAAGAAGGTAAACCTCCACTCCTTATCAGTCAACCACAAATGTGGGAGACTGATTCTTCTCTGTTTTAACGCTTACTTACCTTCAATGAGAGCTCAAAGTCTCATTCATGAACTATACACTTAATAAATCTATTCATGAGGGATAATAGGCTGATCTCGATTGCTATCGATCGAATCTTCGGATCCTCCTTTGAGTTCTGTCCTCAAAATCAAATGTGATAACCCTGTCTATAGATCAAGTGGATGCTACCACCGCTGAGGAAGTTATAAAGTATATTTAAAATAATTTAAAAGTGACTGAGACCCCAACTGTATCAGAAACCCACTCTCAGGTTGCTAAAGAGACCCCCGCTTCTAAAGGTATGCATTCCTTAACTAAATTAACATTCAATTACAATCATTATCTTACCTATAAGCATTTAAATTTAAATGAATGTATGTTACTACCTCTCTAACTTAATGATAGATCACTTGAATCACACCACTGCTCCAGCTCGTCAAGAAGAAGAGGAAGAGGAGATTAAGACCTCTCACACCCATTATACAAGCCTAAATTTTATAATTCTAATTAAGACTTCTTTATATTGTAATATAATGGTACAGTAAGTTGATGATGATAACAACTCCTTATCTTTGATATAAGATAATCTAGAAATGGAAAACAGATTACTCCATTTCCACCCTCATTAAAATGCCATCACTATCAAAAGACTTAATAAACTTGAAGTCCCTTTCTTAATTTTACTTACTCTCTGTTGATTATGAAGGTAGAAAGCTCTAACGTATCATTGTATAGGTAGCCACTAGAAAGCCAAAGACTGTTGAGAGAAAGAACTCTAAGTTTGATATTCAGAAGGAGCACAATGAAAAACAATTATATAGGGTAAGTCAAATTAAAGTTAATATGGGAGAGTGAGCAGCCCTACTATCTGCTCTTATCTCCCTCATTTATCTTAAAACCACATTCACTTTCATAATCTAATCATTTCTCTAGCCTGAATTCAAATACGATGGAGAAAAGACTGGAAACGAGAAGCTTTGGGAGCTAATGAACTCCTACATTTAAAAAATATAGGATGCATTTAAGAATACGTATGCATGATTATAATTGGCAGTGACAAGCACTCTATCCAAAGATCTATTGTGAATCACGTGGAATATACCCTCGGTTGCACAAGATTCAATTTTGACAACTTTGGTGCTTATCAGTCCTCAGCATTCTCAGTTAGAGACAGACTCATCGAGGCTTGGAATGATACCAATGAGTACTTCACGGTAAGTTAAGCTCAGCATCATATTGCACTTAATCTTGGAAAGATTAAGGAGAAGAGAGTCAGGGATGGATCCAAGGTTATAAGAATTATTTGGTTGATTAAGGAGTTGGGAAGGTGGAGTAATTAATTTGGATACGCTGATCTCAGCATGAGTGAAGATAATCAAAGGATATGTTTAATAAGATTATAAATTCACTCAATTGCTCCACCCCGCTCATAAAATATCCAAGCTCCAATCTCTCATATTCCTTGACTAGAATCCTGATTCTCATAAGAGTATAAGTTTATATGAAGAGAAGATAGGCAAAAGTTAAAAGAGGAATTTTAAGGTTTAGTTTTGAACCATACCTTGACTTTCTACATTGCTTTCTCCTCTTAAGGCCCTTCTTTTTTCATTTAACTCTTCTCAAGATGCTTATGGGGATCGCCATCATCTATTTACTATTAAATATCCCTGGTTAACTTAAGCAACCAATTCTATTATATCCCAAATATTTTATTAAACCTCGGAGTATAGACCAACGATGTGAAGAGAGTTTATTATCTTTCACTTGAGTTCCTCCTTGGAAGACTTATGCAGAACGCCCTTGTCAACATTGACGTTGAATCAAACTACAAGGATGCTCTTATGGACATCGGCTACAAGCTAGAAGATCTCTATGAGCAAGAGGTCGACCCTGCTCTCGGAAACGGAGGCTTGGGTAGACTAGCTGCTTGCTTCTTGGACTCCATGGCAACTCTTGAAATCCCTGCTTGGGGATATGGTATAAGATACGACTATGGTATCTTCAAGCAAGCTATTGTGGATGGGTATTAAGTTGAGCACCCTGACTACTGGCTCGCAAGAGGTAACCCTTGGGAGATTGAGAGAGCTGATGTGACTTACCAGGTTCGCTTCTATGGTCATGTCAAAAAGTACCAAGACGGTGGCGTTGAAAGAGCTCACTGGGATGGTGGCGAAATCGTTGTTGCCCAAGCCTATGATACTCCAGTGCCAGGCTTCAACACCTTCAATACCAACAACTTGAGACTCTGGAGATCAAGACCCTGCAACGAGTTTAACTTCAACCAATTCAACGCTGGAGATTACAACGGTGCTATCAACGAGAGACAGAAGGCAGAGTAAACACGTTCAATATCTGAGACATATAATACTTTTTCAAATTGAAAAATAGTTTGAGGTTTACATCACTTCAGTCCTGTATCCCAATGACAACTCTGAGCAAGGAAAGGAACTTAGATTGAAGCAACAATACTTTTTCTGTTCTGCTACCATCCGTGACATTATTCGCAGATACAAGAAGACTCACAAGGACTATCTTATTATTCTAGATTCAATAATGACTGGGCTCAATTCTCTGAGAAGAACTAGATTCAGCTTAACGATACTCACCCAGCAATCGCTTCAATTGAACTGCTCAGAATCTTGATCGATGAGGAGAAGCTACCTTGGGATCAGGCATGGAACATCATGTACAAGACCTTTGCCTACACTAACCATACAGTCCTTCCAGAGGCTCTTGAAAAATGGTCAGTGAGACTTATTGGAAATCTTTTGCCCAGACATCTCGATCTCATCTATCTCATTAACTTCTTCTTCCTTGAAAAAGTTAAGAAGCACTACCCTAATGACAGCTCTAGAGCTTCAAGAATGTTTCATTTGACTTATAAGTCATTATATAATTCTCTCTCTATGTCTCTTATTGAAGAGGGAGACGATAAGAAAGTCAGAATGGCCTTCTTGTCTATTATCTGCTCTCATAGTGTAAATGGAGTAGCAGCTCTTCACACTGAGCTCCTCAAGAAGACCATCTATTTATCTCGAAAAATTGAATTTAAATCATCTTTAAGGACTTCGATGAGATGTTCCCCGGAAAGATTCAGAACAAAACCAATGGAGTCACTCCCAGAAGATGGATCCACTGCTGCAATCTTGGCCTCTCTAACCTTATCTCGAGTTTATTATGAATGGGCTATAAATTTCAATAAATTCATTAATCTCTGAGACAATTAACGATGACCACACCGAGTGGATCACTAGTTTGACTAGCTTGAGAGAGTTGAGTGCCTACTCTACTGATGAGGCATTCTTGCGCAAGTTCATTGCTGTCAAGCAAGACAACAAGCTTCGCCTTCAAAAATGGGTGAAGGAACACACTGGTATTGATATTCCTGCCAACTCACTCTATGATGTGATGGTCAAGAGAATCCATGAGTACAAGAGACAATTCATGAACATCCTCTATGTCATCCATCGTTATCTCATGATTAAGGATACCCCCGCACATGAGCGTGCATCCAAATTTGTCCCAAGAGTCGTTATGATCGGTGGTAAGGCAGCCCCTGGATATGCAAATGCTAAGGCTATTATCAAGCTTATCAATGGTGTCGCAAACAAGATTAACAACGATAGAGACATCGGTGACCTTCTTAAGGTAGTGTTCCTCCCTAACTATTGCGTCAGCGCTGCTCAAATCATCATCCCTGCTGCTGAAATGTCTCAGCACATCTCCACAGCTGGAACTGAGGCATCAGGAACTTCAAACATGAAGTTCATTATGAACGGTTCTATCATTATTGGAACCATGGATGGAGCTAACGTTGAGATTGCAGAAGAGATTGGAGCTCACAACATGTTCATCTTTGGAGCTTTGGTTCCCGAAGTAGATACTTACAGACACCAACTCTAAGAGGGCAGACGTGACTACATCGGAAGCAGACTTCGCAAAGTTTTCGAGACCATCAGAAGTGGCATCTTTGGAGATATCTCAACCATCCATGGTATGCTCTACTCCATTGAAAATGGTGGGGACTATACTCCTTTGCTTTTATAATCGCGGCATTTTTAATTTTAAAGGTTTACTATTGCGTGTGCTTGGACTTCTACCCTTATATCACAGCTCAGGAGAAGGTTGATGAGACCTATCGTGATTATCACAAGTGGAGCAAGATGTGCATTGAGGGAATCGCTTATTCAGGCAAGTTCTCTTCAGATCGCACAATCCAAGAGTATTGCACAGATATCTGGCAAGTTGCCCCAGTCTCTATCCCTAAGCCAACTACCAACCCTAATGCTAGAGTCAGATCATTTGCCAACCTTAACGAGATGGAATGAGCAGAGTAGAAAGTTTCATGATAGGATAAACTTTTTTAAGCAAGTTAATAATCAGGGCTTTAAAAACTTAGAACCCAAGCGATATCTATAAACTAACTTAAATTCTGCATTAAACATACTAAGCTAAAGAAAAATGATTTGGATCATGAAGGATGTTAAATGAAAAGTACGTATTGACAAATTGAAAGAAGTAAAAACCTTAAAATTTTAAATGCAAACTCTATCATTTAGTATTTGTTCTTATGATGTGACTTTCGCTGCCCTTACTGTACTGACTGTCCTCTGTGGCACCTGATACAGCACTTCCAGGTTCCTTATTTATCCTAGAGCTACTCCTTGCAGGTAAATTAGGAAAGATAGGTTTCGTGTTACTCTGCATTATTTTGAGCTCCTTTAGCTTCCTCTTTTCTTTCTTGTGGCGCTTCTTCTCCTTTTTATTATCCTTCTTTTTCTTGGGTAAAGGAATAGGTAGAGGCACACCTTTATCGTTCATCTCTAGTAAGTGCTTCATCTTTGACATCTGAGCTTTGATGCGCTTTTTCTCTCTTTCTTACATTTCTTGCACTTCAAAAGCCTCCTACTCTCTCTTGTCTTGCATCTCCATCTTTCTCATGAATTTCTTCTCGTCTATATTTTCTTGTTCATTAAGACCTTCCTCTCCATCCTCTTCTTCGCCTTCACTCACTTCAGGCGTTTAATCCAAACGAGCTGCCTCATTTGCTAGCTGATCAATCTTTCTCTTTTCTAACTCACGCTGTACTCCTCTTTCAATCTCTTCTCTCTTCCTTACTCTTCTTCTCTCCAGATACTCATTCTTTCTTTTGAATCCCTCTTCATACTTTGCGAAAGCGCAATGCATCACTCTGAAAAAATTGTTCTTAATTTCTTTGATATCCTCCTCAACCTTCATAAATCGTTTTAGGAAGATATCGAACTTCTTATTCAGCCTTATCATCTCCAGGTTTCCATTAGTCTCTCCTAAATCTAGAAGTGCCTTCGCTTCTTTGTAAAACTTCTCATCTCTTCCAAAATTCTAGAAAAATTAGGGGTCTCTTTCTTCAGGTGGAGCAAAAAGAGCTGCTCCCTCAACTCTTTCTTTGAAGTACTCTCTATCCTCACCAAAGGGATCATAGGGATGGCCTGGCGGACAAGGTGGACCTACATATGTCTTCTTTCGATTCATATCGAGAGTAGGATCGAAGTTAGGCATATTAGGTGGCAACTTGTGAGCATCCTTTTCTTCTAAAAGTAGTGAGCCAAGGGCTGACTATTGTTCTTCATCTCTCATAGTGCTAGCGCCAACTCCTATGTGTTGCCTAAAAAGTTTGAGCTCTTCATCCATGCGGTTTCCCCTATGAAGGATGTTGTTATTATGATTCTGATTCATGTATTCTGCTACAGTAGTGGGGCCATGATTATTGTTGTCTTGATTTATTTACTCAATTGTCAGAGGAATAGTTGGAGGAGTGATAATTGTCATGGTGAGATCATTATTGACGATCACATGATTGGTATCTCTGACAAGTTGCTTGAATGATTCTATGTCAGAGAATTTGTTCTGATAGATGATCTCATGCCTTAGCAAATTTATGTGATCCATAGTCTAGGTCATGTTCACAAAAGCCCAGCAAGTAAGGCAAAGATTCTTAGGAGTCTAAAGCTAGTCATTCAGAGTTAGAAAGCGAGTGAAGTCATGGTAGTCAGGTGAACCCTCCCTCACCTTGTGCGATAGCTTAAACTTAATGAGAAGTCTTCTTATTTCTTGGACCTTCTTTTAGCTTTCATCGAACTCCTAATCTAGGTCAATTCTTTCTGCAGTATTTTGCTTCTTCAAGCGCTACTAATGTTCATAGTATTGCTTTTCAAGCGTGTCTGTGTCTAAATTCATCTTCCAAGATGAGAAATATCTTATAACTGAATCTCTCTTCTACTTCTAATTTGCCAATCTTGCTTGAGATTTTTAAACATTCAATCAAGATATCACTTATCTTCAATTTGAATATTTCCCCTCTCAATCTAGAAATAGATTGATTCACTTAGACTTAAAATGAGAACTGTCTTCTGAAAATTATAATCAAATAACTGAATTTGCATTCATTCAAGTTCGCTCATCCTATATTCTTGAAGGGCAAATAAATATCTTCTGGGTTGTCTTTCCCAGTTTACGCGATCTGAATCTAATACTTATCACACAAATTATAGCAATAATTTTTAAACAATTCAATTCAAAATTTGGAATAAAAAATGATATAGTCTCGAAAACCTAAAGTTACGCATGCTATTACTTCGAAACCTCTAAAATGAAGGCTAAATTGACTAGATAAATACTCTTTCAAGCATTTTAAGCCGAGAGAGCCCATAAATAATCTTAGAAGGTATTTGTCTTCTTTCAAGTTCCTTTCCAGAAAATATGTGAAGCAAGTAGACACTCATAGTTTGAAAAGTGTAGTTTGAGAAGCTCATAAATAATTTATATGAAGAACTAATTGGATTTAATTTATTAGACTAATATATAATCTCACACTTAAATCTTTTGACAAGCAGCAGAATAAAATTTATATTAGATTTCAGCACCCACCAGTTCTTTGAATGCGTATTAGCTTGTATCCATTTCCTAAAAGTGTAGCAGAGAATATAGCCTGAAATTAAAGATAGGGTTTAAAATCTAAGGTGGAAAGCAAATGCTTATGGATTTGTATTTTCTGCAAGGTTTATTAAATTATCATTAGATAAATTAAAATATTAGTGAATCCGAGAGAGTCATTGAACTAAAAGTATCCATAAGAAGAATCAGCGGCTGCTACTTTCAAGTAAAGAGAATAATTAAATTGAGATAGAGGACAGCAAGCTTTTTCAATAATAATTACATATATTAAAATGGGCTGCATCCAAAACAAGACCAGCAATAATTATTCCAACTTTAATTCTCTCTTGTATGGACTATTTTATTTGTAGCAGTGACACGGTGAAAATCAAAACTCAAGTTTCTTTAATTTAAGTGAAAAGGTTTGATTATATTTTAGATTCCGCAAATTAACCAAAGCCTGAAAGAGTACCATTCTTCAACTAAAACGGCTCTCTTCGACCAGAGGAGGAAGAGGAACTGCGGATTTTAATCCTGGAACAAGCACTAAGAGATTATCGTAAGAAGGCTCAAAAATAAAATAGATCGACTTCTTAGTCCCTTAATTCGAGTATTTTGAAAAGCAGCGAACCCTCCTCTTCTACTTCTCTGAGCAGCTCAGTCCACTCACTCCTAGGAGCTCAGTCATCTAATTCTCAGAATACAGAAACCGAAAGGAGCTACAAGAAACCCGCAGTCTCTCCGGCTCGCAGCCTCATCGACCCAAGTAATAACGATACTGTGTAGAAGGCATTCACAATTAATGTATCGAATATAGGAATAATTGCATTTTGAATTTATTTAAGAGGTTTTGATTACTTCAGATAAGGCACAAGAAATAAAGCACCAAGACCTCTACTGTTAAGAAACGTAAAAAGTTGCCATGTATTGTTTGCAATTTGTTTTTATAAGGTGCTAGAAGTCTTGGAAATAGATTCACTGGGGTAAATTAAATTAGAGGACGACAATAAGATCGCAGTGGCGATGAATCCGAAGACTGACTTTCAGAGGGCGATGAGAGACAAGTTTCTAAAATAGCTTGAGTCCGCTCAGTTTACTATCAATAAGAACAAACTCTAAGTTGTATTGCAACTGTTTAATCCAGACTTTTAATATAGAAGAGTTTTTAAAGTAGTTAATAGTTGAGGAATACACTGAGGAAGATGAGTAGAGTGATTAGGAATGGCCAAATGAGAGGATGGAAAATTCAACTGTTTACTCTAGCCTTACGAATCAGCAGAATATCTCTCTCCAAAATCAGGAAACCTAGAAAATGTCTTATTTCTTTTACCATTTTTTTAAATGCTGAGAGACGCTATCATGAGAGAGAAAATGAGTCTTATTTATTTATCATTAAGCAAATTGAGACCGCTAACTTGTCCTCGCCCTTCTAAGAGATGTAGGAATCAATCTATCATCATAACTCATTTAATAAAATAGCTCCTAACCAGATTCAAAAGTCTGAAACTTAGGGACCTTTCAGGTAAAATTATCACATCAGCACAACCCCAGTCCTTACACCCTCCAAAAATAACTCTCCACCATCTTCCCAGCTTAACTTAGTTTTGACAAATTCAGAATATTTTTTTCTTAACTAGTATCAGTCTCAATCATCTATGGCTGATAGAAACTTTAGTGAGCAGAGAACTAAATGGAGTAACAGTGGAAGGGGTAGTGGCTCTCAGTAGGATATGAATGAGCTACAGGAATGGCCATCATTGGTCGAGAAGAATAATCCTCCTCCAATTTCAATTTATTCTTCTTTCTATGTATTTTCTTTAAGTTCCTCGTGCAGATAAGATCAGCAAAGATGCCACAATTAAAAGCATTTACTGATGAAGTCTGCTGTAAATTCAAGCAATTACTAATTAAATCTGATATAAACTTCTGTCAACTGCAGTAATTCATATTTTATATGTATAAGGTTTATATAACAAAAGATCACTAAACCACTGGCAATAATCAGACTGCTAACATTTATAAACCAACTATTCAGAGACTCTTCCATTTCCTCAAGGCAATATATTATTCTTATCTTTTTATGCTTTATAAAAAGCCATCTTTTGCTATTATTACAATACTATTTTCGCAATAATTAGTAATGAATTACTGGTATCTAATAAGTGCCTGCTGTTCAATTAGATTATATTTAATAATATACTTAATTTTGATAAGATAATATTTAATGTGACCTAAAAAATCTGAGAAATGAGGATTTTTCGTATGCCGACAGATGGAAAGAGTCCGAATTATGAACATTAATTTATAGCTACCTAATCAATAAAAGGAAAGTTAAAAATAGAATAGGAGTCTAAGAATTGTAAAAGATATGGAGAAAACTATGAGCTCTTCCTGTATCTCTACTGTGGTTCTTTTCATAAAACTCCCATACCACATGATTACTGATTATGAGATATCTCAAGTATTTTGAGGTATAAGACTTAAGTATAAGTGAGTAAAAATAAGCCTATCTTCTTTAACTTTCCACAGCAGCAGTAGACGTGTACATATTTATAACCAATCAGACGAGCACCAGACATTTAATTGAAGCCCAACCAATTGACCAAATCTGATTAAGATCAAACTGCAGCAAACTGAGCAATATAACGCTTATAACATTTACTATACATCTATCTATCAACCTATACACGTATATTCACTATTATTCTTATAAATATTATCTTATTCTCAAGTTTTTTTCCTCAGGTAGATGAAATAAGCGAGGCAAAGACTCTATTTTAGATTATGAGAAGATGATTTAAGTAAGATATTTGATAGGATTCCTGAGGGAAGAGTATATGATCTAAATAGAAGTCTTATATCTAAACCACTCAATGAGATTTGACTAGTCAATAGTTGCCAAGAAGCCACTCGCTCCAGATCTTCTTCTAAGGGCCATACCAAGTTTGCTCAGCCAACTTGAGATACTTAGCGGCGAAATAAGTTATTAAATTATAGAACTCATCTCTATTTTTAAAAATCCTGAGAGAAGTAGGGATCAACATAGGTTGACTGGTATTGATTGTCGTTGAAAGTAAAGTCCTTAGACTCAGTTGGAATGATTCCTTGCAAGTCGTTGTCTTTAACTGAGGTGAAAATGCTTTAGAGGAAAGTCTTTGAGTCTTCTTTGACTTCGCTCTCCAAGAACAAAAGCTAAATAGCATAGCTGAGGCTGAGTTCCATGTCCCAAGGTTGGGTATCATCTTTCATGGCCTCGAAGCGCAACATCTTTTGATGGAAGTTAAGAGGCTCGATGTAGAAGGGGTAGAACTTGGCATCGATGTCGTAGGTGTAGAAGGAGAAGAGTTCAAAGTTAAGAGTCATGCCGAGATGAGTGTCAAGGAACAGCCCGTAGTCATAATACTTCCAAAGTTTGTCACCATCTCTCATGCCTGAGAAAGTCTTGGATCCCCATTCCACATCAAAGTAGATATTACATAATAATCGCTAAATAATAAAAGTTGAAGCCATAGCTGAATTTGAAAGTGGAGGAATCAACCAACTCCCCTGATGCAAGATCAGATTGGACAAGCTTCATAGTTGAAACTTTTTCATTCATAGCTGGAGTCATTGCAGTTGCTGCTTGAGAGCAGAGTGCTACTATGCACAGCGATGAGGCTAGAGATGCGAGGCACTATTTAGTTAGCATTTATCTTTATAATTTAAATAATATTATGTATCGACTAGAATAAATCCTAATACATATCCTTTGATTCTTAAACCAAGGACACAGCTCATTCCGCTTATTTATGCTTAATTGCTTATTCATTTGATGCTTCAATATCTATAAATTATTCCATTAGGAAAGGATTTGGGAGATTTGGATTTCTAAAATAAATACTGATATATAGTTAGTGATGCAGATCTTTTATAACTAATATTTTTTCAAAGCAAATTCTTTTGACAGATGGGGATGAGGAAAATATCTGGATAATTTAGCTCTGAAGTGAAGGAGCTTTGCTATACGAGTGCTGTTTTCAAGTAACCAATAATATTAAAAGCAGCATACTACTTGCAGAAGCATTTTGATAAGTATTTCACAGTGGATGTTTAGTCGAACTACTGGTGTTCTAGTTGCTTAACTTACAATTCCTATTACAAGTAAACAATATCCCTAGGGTATGGCTTTTCTATTAAAAGCCAAGAGAGAGATTAAGACTCCTCTGATTCAGAGGAAGAGGAAGAAGAAGATTAATAACCCCAATCTAAAAGCTACAAGAAGAAAAATGCTAAAAATGCGAAGGCACGGCGCTAAGAAGAAAGTGAACCTCTAGAATTAGTTTACGCATTTGAAGTGCCGTTCAGAACATGTAAGAATTGCAAAAGCCAGATGGATATTAATCTTAGCGAGGAAGAGAAAGAGACAGTCATCGATTATTTTCACGAAAGTGTAATGGAAACATTGAAACTTGCTGTTTATTTTTGTTGAATGAGATAGGAAAGAAGAACTCCCCTAAACCTTCTAAAAAAGTAAAAGCGGAAAAGAGTAAAACAGTATAAGCAGAAAAGGGTAAAAAGAAGAAGAGTACTAAAGCAAATGAAGAAATTAAGGAGGTTCTCGATACAAGTTTAGCTGCGGTGAGTATGCTCTGCGAGAAAATTAAAAGCTTGGAGTAAAAGAATGAAGAGCAGGAATAGTTAATCGTGAGACAAAAAAGAGAAAACTTATAGGCACTAATTAATTCAGTAGGTTTTAATCATAAGCTTATTAAATAATGTAAATTTAAGAGTTTAGATACTAAAGAGCGAGAGAGATCATACACTAATTTGGATGGATACTTTCGAGGGTACAAGAAGAATTGGAAAAGTTACAACAAGCGTTATTGAATTAAGAACCTGCAATAAAATATCATGCAGTCAAATGTTCATATTACCGTGTTTCTAATGTATTTTAAAATGATCGAATAGTAATTAAAGCTATATTTATCAACAATGATTTATCTCTTTTATTTTAACTAATAGTACTTATGCATTTAATTTTATTTAATTTTTTATCCTAATAGCTAATTTAAATAGCAACATATTTGCAATAAAATAAGCGACTAATATGATATAAAATCTGTAAATTTAGGATTTAGTTTGATTAACACTCTTTCGATAAAAATCTAATTTACTAACCATTCAAAAATAATATTGATAAGATAAAATAAAAGAAGAAGAGAGATATCATCATTAACATCTAAAATAAGTATTTGAAATAAGACATCATAGATAATTAATCAGTTTTATTTTAATCTTCCCACTAGATAAATCTTTTACTTTGGGTATGCCAGTATTTAGTTTGTAAATTGTAAACGAGATGAATAGAATGAGAAGATGATAATTTAAATTCAAAATGCATTGAGAAAGTTGAGAGTAATTTGTTTCTTTGAGAGTTGTATTGAAAAGAGGGTGATTGAATAGTAATTTATATAATTATTGATATTATAACTATCACTACACATCATCCATCCCAACAGCAAACAAACAACCAAACATCAACACACATCTACACAAGAACACAAAACATCACTATGAACAACACTCAATCAGCTTTCAGAGAGGAAGCTATTCCCTTCGTTATCTTCAACAATGAGAAGAGAAGTAAGTCGAGTCCATCTCCCATTTCCAAAGGCGAAAATTAAATTTGAAAAGCTATTGAATGATGGTGGTTAGAACTTTTCTGTTTTTAGTTTTCGAGGTCAATGAAGAGTGCTTGGATTTCCTAAAGCAGCTCAATTCACCCATCGGCATCATCTCAGTCGCAGGCATGTACAGAACTGGAAAGAGCTACCTCCTCAATCGCATGCTGCTCAACAGATCAGGCGGCTTTGGAGTAGGACCTACTATTAACCCTTGCACCAAGGTACGTATTCATCCCGCCCCTTCACCCATTATTCATAGGTCAAATTTCTTTAAAGTTTGATTAAAGATTAATCAGATCTGCGATAACAGAAATAATTGCACTCATATTTCTAATTTAAAGCAAAATTTATAAGAAAAGCCAATCAACCCTTTAAAAGACCCTTATATTCAAATTTATAAACTTGATTCTTACCATTTTTTGCTAGGGAGTTTGGATCTGGGGCAAGCCTATTTCTGGATTTTCACCAGAGGGAGAGCCAATAAACGTGATAGTGCTTGATACTGAAGGACTGGGAGCCTTGGATGAGGACTCTAATCACGATGTGCGTATCTTCTCTCTAGCCATCCTGATTTCGTCTTACTTCATCTACAACTCAGTCGGCTCAATCGACGAGAATGCTCTCTCCAGTCTTTCACTAGTTATAAACCTCACTAAGCATATCCACCTCAAGTCAACAGGCATGCAAGATGATGTTGACCCTGAGGAATACGCCCAATATTTCCCTTCATTCATGTGGGTAGTCAGAGATTTCGCACTCCAACTTATCGATCTTGAGGGAGAGCCTATGACTTCCAAAGAGTATCTTGAGAAGGCTCTTACACCTTCAATTATGTAATTATAAGTATCACATGTTCAATCAATGGTAATATAACCTCAAAAGGGATTCTCAGATGGAGTGGAGTAGAAGAATCGCATCCGCCGCATGCTCAAATCTTTCTTCAAGGAGAGAGATTGCTGCACTATGATCAGACCTCTTACCAAGGACATATATAGATATCTTCATTTCTTTTAAGAGGAGGAAAACTTGTAAAACCTAGAGAAAATGGAGTTAGACGAGTTAAGACCAGAGTTTATAGATCAAGTGATGCAACTCAGAAGAAAGGTCATCAATCGCATCAAGCCCAAAATGATGCACGGGAAGAAGTTGAATGGACTCATGCTCTACAACTTAGCCCTCAGTTATGTAGAAGCTATCAACAAGGGAGCTGTACCTAATATTGAATCGGCTTGGAGCTATATCTGCAAAAACGAGTGCTTGAAAGCTTCATTATTTATCTCAACTTTGCTCTTTTTAGGTGAAGCTTAGATGGACTCTTATGAAAAATTTGAACGCCACATGAGTGACAACTTCGAGCTAAGATCTCCACTGTTTGAGGAGGAGCTTAAGGAAATTTACATCGATGCAAAGAAGATGGCTATGGACGAATTCGGAAAAGTGGCAGTTGGAGAAGTCCAGCGCTAATTCTTAATTGAGCTCAAGGATAAAATAAAGCACAAGTACAATTAATTCAGAAATGAGAACGAAAAATAGGCTGAGGTAAGTGCTTAAATAAAGTAAACTTTACCCATTGAAAAATTGGGTCTTGTTGAGTTGTGGTATTAAATAGATAAGAGCGACAATGCTTGTCTATTAAATTTCAAATTCAGTATGTGAGAGTGAATGGGATGATGATCTAATGTTTGCTGCGTTCTTTATGACAATCCCTGTGATTCTTACCCTTAGCTAAACAACTCTGATCCTTCACTCTC
Organism: Tetmemena sp. SeJ-2015; assembly: GCA_027382625.1. Classification (NCBI taxonomy): domain Eukaryota; phylum Ciliophora; class Spirotrichea; order Sporadotrichida; family Oxytrichidae; genus Tetmemena; species Tetmemena sp. SeJ-2015. Next base: position 90,583 of record JAJKFJ010020979.1, read on the forward strand.
ACATACTCAACTCATATGATGATATGTCATCCTCTCATTTCTCTATTTTGGTGTTCTGATAATTTTGTAGCAACAATTCCTGATATTCCTGCAAAACAACTACGTGATGATTGAGCGTAAACTTAAGAACCAGGAGTACAACTCCATCTACGAACTTTTTGAGGAACTCAAGGGCTTCCAAAACTTTTGCTTAGAGAATGGCCCTCCAGGACCCAACAGAAGATAAATCTTAGCTGAGTTTTAATAATCATCTCTATTTATTACCACTCTCACATTTTCTTTATGAAATAGAAGTTCAGCTTGAAGGGGTTGGGAGAAGCAGCAGAGTTCTTCCTTAAGAACATCTCAAATGAGCTTTACCTGCAAAGACAGATTGCTGAGGAGACAGTTAAAAAGCTCCAATAAGAATTGAAGGAACAGAAGGATGAAAGTAGAGCAAGACTCGACTAGCTAGAGACTAAGACAAGACAACTTGAAATTGAGAGAGCAGAGATTAGCGCCAAAGAGCAGTCACTCAAAGAGAATCTAGCACAGATCCACAAGGAAAAGGAGCAGTTGGAAATTGAAATGACTGAAAGGATAAATCACATGAAGAGAGATAATGCTCGCTAATTGGATGAAGCAAAAAATAAGATCTAACAGTCAGAAGAGTAGCAGAAGGAAATGTACCGCCAGCGTATGGCAGCAGAGTCCGAGTTCGACAAACAGAAAGCTCTTCTAGAGTAGAGACTGGAGTTCCTTGAGAAGCAGTTGGAGGATTCTCAACGCAAGGAGAGAGAAGCTGTTGGTGAGTTGAAGGCTCAAAAGAAGGAGCATTTCTCTGCTGTTAAGGAGGTGCAGACAAAGTTAGAGCAACAGCTTAAAGACCTTAGTAAGAAAGCTGAGGAGCAGGCAGAAGCACTTTTCGAATGGGAGAGCAAGTATTAGGACCTTGAGACTAAGTACGACTAGGAAGTGTAAAGACTTGAAGATGTGCTAATCAGATGAAGAGAGAGTTAACGAAGACTAGAGATAATGGTGGTGAACTCCAGAAGACTTATGATGCTCTTAAGAAGAAATACTTCAATTTATTATAAAAATACAACGAGGAGGTTGAGAATCTAAGAGCATCTTCTCAGGATGAGCAAGAACAGAAAATCTAGCATATCTCCAATCTTGAAGAGAAGATTCTCCTTCTTGAGCAGTCTCTTGACTATAATTTTCCTATTGATTACTTATATGACATGAGCAAGCAGAAATGGGAGAAGGACCAAGCAATCTACTAGCAAAAGAACGAGTTCCTAGATCTCTAGCTGAGAGAAGAGCGCACCAGAAATGACGAATAGAGGTAACAGCACGAGTAGATGCTTCGTAATCTCCAGTTAAGGGAAAGAGACTCAGTCATCGGCAAGGAAGAAGCCAGTAAACGCATACAGGAGATTAAGGATCAGCAAATGCAAGAGTATAGAGAACTTGAGGCTAGATACGAATAAATCAGAAAGCGCATGCAAGAGCAAGTAGATTAGCTCACAGAGCGCAACTAAGAACTCGAACTCTCACTTAAGATACAGATTGAAGATTATCAAAAGGAGATTCAGGTACTTAGAGAATAGCTCTCCACTTCTGAAGAGCAAAAGGCAAGAGCTCTGGACTAGATAAAAACTCTCGATACCCAAAAGCTGAAGCTCATGGAGGAAAGTGAGCAAAGAGGAAAGCTAAAGGTATTTGAGCTTGAAAGAGAGCTAGAGGACAAGTAATTAGAGCTAGAGGAGGCTGTTAGGGAGATGCAGCAACGCTCTGAGGAATATTAGCTCAGCTGAGAATTTGCTATGAGCAGGAGAAGGACAGGCTTGAGAAGCGTATCAATGATGAGAAAGACAGAGCCCAAAAGCGCTTCCTTCAAATGACTGAGGATTACGAGCAAAAGCTCAGAGATGAACAGAATCGCTATGAGGAGGATGCTTCTTTAGCCCAAGAGGAGTTCCAAGTAAAGGAAAGAGAGATGCAAGATTACATCAGTCAACTTGAGCACGAACTTTCTTTGAAGTCTCAACAGCTTGAGAATCTGGAAAATTACCTAGCTGAGACTAAGGAAGCTCTCAACAAGATTCAGAACATGTCTCAGAGCCAAATGGATCAGCAGTTGGATAAATTCAACGAGGAGCGCAAGGAGCTGATAAGTAAGATCGAGAAGCTCACATCTGAGATCACTCGCAAGGAGAGGTCTATCACTACCCTTGAGAATCAGAAGGACTCTCTAACTTAACAACTAGCCCAAAAGGACAAGCAACTGCAGGAACTGAGAAAAGAGCAATTCTCTGAGAAAGGAGAGTTACAGGAGAAGATAGAGCAACTCAGAGCTAAGCAGCAAGAAACTCTTGATGAACTCACTCAGAGAAAGATTGACTTCGAGAGAGATAAGGCTCTCAAGAGTCAGCAACTGTAGTTCCAAGAACAGAGAATCTAAGAACTATCCAGACAGCTTGAAGATACCATCACGTTATTTCATACTTGCTAAATGATAGCCTATTTATAATCAAGAGATACGACGAGCGTCTGAGATTCGAGAGAGAAGAATCTCAGCGTGACACCTCTGAGAAGGTTGCTCGCATTCAGTCTGAGAAAGAGCAGTCTGATATGAAATATGATTAGAAGCGCAAAGCCTTGAAGGACCTAGAATCAACTATCTCCAAGTAGATGGCACAAATGGAAAGGGAGAGAGCTGTTCAGCAGGAGAAGATTATCAACCTGGAGGCCAAGAATCAAGAACTCATAAGAAGCTATGAAGCTGAAGTAGCCAGACTCAGGCAAGACAACGAGCAACTTAATGCTGCTCTCTATGGTGATAAGGCCCAAATCCAGGCTGAAGTAGACAAGTGGAAGAAAGAGTATGCTGAGATGGAGCGTCAGCACACTGATGTCTCTAACAACTACGACCGCGACAGAGCTCTATGGGAGAACAAGTTCAAGTTCCAGGAGCAGCAGAGGGATCAATTGAAGAAGGACCTTGATGAGAACTCAAAGAAATTCAACCAGACTCTTGAGACTCTCCAGAAGCAGTCTCAAGACTAGAAGGCCAAGCAGGAGATGCAACACTAGGCTGCATTCGCAAACTTTGAAGCCAGATTCAATCAACGCATGAAGGAAGTGAACGAGCAAAACAACGCTCTAGTTGGTGAACTTCAGAGCAAGAACAAGCAGCTGGAAAGAGAGAACAAACTGCTCCAAGAGAAGTGGGATCTTAGCAACAGAAGCAAGATGAATGAGCAGGGCTCAATGGAAAAGAAGTTAGAGAAGGCGCTCGAAACTGAGGCAAGGCTGCAGGACGAGCTTGAGCAAATTAAGAATGAGAGAGATGCCAAGATCAGAGAATACCAAGCCATGCTCGATAAAGAAAGAGAAATCTACAAGTAGAAACTACGCGACTAGGATTCTAAGGGCAGCTCATCCCACTACAAGGTGACAGAGCAGATGATGAACTTTGAAAAGGAGAGAGCCAAGTGGGAACACGAAAAGTCTTACTTGCTCAGTTAGAAGGAAGACGCTGTAGAGGCCCAGTAAAGACTTGAAAAGAAGGTAGAGCAGCTACTCAGAGAGAATGAAAAGTACAAGAACGATTTGAGAGCTAACAGACAGAATCTCTACAAGGCTCAGGCTAACACTACCACTTACCAAGGAGCCATGGTCGGCGCTAAGATCCTCAACCAAATGGGATCTTTGGGATCATTTGCAGGAAAGTTAGGCTAAACCGGCTAGACAGGATCAGGTCTGTCAGTTGGACTGTCAGGAACAGTGTTTGGTAAGGATGGATCTGCCACTGACCGCTCTACTTACCTAGGCAAAGATAGTGGAGTCGACAAGTCATTCGTGAGCTCAGGTGGCTTTGGCTTGGGAAGTGGTCTTGGAGGAGGATTCTTAGGCGGCAACGTGTCTTCATCTCATTAGGGTGCAGTAAGCGGCATTAGTGGACTAGGCACAGGTGGACTCGATTCATCTCTCCTACACAACAACATCCTCAGCACTCCCTCAAGTGAAAAGTCACATGGTAGAACAAGTGCCTTCTCTCCCAACCCCAGCGACTCTCAGTCAAATTAAAGTTATTAAGATAGTTTAAATAAAATGAGAAATATATTCTGACAGTTTTATTAAAATAAAAATATAAATAAACTACCCTTTCAAAGCTTAAACTGGCCATTTACGAGGATTATTTTCACACGACATAAATTTTATATCAATAGAAGTTTCTAAGATTTGGTCTAAGCCCGAATATTATTTGATTTTAATTGAATTTATTCTGATGGTTGCTTATTAATTTTCTGATCGATAGACTTAATTTAGTTTTCAAAGATTATTGTAATGTTATACTTGGGTAACCTAAACTACTTGAATTTGTAAAAATACTGGAACTTAGAACTCTTGCTGCAATAGTTGAACTTCATCACCTAGAGTCAACCCAACCTGGCTTTTACGGGCCAGGAAGCATTTCAAATAATTGCTCAGTGAAAGTAGATGCCAGACATCACCATCTTCCTGAATATAGAAGAGTTGGGAGTAGATATCTGCTTGAATGTCCCCAATCCAATTCTCGCTCTTCAAACTCAAGCTATGCAGATTCAGGCAGGAGTGGCCACAGGAGTGATGGATGTAAGCAGCGTCAATAGTATTCTAGGTGAAGTGGCATAGAGCATACAACTTAAGCATAAATTCTATGAGATAGTCAGGAAGACAGGATTGAACGCCTTAACAGGACTACCAGAGTTTGAAGTAGTCATCGACACTAGGGAACTATTGGATGGCCAGAGATACATTCTCAGAGAAGCATCTGCAATTAAACAACCAGCTAATATAGTTTAGAACCATCTTATTACGAGCTAGGTAATTCAAACTTAGGCTGCTCAAATGATTAGCAACAAAGAATAACTTGAAGAGAAGATGAGACAAGAAGAACTAAAGCAAAAGCTTATAAGTCTTGCACAGTCAGATATACTATCTAAGTATTCCTCTTCTTAAATTACTCAAAGCAACACTACGAATGATACTTCCCAGGACAGCCCGAAGAATCAAAGCTCTAAAAATATCGTATAGTAAGCGCATAGTGACTTCTAAATCTAAATAATGACAAAGGTTGACATCCTTAAAAGTCTTTAGAAAAAGAGTCAGGAGTCTCAGTCAGAGGTCAAATCTGAAAATACGAAATCCGAAGATCAAAAAGTGTTAATACAGTGTGAAAAACTTTCTGGAAATGGTACCTCACAAATTCCATTCATTCTAACAAATAAGGTTGGTAAAATGGAGAGATAGATGAATGAAATCCTATAGTCAAGGAATATCATGTCTAAAGGAGGCAGATAGCCAGTTAAAATACTACCCTTATGCCCAAATTACAAAAAAGTATATAACATAAAGAGAAATCCACACATCTCATTATCAGACTTGTATGTACTTCCACACTACGAGGCTCTTGAAAATCCAGCAGTGCCTTTTCCTCTTAGGATGGGTCATCATTACAGAGATCTTAACAAAATAGACTTGCAAGTAATGACACCTGACTTTGAAGATTTAGCAAACTCTATTTAGAATAGTTGAATAGTGTCTAAGGAGCTTCTGTAGACTCAAGTTCGATAGCTTTGTATTGATAGAGGTTTTAGAATTGGGTAGGGTTCTAATTTAATGACTTAGGTCCATTTTCAGTGTACAAAGATCACAAGGTTGAAAGCCCTCGACCCTGGCTGTGTAGATGAATTAGTTAACTGTCCTTTCTCTCTTGTTTATGAGAGGATGCCCGAAATTGTATCTCAAGAATTTTTTGACTAAATCACGCCCATGGACAATTCAACTTTCATGGGTTAAAAAGAGTGAATAGATGTATTAGGATGAATAAGAAATACTTTAAGGAGAGAGTGATTCTGAAAATGCCAATATAAACTAGCCACCCTCAGCTTCTGAATTTACTGAGTACTTCCCTCAGCAAATAAAAACAGAGTAACAGACTTAATTAAATTAAACCTAAAGCTGCTTGGACTAGACAGTCAACTAAATTAAGGGCGACTTTAAAAAGTTGCAAGAAGCTTAAACTAAGCGTGTGAATAGAGAAAATACAGGCTACTATCTCTTGAAGTACAGACCTTATCATAATCATAAACTGAAGACTTACTACCCTGACTCTTTGCCACCTGATGAATAATTTGAGGAGCCATTTGACGCACGAAGAATAGATCATGTAATTTTGAAAGAACATCTCAAAGAAATAACAAGTAAAGCAAAGCAGTGCAAGTTCCAGCTTAAAGAAACTCAACTTGAACAAATTATCACTCTGTAGAAATCTGAGACAAAGATTATCAGACTTAAATATGATCAAAGCCCGCAACTCATTTTAGAATAAGAGGACTGTAAAGATGAGCATTTTGAAAGGCAGAAAATGATAAACAGTTTATCTGATGTGCTTGATAACTGCATTCGCAAAATTCAAAAGGGTAAAATCGATCTTCAATAGCTCCACTCTAAACTTTTAACTCCAAGACATATTCTTCCCTTTGAAATTCAACAATAATTGAATTAGTAGTAGGAAAATTCAATACACAACAGGTTAACATCAAGATAAATTAGCCAGAGAGAAAAGAGAAGCAGAGAGAATTAAACTCTCATAAATAAGACTCCTCTACTTGGCAAGCGTCAAGTGAGAGAGCATATAGAATAACAGCTCACTCGATTTTAAGTGTTGGAGAAGAATAGTTCGAAGAAGAGGAAGAAAACATATGAGGAGATGATAATTGGCACAAGCGATGAAGATGGTGGAGGTATATTTGAAGATGAGGAAGAAATAAATGAGCACGAAGATGATTAGAGGAAGGATAACTATGATCCATTTTTAAATGATTATGGAGATGAACTTGACTTATATGCTCCTCGAAAATAAAAGCAACATGATGATGATCATAGTAAATAGCTTTATAAATAAAGCAGTCAAAAATAAACTTCAGCTAATTACTTATAATGGGAGAAGCTAGGAATTCGAAGAGAATAAAATTGACAAAGTCCAGTTTAGGAAAGAAGATAAAACTTTTAAAGGAGGATGGGGAATATTAGCTAAGTTAGAGACAAGGTAGAAAGAAGAAGAACTCTAATACTTAATAAGACCAATTTTAAAATGACTAAGTTGCAACAAAGAAAAAAAGAGGAAGACCTAGGCGGATTGATGCTTCTATCTCTTACTAGAGTACTGCAGCATAGTATATCAATGCCTTAAAAAGATAAAAGGTTATACCAAAAGACTTAAATTCAAACAGTTAAGGAAGAAATTATGAGGATGATTATTGATAATTTATTTCAAATATATATTTTCATAAAAAATTAAAATATTCATCATTCACATTTTAAAATTTAGTGAGTGAGAAGGTAAGAGGATTGAGCAAGATGCTAGTTCTCTAGATTAATGACATATGAATTAAACAAAACAGCAGCACATTAAGAAATCTAAACTGATAATGGCAGCATTTAGAATTCTCATTAGAAAAGAGTATCAGCTCTTAGTTGAGAGAATCTAAGCTGCCTCATTAAATCAGAAGGAAGCTAGATAGTTAGACAAGTATCTGCAACCACAAGGGTGCGCAGAAATGAAGAAGGCATAAGTATAATTTCAGTCGTTATTTTTAAGTTGCTGTTAGATAAGTTCATGCTGTGAATTATTATTAAACCTAAAAATCATTATATACTTACTTGCTCTTTTACTCTAATTAATCTATAGAGAGGTTTCTTAAAATCTAGGTAAGATGATGCAAATACAAATTTCTAATTTGATAAAATACTGAACCAGAAGGTGTTTCTCAGTTAAAACTATGATTAAGACTGCCACTCATGGCACTTGGTGTTAATATTCCTCCAGTGTTGGCACTCAAGCCTAATGCTCCTTTGATTAAGTTTTTCTCTTCTTATTCCATAAGTGCAAGTTCCAAAAGCAACTGGTCTTTAATTTGCTATAGCTGAGCTTTTTTATCATTAGCAGCTTTAATTTCAACTCTACTTGCTCGATTCCCTTCTCTAATCATTTATAAAATCTATTTCTAAAAATCTTCTCACCAGCCTATGAACACATTTAAAGCAGGTGATTGTGCATTAGGTCCACTTCCTCTGAGAGCTATACTCTATGATCAACTTCACTCTTTATCTTCTAATCAAGCTCCTAACTTTGAGAAAATAACAACTAAATTGTAATATGTATCCATGCATTTAATATTGATATGACAATTTAATTTAGAGATTGGAAGAGTTCCAAGAGCTCTGCAGTTTCATTCATGAACTATTACGCAGGCTTCAAAATTACTTCCTCCTGATATTAACATAAGCAAAATTAAAATTATAAATCTTATACATAAGTTTCCGTGGTGTTATTCTTCTTAATCAACATTTTCTTTTGGATTATAGTGCTCACTTTAAGTACTGCCAATGAGTCTGTTTAACTCCTAACTGAGAATCTAAGTTCTAATTTTAGACTGTTCAGCCTTTGCTGTAAGTACTTGAGCTCTTGGGGATAATTATAACTTGCGTTGAGCCTGATAAGTTGCTATTTCTGATGAAAGTTGGTTGCTCTTTGAATTAAGCATTTGAAGGTTCTCCTTTTGATTATTGAAATCATTTTTCATTTACTACTGATTCTGGTTGAGAGGAGCTGCCATATCCTGCTATAAGCAATTAAATTCCTTTTGCATCCTCTCAGCATCTTCTATAAATTATCAGCTTTTAAATAGCAATTTAAATTCTAGATTTTAATCAATCAAGTTTAAATCCTGTTCCAAGAAAAGCGTTGAATTTGAAGCTCTAACTACTACTTCCATAATGTTATTTTAAAATTTATAAATCATCAATAAGCTCCAACGGAATAATCTTCCTCTTACTATAAAGGTTAAATATTTTAATTGGAGTCGAAAAAAACTTATAATAGAGGATAGGATTTGAGGAGTACTGATTGCGTGGGAGGTAGGTTATTTATTACTTATTGCTGAAGTCATATCCTCGTTGGAGCAGTGACTTTAATAATTTTATAATATACATGAGAATCTAAAGGAAAATAATTCTTAAATACAAGCTCTTCTTGTGCTCTTATCTTTGTTTCTCTAATATAAACCTCTTTATTTACGTTAATTTTTAAAAGAATGGCTGACGCTGACGCTCTCCTACTCCATCAGCAAAAAAAAACGCAGTTTGCTCAAGTTAGCACGGGAGCTCGACCCAGCCAGTCTGACCTCCACGACACCTGCAAGCAAAGCAGCACTCAGCCAGCCACCGAGGCCGACCTCAGCACAGCCGGCGGCTCGACCCTCTCACTGACCTTGGGTGAGGTCTCTCGGACATGCCGAGGGTGAGAGCTAAAGATGGTCGAGGGAGTTCGGAGCTCCTGCTCCCCCGCCGGCTGTGCTGAGGTCGGCCTCGGTGGCTGGCTGAGTGCTGCTTTGCTTGCAGGTGTCGTGGAGGTCAGACTGGCTGGGTCGAGCTCCCGTGCTAGCTTGAGCAAACTGCGTTTTTTTTTGCTGATGGAGTAGGAGAGCGTCAGCGTCAGCCATTCTTTTAAAAATTAACGTAAATAAAGAGGTTTATATTAGAGAAACAAAGATAAGAGCACAAGAAGAGCTTGTATTTAAGAATTATTTTCCTTTAGATTCTCAGGTATATTAAAGAATCAGTTTTTTGAAATCACCATGGCTCCCCACGCAGCTCAACCCGGCGACAAGAAGATATCCCCCTTCCTCAATGCAGCAATCGGTAAGTCTTCTTTCCACAGCTAAAGCACATGAGTCACTCCAGCAGCAAGAGTAAAGTCTAGCAAACCAATTTATTGGAGCATGCAGCTTAAGGATATTGATGCAGATGGTTTTTAAATGCAGTAAATGTATGCATAGTGAATGATTAATATAATAAATGCAGTAGTGACGAATGATGATGTTATGTGCATTTGAATTAAGATTGAATCTTATGCTGTGTTTGTAGGTGGAATCACTGGCGCTATTGAGATCTCAATCACCTTCCCCACTGAGTATGTCAAGACCGTCATGCAGCTCTACCCAGAGAAGAATAAGCAAGGAACTATTGCAACTGTCAAGAACACCTTCAAAGAACGCGGTTTCTTCGGTTTCTATCGTGGATACAGCGCTCTGCTTATGTTCTCCGTGCCCAAGAACTACACTCGTTTCGGAACCTACTCCTATGTCAAGTCTAATATCTTCACTGAGCCAACAAAGCTTAACAACTTCCTCTGCGGTATCTGTGCTGGTGCTGCCGAGTCTACACTTGTCGTCACACCTCAAGAGACTCTTAAGACTAAGCTTATCCACGATAAACTCTCAGCTAACCCTCAGTACAGAAACCTCTTCCATGGAATCTACTCAATTGTCAAGTCACAAGGTGTTGGCGGTCTCTACAGAGGTTACCTCGCCACCCTCCTCAAGCAATCCACCAACCAAGGAGTGAGATTCGTGGTGTTTGAGGATACTCAGAAAACTCTTCAGCCACACATCAAGAATAAGGTGGTGTGCGATTTCCTCTCAGGTGCTTTCGCTGGATTCTGCTCAACCATGTTCAACAACCCCATCGATGTAGTCAAGACCAATCTATAGGGAATGGAGGCTGCAAAGTACGGAGGATTCGTTGGATGCTTCGCATACATCATGAAACACGAAGGTCCACTTGGATTCTATAAGGGAGTCGGACCCAGACTTGCTCGCGTTATTCTCGATGTCGCCATCACCTTCTCAATCATAAACTCCATAAAATATTTGAGCTATTTAGAGATAATAAATTGAGTGTTCAACTCTATCAAGAGACTCCTCATCACTCTTTTGGCTCGCGACTGAAGATATTTTGTACAAATGTTCTCTCTATTTGGAGACATTTATATTCAAATATAAGGCTTCTCCTTGCAGCCTGTTCAAACCATATAAAAATTTTTTCTATTTGTTGTTGTTCGAGACGCTAGTAATATTTAAACGTTTATTAAGACATTAAACCAAACTTATCTGCTTAAAAACTCAAATTCACTGTCACTACCATAAATAATTTGACCAAATAAACTATAAGAAGCTATGATAAAGCAGAATAATCTTATTAAATTTTTAAATTATATTCACTTATGCCTATATTCTACTTGCACCAAAAGGTGAATTTTAACTTATAAATTTATTATCTAACCACCATCATTCAGTAATCCCGGACCAAGAAGAAAAAATATTTTATTCTACTTTATCTCATCCCACTTGCATCATCATCTCTTCTTTTTGACTGCTGCTTGAGCGATTACTCTTCTTTTGTTTCCTCCTCCCACATATCCCCCACTATTGGAAATCATGGAAGCTCTATTAGGTTACTTGCTATTGCTGATTTATGAAATAATCACCGCCTCCTGCACCTTTATAAACTTAAAACCTGAAATTAAATCTATAGATTAATTAATCCACGTTTAATCATTATTGGCTTCCATCATCATGAGCTACTATTGTTTTGCGTAATTTATCCAAGACTTGTTGCTGCTATTTCCACTGTTATTTAATAAACAAATAGGTATGCAATTAATATGATGATAGTTTTAATTTAAATTATGTATCTACTGTTATTGCTCTTGACTGTTGTTCTCATCATCAAATCTGTGTTTGGCTGCTTAAATTTCCAGCTCCTTATATAAAAGGCTAGATCTAAGCTTATTTAAAGTAATTTTGTGTATTAAAGATAATTTAAAGCTTACTGCCTCAGAATTTACTAAGGCTATTGGTTTTGGTGGACAATTTGGCGGCCTATGTTTATGCTATCATTCAATCCACTATTCATCATGCGGTACTATCGCTCCTGAGATATGTTTCTTAAGTTCGATGTATTTGAAAACCCACTAGGAACAATATTGCCTCTACCAGAGTCTTTACTATTTACTTGCTCCCTCTAGAACTTATTTTAGTTAGAAGATGCGGATTGGCTCGCTTATGAAAAGCCATTTGATGCAGCCTGATTACCTGAGGAGCCTGGGGAATTCCCAGCAGGTAAGGATCCTCTTATCTTTGGCATTGATTTTGGAAGAATAGCCTAGTTACCTTTTTACGTAATCTACGGTGAGAGACTTGAGTTATTTTGCTACTGATTTAAATTTGATCCATTCTGAACGATCTCGGGCAACTATACATTTTGTTGAATACTTATCAGCTGCTCTAAATTTGCATTCTAGCCTAAGCTGTTTTATGCAGCCATAACTAAGTTTCTGTTTGGGTTTGGACCTCCATAGAAGTTGCTACTTGCTCTAGTTGAGCGCATTTAATCCACTTAAGTAGGAGAACTAGCTTCAGCCTACTGGCCAGGAACTTGCTTAGGTCCTTTGTAAACATTAAACTCAAAGTAGCCTTCCTTGACTGTTCCATTAGGGAAGAACATTTTTCCATAGCCGTGCTGAATACCTTTCACCCACTCGCCCTGGTAAATGCTACTATCTGTCCATTTCATCTCTCCATAGCCGTCTCTCTCATCATCCTTATACTCTCCTTTATAAATGTTTCCACTAGCCCAAGTGAATACTCCGTAGCCATGTTTTTTGTCTTGACAGTAATCGCCTTCGTACATATTACACTAAGGACCTTTACCACTCTTCCACCTTCCCTTTCCATGCTTCAGCCCGTTTTTGAAATCTCCAATATAGAAAGAGCCATTCTTCCAAGTGTATTATCCCTTGCCCTCAGGTTTTCCATCTTTGTACTCACCTGTATAGATATCCCCATTCGCAAAAATATCAGTTCCTTGTCCATGCTTAAGGCACTATTTCCACTCTCCTTCATATCTATCTCCATTCTTCCAGGTATGAACTCCATAGCCCTCAGCCTTTGAAGATCTCCACTCTCCTATATATGCTCTAATTGAATTGCAACTAAATATGATATGAGTCATTGTAAAGTCCTCTCCAGATTCCGTAGCCATGCTTAAGTCCTTGATCCCATTCGCCGTCATATACCTCTCCGTTATTCCAAGAGTAAACTCCTTTCCCGTGAGCTTTTCCTCTCTAGAAGTTTCCGAAGTAAGAGTTACCATTAGGGTAACGCTCGAATCCTTTCCCACCTCGTAAATCCATGTCCCAATCTCCTTCATTTAAGTTTATTATAATTTTAAGCGATGAATGAATTAACTTTCATACTGACGACCATTTTTATACCTCATCACTCCTTTGCCGTGACGCTTTCCATTTACGAGTTAGCCGAGATACACTGCATCTGGATATCTTCTTTCAACATAGAACTGTAAAGCCTTAAGCATATTTTATTAAATAAGAAATAAAATTATAAAATCGTAATATCCAAATCAAACTCATGTGTCTCTAGTACTATACTCTTAATTTAGCCTTCAAACTTCAAAAGATAATCTTAAATACTATATCATTGAAATCCATAGGCTGATCTGATGAAGGTTACTTATTTAGACTCATTTGATTAAGAGCGTTTGGATTCACAACAGAAGATTAAATATTAAAAAAACAATTGAATGAAGATTTGCCTGCGGAATTATAAAACGACTCTTGCTAAAAGTTTTGAGTTTGTTGTTGATTTTAGGGGCCAGATAATGATTGCTGTTGCTACCACTAATTAGAATTATGATTATTCTGTTACTGGATCTGCTAATGCTATCCTTGAATATTGTATTAGGATGTATGATTTATCTCTGCAGATTTATCTCTCAGTAACTGGTCTGTTGTCCTCTCCTGTTCATTTTAACGATATTATTATAAGAATATTGCAAACTCTTAAAAATAAAAGATATGGCATGTGATGAGGAGTCCTTTCTTTTAAAGGAGTCCTTTACTGTCCTCTGTTAAAAACAAGCAAGTATATCTAGATAAATGAATTGTGAGTTATTTTGGAATGTAGGTTGTTGATCATTTACATTATAGGGAGTGGCAATATTTTATTGACTCATATCTAAGCTTTGACTATTTCGCTGCTGTAAACTTCTATTATAGCTCCCACTAAAGACAAAAATTATTCACTCTAATTTTAGAGTAAAGAAAGTTAAGTAAAAAAGTTAAACGAGTTACACACTCTAAATTATGAGACTAGGAATTGTTTTATCTTGTATTGATTAGTTTTAAATTGAGTTATTTTTCTTACTCTTAGAGCTCTTTGGCATAGAGATCCATGGGAAGGTAGGTGCTACTTTGAGGCAGAGGCATGTGAATTGCATCTCCAAAGTTCTATTCTTCTTCCATTCAATATAATTAAAAGGAAAAGTTAATTATGAACCATTCAAGATTTAATTGATTTATTCTCAGTATCTCTAATTAAATATTTTATTTATCAAAATATAGGTTTCAACTAGTACAAGAGAATAATAAATGTAAGGACGTATAAGCTAATCAAATAAAAAAGAAAACGAAAGATAGAAAAAATTAGAATCATAATGAGTCTTATTTAACATCAATTAAATTTTATAAACCTTTACTTAAGAAGGAATGCTGCTTTAGCTAAATGGATTAAATAAATTAGGATTTTCCAACACTCAAAGATATTTTTATTTTTTTTTAATTTAAAGAGAATAACCTTTAAGAATCCTTGCTTGATCCGTTTTAAATTATAAGGATAACCTTAAATTTAAGCTTACTTTTGATTTTTTAGCTTTCTAAAATATCTTTTCTTTTTCAAAAAATAAAGATGTTCTTTAATGAGGATTAGTGTTAATTAAAGGAGATGATACTATATTTAAGCTTTTTTCTTCAAACCCGTAGATCTTATCCCTACTTCAGTATGTCTTAAAAGCTTTAAGTTTTCTTTTCTCTGATGGTCCTCATATCATCTCTTAATTTTCATACTTAATTTCATTCTTTGATGTTAAACATTTTGAGAGTATTGCTCCAGGCAGTCTGCATTAATTCCTCTTCACTTACATTAAGCAGCTGAGAGACCACCTCTACCACTTAAATCATTGTGCAAGGTTCATTTCTATCTTTGTTCATTTTCTCGCAACTGCATTTGTAAAATAGCATTTAAAGAAAGTGTTGTTATTTAATAGACTAGATACAATAACTATATTGAGAGTTTACTTTTCCTTTGTGAGTTTAGGGAATTAGGTTTTGACAAATTTGGAACTGGCATGAGAGTTTCTTATATCGCAGTAGGGGCAGTCAGTTTCCAGCATTATGCGATCGATTGGAATATTTTTCACTACCTCCAGATTTTCTTCAGTTTTGAGAGAACATCCGTTCAACCCGATATAAAGCAAAAAGTGACTAATTAAATTTATATACAGGTCCATTTCAACTAGTTCTTTCATCTCTTGCAGATCACCAGTGAAAGAGTGCACTACACCTGTAGAAAACTTGTGCCTGTGCTCCTTTACTATTCTAGTGAAATCTCCTTCAGTCGATCGAGAATGGAGGTACATAGGCAGTCCGTGTCTCGAGCCAGATCAAAGTGAGGAGGGAAAACTCTATACAAAACAATTTTAGCAAATAGAGTGAATAAAAAAAGTTAGATATCCTTCAAACTATTTTCCACAAACTTCCAACAAGGATTAACATATATTCATGATAGAGGATAATCAGATATGCCCAAAACTTGCATATAGAAACAAGAAACAGGAAGCTCAGAAAATATTAGCAGTTGTAATAAAGTATAAGGTAGGATCCTTATATAATGAATCAAGAAAATCTGATCATTAATTCTAATTGTAAAAATTTAAGTTATTTTTTAAATTTAAAAAAGTTTTGGACTCCACCCGACCTCTTAGTTTTATTAAATTATTGATTTATAAGAAAAAGTAGCATTAATTGAGTTGAAAAAGTTGGCTGAAAGAGAGTTCCATTAAAACTGTAGTGGAATAATTCTATTTTGAACTTACAGAAGTTAGGTCTCCTTGTCAGCATATTCGAAACGATCGTAGTCTAGCCCACATTCGCCAATTGCAATAAACTTGTCTTTTCTCTCTTTGGTATTTAGCATATCATCGATCTACCTGATATAAATTTTTTACCTTTTTTCTAAGACTTGTAATGAGATATAATCTCGAAGCAATCTCTCTCGCTCAACAGGTTCAGTTATCAATATTTAATCTAATGGCTTGTTGTGGTAATTATGGGAGACTAATTGGGAAGATTAATCTGCGGAATTCACTTCACTCATCTTTAACTCCTCATTTCAATTAAATTTTAATGTCCTATGATTTAATTTGAAGTAGATTTAGCTTCTTCTTGAGTTAAAGATGGTTAAGAGTTTTGGGCCACATCTGCATCGGTCAGACTATGGCTGATTTAACCAACATCTCCTTAAAATGATGCCTTTTATTCCTCAACCTAAGCTGCAACTTTAAATGGCTCATTTGGCTCTTAAATAAGCAAAAATATTTCAAATATTCTATAATCTCGACAAGGGTGAACTCCGACAGTGCAATAGAACTCCTCTGACTTTAGAGCAAGTTTATAGGAATCTTCGGCGTCGTGTAAGTAGCCCGCTGCGAATAAAAACTTCCTAACTCCGAAGTCGTTAGCGCGCTTGATCACTATATCGAAGTCAGGCTCATGCAATTTCCCTCCATAGTACAGCCCTTTGTACCTATCATCAGACAAGTTGGCTGCTATATCAATTAGTAAATTTCTTATCATAAAATTAAAATATTATCAAAGAGTTTGATGCCAGAGTAGTCTCTTTGAGGGGTCTCAACTTTTACGTTTTTTGTTTGGCCCTTCTGTTAATGCTACTGCTTGGGTTACTAGCTTTGCTATAGAGTGGCATGAGCACGGCTTAAAGTCGTTAATAGTTAAGAATTTAAAATAGGAAGTAAGGGTGAGATTACTTTTTTAGTTTACATTTCCTCTCACTTTTTTCTGTGCTTTTTTAAACTCGAGGGGCCCTCTCTTAAACTCCCTATTTTATTAAAGATAATAATTTTTCCCCTCTTTTCAGGCCCATAATTTCATTATTTTTCTAATTTATATTCATTAAAATCAATATGGCTTCATATTATTTTTGGATGATTTTTAATAAGCTCATTTAAATCTAAGAAGTTTTAGTAAGATAGATAAATAGGTATAAAATTTCATCTATAGATAGAGTATGTATGTTCTTCTTCAGGTTACATAACCGCCGATTATAAATCACTGTTCTAACTCTAAAGAGGGTTTTAGCCTTTCCGACTAAAAGCACTAGTAAGCGGGAAAGCACCAAAGCTTGAGCCTTCTTCATCTGAATTTACGATGTCATCCCTTCCTCCAAGAGCATTAGTTTTCTTCTTATCTTTCAGCTTTGATGATTAATTCTCTTCAATAGCTTTACTGGGGACACTCTAAATTTTGTCCCTATCTCTGTATCTATTCCTACCTTAGGGTTGCTTCATTCTATTCATGATTCTTTCTAGATTGTTTTGGAACTTCTATTTCCTAGAATTTAAAATCTACTACTGTCTTTCTAGCACGAATTGATCATCTTGTCCCGGCTTTCGGTAAACTTTAGGCTTTGTATTCTTCAGAATTCTTCTCCATTTTTCTAGGTTATATAGACCTTAAAGTAGCCTCTCTGAAACTTGCATCAAAATTTTTTCATACAGCCTCAGTATAGTCCATGTTACCACATCGATCGAACTTTAACTGGGTGGCCATTTATATTGAGAGCCTCTATCATTAGAACGAATTAAACAGGCTTCTCTAAATGTCGGCACTCTTAATGAGGGCTGAAAATAGTGCTCAGGATTCTCTTGATCCTCATCATTATTTTCAACGATGAGTAAGCAAGGTTCTAAACCAAGAGGCTCCACTACTCTTATCTAAGCAGTTATTTGAAAGTCTGGGTCTATGCTATAAGTAGTAGTAGTTTTTTCGAACTGTTTGAAACTGCATCCTTCAAGATCCTCTATCTTCTTAACTACTTTCGGCTCTAGTTATTCTGTTAAAGTTTCTCCATGATGCAATTTTGACTCAAATTCCTCTGTTATCTCCATTCTTCGTTTTGAGCAAAGTTCTTAAATTGCTTTCTAAGTTTGAGGTAGAATATTAACTGCTCCCTTTCTATGAATATCCTTATCCATAATCAAATCTTGCTTGGCTATCATATTTGTATCCAACTCATGATTATGGAAAGCTCTGTATCTATGAAGAAAAAAAGGATCTCCTGGAATATCTATATCCTCTAACAACTAACTGAATTTATTAAAGGGCTTCTGCTAGTTTAAATTCTCTATAAACTCCTCCATTCCACCTCCATCATTCATTCTACTCATCGTATCTTCTTTGGTCAACTCCCCCTCATTTTCAAAATAATCATCATCTTCCTCTTCTCCCCTTAAACTATCCCCTCTTTCGCTTTGATTTATTGGTGAAGATTTTTCTTTCACTAGCTTTTATTTATTCAGACTTTGCATCTTTGCCGCTTAATCCTATTGATATGAAAGAACTTTTGGCTTTTTAAATTAATCTTCATTATCGGATTACTCTAGACCAAGATCGCATTATAAGGATCTCTTCTTTCTTTTCTTCGGAGTATAGTTAGGATTCTGAGAGTTTTTCAATTCACACTCATAGGCAGATTTCCTCATAAAGTACATAACAAAAGGACAGTTATTCTTTATCGAAGGAGTTCTTAGTGTGAGCCTTTCCACTTCTTGAGCACATGACAACTATCACAACACTTTTAACTTCATTTGTACTCGTCATCTGCAAGTTTGCTCTGAGCCCTCTCTGAAGCATCATTCTTTTCACTAAAAAGAAAAATTAATTAGAAATTGTAAAAAGGTTTGTTATCTTACTTTCGAAAATTAGCTTTTAGCGACTAGTATAGAACTGGAGCTCATTTGCAAAGTCTACAAGGTCTGGAGTCACAACAGCCATTTTCTCTCCTCTTTCATACATAGATCTTGCATAGGCTAACTCTCTGTGGACAAAAGGCATAGGAACCCAATCTGCCCAAGGCTTAAAATTTTCAAGCTTTTTCTACTAGGAATTTAATTCGTCAAGCTAAGCCCACAGTTGCTCTTGCTTCTCATTTGCACTCTATGGCTTATTTTGAATCTTTAATGGTCTAAAATCCTACTAAGGTTGAGCTAGAAGCTTGTTTCCGTGAAGGAAATAATGAGGAGGCTTGATTTTTTAAGATAAATTGCCAGTAAAGGAGGTTTCACATTTGAGTTAGTTCTACATCTACATGAGGCTAGACTGCTAGTCATTGAAAGTTGTTTCCGCTCTTCTATTGTTGGATAGTATTCTTTGGATCTGTTTCTATATTTCAGAATACTCTGAGTTTGTTGATAAATTATTGATTGGCTGCTTTCTTTCAGATTGTTCGTTCTTTAGCATATCCTACTAGCCTAATTTTAGGTCAGGTACATTGTTTATAAAGCTTTGCTTTAATAAATCTTAAATACAAGGTTAATGAAGTGTCTCTTAATAGTAATCTTCATCATCTTCTAGTGTTTCGTACTCTTCTCCTCCTCCAGGGAGTTAGCGGCCAGGCAGTCTTACTATTTTAAAGGGCCTTTCTGAGTAATATGCTTAGGGATATTCGTAAAATCCTGCATTATATTCCTAGGGATCATTTTCTTGATCTTATACTTACGGATATGCAAGAGTAAGCTACCTATTCTATCTTGCTCCTCTTCTTCTTTTTTCCGAAGGAGTTGCTTCATTTTAGGGAAAGATTTCTCCGTCAAATGAAACCTGGCTTTAAGAATTTTCGAAATGGTTTGCAAATCCGCTATTCAAGAACTCCTAACTGATATGCTGTTACTACTGCTGCTCTGCGTCATTTTTCATCATCTGTTTATTTGTATGAAGTATCTCTTACAACTGATGCAAGAATTCAGGACTTAGCTATTCTTTTATGGAAGGATGAAGACTTGCAGGCTCTTGATTGATCTATCCATTAATCTGATTGATACCAGTGTTAAAGCTAAAGCCACCTCCTTACCTGCTCTGACTATTTGAGTTGTTGCAATATTAAGCGCTTCATTAAGAAGCTCCTAATTATTCTCATCTGCAAGGTCATTAATTTACAAGCTGAACTCATCATACTAAGGAGCAGGTCCTCCGATTCTCTTAGGCCTGAAATCAACTTGAGCATTTTACTACTACTACTATGCTAGTTTATCTTTCAAAGATTTCCTACCTCTTCTTCCCGTTCCGCCTCTCTGAGTTTTGATTGTCTTATACTGAGAACATAGCAAAGACCTTTGCAGATTTAATTAAGCTCTTAGACTATTGAATAAGGAGGGTCCTCCATCCTTAACTGAAATAACTCTGGCTGGTGGATTTAAAGCTCCTGAGAAATGTAGTTAAAAAAGTGAGTCAGTGAATTTTAGTGCTTTGGTTTATCCACCCACACCTCATACTTATCTTAAGTTGCCTCTATCAAGAGTTCAATTTTAAACCTGATTGGGACTATGCCTTAAGTTGGAGGCTACTATTCAGCTTAATCGTAAATAGATTGGTTCAGAGAATTGAACTATTGCTCATAACCTGGTTAAAATTCTTTCAAGCCACTATTGAATCTAGAGTGATATTGATTCTATAAATTCTAATTTGATAAATTATAAGGGTTTACTTCATCGTTTGGACTCTGATACTGTCTCTGCATTATACTGTTTAAAAGAGTGCTTTAGTTTTAGATGTGAGCTTATTTTGATTAGTCAAGTTATTACTAAAACCTGCCTCTATTGGTCAAACTATTTAGTTAAGCTTGCTAGTTAAGGGTGCTGATAATTTAATGATCATTCAGAGTAAGTGATGAAGGCTTTCCATTATGGACTAGGCAAACCTTAACTAATTTTTTGTCAATTATGATAACTAAGAATCTTGAGTACTATTGTAGAATTAATTCATAATTGAATTATCAGTTTATTTAATAAGAATTAATTTTTACAAAACTTATTTTAGCAATATTGATATGAAGCATTGAATTAACTTTGGCGTTAAATAAATCACTTGAGTCTTCAGTGACCAGTCCATTTCCTAAATTCTAAATGTACTCTAGCTCTTAGAAGTTTGTAGCACTTTCACTCCCGAAATCTTATATGCCTGAGTTCATTATGCTCCTCCTCCTTGAGCAGGATGAATATCTCTATTTCCATATCTTTATGTTTCATTTTGACACTCTCCTGAATAAGCATTTATTTAGTTGACTCTCTAATTGAGTTAGTTTAGGAGTATTTAGCTTTACTAATTACTTGCGGTAAACTAACCCTCTAAGCTGCTATTCGATATGCCGTTCCTTAAATTCTCTAACCTCTTTGCTTGCTTAGCTTGTATTTAGAACTGCTTTTATTGATTTTACAGTTCAATATTCTTTTTTATATATTCTGCAACAGAACCTCCTACACTCCCGTATGCAAATTTAGGATCCTCTCCTCTTGCTTTAGAACTATCAAGCTGCTGCTAATGCTAAATCTACCTATGGAAATCTGAGGCTACTCATTATTGACAGTATTATTTTTAAATAAAGAATCATTTATAAATTTGAGTTGATTCAAAAATTTAACAACAGTTATAACAAATATTGTTTTTTCTACAAATAAAAGGTTATGATATAAATGATATATCAAACCTAGTCACCATAATAATTTTTTTCACTCACAGTAAATACTAATTATTTTTATTGGAGTCTTTTGAGTATGATCTTAGCATATATCAAACTCGAGGGTCTTTGAATTCAATTAGGGCAATAAAATTTTTTAAACTGATCAAATTTTAGTTTTATCAAAATTTAATTTTAAGTATGTTTATTTTTCAATATAACTTCTATAATATTCATAAGTTTAATTTATAGTTTCCTCCTATTGTGGATTCTAGATATTTTTAATTTCGCTACTTTTCCTTTAGTTTAGAGCAGACCACTCTTCTTTCTTCAAGTCGAAATGATTAGCAAAGTCAAAGTTTTCAAGATCTTGCTATTGTGAAGTTGCCTGATTTGCACTTGACTCTTAAATTTATGTTTGCTACTTATAGTCTGAATTCTTTGCAAAATTTTAGTTCATGGATGAAAAAAACACTGATAAGATTTTATTTGATAATCTTGACTTAAGTGGTATGAATTAATGAAAAAATCTCTATGATTCAGTAAACCTTTGGATTTTGAGTTCTAAAAATTAGGATAAGACAAAGGTTTATCATAAGATCAAGATAATTATAAAATGCATTAGAATTTAATTTCGAAAGCATTTATTACTACTGCTGATATTGAAAATAAATATTTATGAAATTGAAAGTTAAATTTTGTAAAAAAAGAGTTTCAATAAATTTAATTACTATCAGCTCAATATAAAGAGATCATTTGCAAGGCTTATATAAGTCTTGTTCATATCTGCTACTTCTCCTCTTATTCTTGCAATTTTAGAAGTTCCTTCTAACATTTTCATTCTGATTACTAACTTCTGATTCTTACAGATTGAGCTGTTATACTATTTGAAACTCTTTGATCATAAACTTTCTTTACTATTCATCCTAAAGATAGCTAGACTTCGTTCATGTGTAGTTTCTATAGAGGAAGAAGTAGCACCAGTCGTCTGCCATCACGAAAATGAACAAGATGAAAACAAAGATTGCTTGCAGAATTTGAACTATCATTAATGGCACTATCTTGCGAGTTTTGTAAAGGAAGGGGTGTGCAAAGTTTATGAACATAAACAAGTAAAGTAGAATTATTGGGAACACTCTTGGTACCACTGTATGCACGACGAGAGCACACAAGAAGAAGAAAATGTTCGAGTAGGTGAAGTCATGTAAGTACCGTTTGAAGTGAGTAGCTATCTATAATAGAGAAACATTAGCACGAATAAGAATTGACGTAATAGCCATTATGATCAAATTTTGCCTTAGCTACTTTTAATTTGAAAAAATGAATGGAAATAAGCATTTTGTTGTCTTCTGTCAGTAAAAAATGTGTGGGATCTATCTACTTACATCTGTTTAAGCTTTAAGCTCAGTGAAGATCGATAGTCCTGTGTAGTATACAAACATGAGGAACATGCAAGCCTCAATTGCCTTTTTATTATGGATCAACGTGATAGAGTCATCGTTGTCCCAGTAGCAGGTCTTGTCAGACATTTTTGCTCCGTGAATGAAGTCGCTATATTTTGATTGAAATTATATAAATTGGAGGCGATCTGACTATTTATAAATAAGAGACTAAGACACCTACTTAAAATTTATCTTATTAAAAATTATATCACAACTTGAGACTTGCTATTTTAAGCACAATTTCTATTTTCAACCTGACTGCTCAACTATATCTTAATTTCACACTCTCAAACGATTTGCACTTCATATTCTTCGTTTACGTTTGTTTTATGTCGATAACCTATGAGGTTATAAGTTGAATCTCCTCATAATCCCACATTTTGTCTAATGACTTTTTCGTTTATATGTTGGCCAGTATTAGTCAGCTCTGTAACTGCTCCTGTAATCATTTTGAGGAACTGCTCTTCCCAAATTCCATTGAGCTCATCAACTTTCTAATCTCTCTGAGAGCAGTATGTCACTAGGTTGTTATAAGTATTTTAGGCAGCCTCCTGATTCTTCTTAGTCTGTAGGCGCGTTGATTTTGCTGCAGCATGCCTGTCTTCCTTGCTTTCCTCTTAGTTTGGACGCTCTTGAACCACTTTCTGTATGAGCTTTAAATTCGATAATTAAAACTTACTGGAGAAAAGAGATTAGGTGTTGATAGAATTTTGTCGAAATGTTAGAACTACTGTCGTGCCTTCATTCGATCATTGTCTGTCACTCCAACTCCATTGATTTCAATCACATTTGGAAAACGATACACAATGAACGTCCTTACTAAGACAGTGCTTGAAACCTCGTTGCTTTCAATAGTTAGACTATTTAGTGAAGTCAGTGCTTCTAGCTTTGAGATTTGGATAAAGCTATGAATGTTGTTGTCAGAGAAAGATGAGTTTTCTAAGTCTTTGAAACTTCTTCAACTTTGATAGATTCGAGTGACTCACTATATTATCAAACCTCACATATTGAAAGCTGATCTACTCTACAGTCTTTTAGAATTCTCCGTTGCTTAAGACTTCCAAAGCATTTCCATAAATGAACAGCATTGAATCGCCTTCGATCTCAGCATGGCCTGACTATACTAAGCATTCATTTCTAGATTCCTTTCTCGTTTGTATCCATTCAATCCATTTGCCTTTATGCGCTCCATTTCGTTTTTCCATTCCTAGCTAATCACCTCTAAAAGGCCTTCAGGAGAGATTTCACACTTATTATAAAGTTAAAACAGGAGAGAATTTTAAAGATGTCATCACCAGCTGCTGCTCCAGAGCCCGAGGGTCCAGAAGGTTATTTATCTGGTGAAATGTCCGTGCTAACGTTCGCTCCATCTGATTTCTCATTACTTCCCTCCAAATGAGCTGATTTTCCTCCTCCATGAGCTAGCATGATCTTGTCTTTTCCGTTGCTGTCTCTCATCTCTGGAGTAATTTTTCTAAGATCCAAATGCTTCAAGTTAGGACAAGTTGTCAAGCAAAACTCAAAGTAGCCCTTGTTATGAAAGATAGGATTACCGTCTAGTGCTAGCTCTTGAAGTTGGGAAGCGTCTTTCAAGCTTTAAATGTTATCGAACTTGTCGATTCTATTGTTTGAAAGGAAAATCCTCTAGAGTCGAGGACAGTGCTGCAAACCATTTACAGCATCTATCATGTTTCTTCTCAAGTTTAACTCAGTAAGAGAAATCAGCCCATTCAGATTTTCAACTGAGGTTATCATGTTGTTTGCTAAGTTCAATACTCTCAACTCTGAGAGGTGGTTGATATTTTCAATCAGGCATTCTCCATTCAAACTAAATCATTCCTCACTAAAACATACATAGAAAGTATGCAATGAAATAAAGTTAATTTTTGGATGAGTATATGAAGATGAAAGGGACTTAAGTTTCTTCAGAGATTGGAATTAAATTTTATAGAGGCTTTTAATTAAATTTTAAATATAAATTCTTGAAGTCCAAGCTTCTCAAGCAATCACCATATCCCTAAAGCTCATTCATTAGACACACTTAAACAAAGATCTTTATTTAGTCTTACATTTTTTTCTCACGATACTCAGATCTAAATCTAAATATGAAGCCAAATCAGAAAGTTCCAGCAAAGCCTATCGGAGGTAATCAAATCTCTTCCTTCTTGGATGAAATATAACTAATGCTTATAGTCGCAAATAACTTCATAAGCAATCAAAGACCTCCAAGCGCAACCCGGCAAAATGTGGCAGGATAAGCAATTGGTGGAGTGATGACAGGTTCATCAATTGTGGGAGGCATTACAGGGATTGGCACTAAACCAAATGATCCTCTCAACAAAGGCTTCAATTTCAACGTCTAAGGAACAACTGGTAAGTATATCAAATTTTCGCTAAAGACGACTATCTAATGAGATTGCGCATGATTATTCAACTATTTCACATCATCATTAATGGACACTCATTTTAACTTCTTATTGCAAGTTTCTTATGATTATTTATTAGCTCAAAAAGGTGTTTCAGGAAGAGTAGGAGTTGCAGGTGCTCCTTTGCTAGATCCAAACGTTTATGGAAGTAATCCCAGTCTAGTGACCACCACTGGCCAGCAGAAAATTGACATCAATAGTAAGTTTCTAACTTTAGTTTCATGATTGAGATTTTTCATTAAGTCACTATCTCTGCTTTTAATTATATTCACACTCATATCAATAGAGCTTTCATAAAATGAGGATGACGAAAGATATCGGTATTTGCTGAAGAACGGCATAGTGAGGAGAGTTGAAGACGAAGACAAAATAATCTTCGCTGAGTTGCCCTAGATACCAGGAGTTTTGGTCGTATACCGCAAGCCATCTGAGCGAAACAACAACTCTGAGAGACTGAACTTAGACAAGAGAGAACTTACTCATATGCCCTTGCTTGAAGGGGAAGAGAAGCTAAGGCTGCTAAATTTACAGCATAACCATATCACAAAGATTGAAAATCTAGTCTCACTCCCCAACTTGATTCCAAATGAATAATGTTATAATTGCTTTGATCTTCTTAGACCTATACAACAATCAGATAAAGGAGATATCTCATCTACACACAGTTCCAACTTTAAGGGTACTGATGCTTGGCAAAAACTACATTGAAAGAATAAGAAACCTCAGAACCTTAATAAATTAGATGTTTTAGACCTTCACAGTAACAAAATATCAAAGATTGAAAATATCATTTAAATTAAATTAGTGAGCTTTAAGTGGAATAGTTGGACTTTTCGAATTGCTACCAATATTAAAATTAAAACAAATTAAAATAGTCAAAACTGCGTATCTGTAAATAACAATGCTTTTCTCCATTGTTATTCTTATGAATATGGCATAAGATATCCTGATGCACAAATTTATTATAGTTTAATCTTCAAAAGTGGAATGTTGAAGAATCTTTGGTTATTTCAAGTTACTTAATAGGTTGGTTAGTCGTGAAAGATTAACCTCCTAGAAGTTAGAAGCTAGTTTTAATTTCAGTCTTCAGTTTTTAATTGCCCTCTTTGAGCTAATTTTACTCTCTTTCAAATTACATGGCGCTATCATTCATTTAATGTTTGATCCATTCGGTAAACTTAGCAGCATTTTAGTTTTAGTATTGCGGCTAGAATTAAGTCTACTACTGCTCGAAGATTCCATAATTAATTTGCTGCTAGGGTTGCATTTAAGCTTAACTCTGCCCAGATAAAACTCTTGAAATTGCGTTATTTTCATCCTAAAGCATGGTTACAAATATTTTGCTTGAATAATACCTATTACAGATTATTCTTATTCTTTCGATTTCCATCTATTAAAAAGTATAAAATCCTATTTACCATATATTTTCATCTTTAATTGATTGAATGTTGTCTTATTATGCAAGTTTCTATATCTAAAATTTTGATGTGATGTTAAATTATCTTAATTGTAAATTACATGTTCACTGGTGCTCTCCAATTATTCTAAAAATTAAAGTAAATAAAATTCTTATATAAATCTGATATGAGAAGTCCATCCGGAATATTGACAGCTTAATTTTTGGATGCAAATCGGCCTCTATGATTCCTATAAGGATTGAAGAACTTTCCCTGTCTCTAATCTTCAATGATTTGATCTCTATTTATCTTATATCTTCTGTCCCTTGATCTAAAAAGTTTATAGAGCATCATAATTACCTAGAGTCTTTCAGATAATTTAAAATTAATATAGTATATTAAATTAATAAACTTGGTTCTGAAGATATCCCATTTCCTGTCTATTAAAGGATCCATCCTCGTTCTCTTTATACTAGATGCCTGGTAGGCTTTGCTTATTCAAATTCTTGGGAGGTCTTCCTCTCCTACCTCTACCTCTGCCTCTTCCTCTTTTTAAATTCTCTGTCTTTTCGGAAATTCCTCCTTTTCTTGGATTACTCGCACTTCTTGACAAATAGCCTTTCTCAATCTCTTTTGCTAATTTTTATTGCCTCTCGAAACTCTCGTGATCACTATCAGCCTCGCTATCACTCTTCAATCCTTCATATTAGTGACCATTAATTTTCTATCTTTTTTGTCCTCTTCCATTCTTTTTAAAATTACATTCATTTTACATTTTAACTTTTTAGCATATCCTCCATTTCTAGATAGCTCCTCACGATTCTAGGAAGAGAGAGAGGATACTCTTTTCTGGTTGCGCAAGGAATGAGATTAGCCTCGATCTCCAAACTAAGCAACTTTTTAATTGTACTCTCTCATTTCCCGCTCATACCTTTACTTTTCTATTTAGGCTTGTCCATGGTAGTAAGACTTTCTCTCTTCTTCGAGAGATCTCCATTCAGCTGCCATTCTCTAAAGGAAATTATTTGCTGCATAAATTTAGATTAAAATGAAGACGACTTACCTTCGCTAGCTCACCAAAGTCTTCATGAGGAAACAGTTATTGGAGCTCCTTTCTCCTGTCTAGTGCATACAATAAAAATGAGCTCTTAGGTCTTTTGACTGGGCTAAGGGTTTTACCTTCATGCTTTTTCGACTTTTCTGGTCCATCTTTACTTGAGGAGTGATTAATCTCTCTCAAAGTCTGGTTCTACAAGCTATTAATTTTAATATAAAATGTAAGCTCTACTGCTTGATGCTGCTTTCTCTAGTTTCTTAGTAACTCATTTTAATGCTTTGGTTCACTTGCAAATCTGAATCAACTCGCTAGAATTCATTGAGAGAGGCCTCGGCATATATTCGCTAAAATTGATTGGCTTAATTAAGTTCAGAAGACTTTTGTTCTCTCTTTGTATCCTCATCTAATTATTCACTAGACCTCTCAGGATTATAAGTGCAACTAGAACCTTCAAATATTTTTTAGGCATTATCCTCTATTCTATCATCTAATGTACCTGCCTCTGAAGACTAATTGTCCAGTAAGATATCCAAATTTTTCTTGTCATTTTTTATCTTCTCTAAGATTTCAGATTTCGGGGAGATGAATCCTGATCCTAAATTTACAATATGGGGTTCTTTGGATTTATTCCTAGTTTGATTATTGTGACATGAGACGAGAATATTTGAATTTTCCAAGAATATTTTTTAAGCTTTCCTGGGATTCAAAGTAAATTCTGTCAGACCTTTATCTTAAGATTTCATTAAATTAGGTTTTTTCATACAATCATTTAAAATAATAGCATATCAACGAAATAAATTGAGAAAAAATTATTCATTGAGCTAAAAAACTAACTAAGAGCGACAAAATACAGGACTTTAAATTAGATGAATTTCTTTGATTCGAGTTAAGAACATAAAAATATTTTCCTTGCGATATGAAGAAAGATTCAAAAATCGGGGACACTTTTAAGGAGCATAAGAGCTATACCGTTAGATTTCTGTTGCTAGTATCTCTCTTTATCCTTGAGTGATTGTTCAATATAAGGCTATTTATTTTCAGGCTCTAAGCTTTTCCATTCAGCTCCAAGTTTCTATATTGCATTTATTAATCACTTCACTATTTTAATAATTTTATAATCTACTTAATTGAGGCAAGTTAAGTGAGAGGGATATTTTTAATAATTTCATGAAATATTGATTAAATTTGGAAATACAGCTTCCAATTTATTGCATTTTCGAGTTAACTAAATTAAAAGCTGATTAATGATTGTTAGTTAAAAAATATAAATAAATTTTTATACTTAAGAAAGCACATAAATTCTAAGAAATTTGCCCCATTTAAAATATTTTTTAAAGCCCATTCTGAATTAACAGCGACACAGCAGTCAGAATCCTATTCTTAGATTTATAAAATGATTGAGACCATTATGTTGAGTTATTGAAGAAGAATTCATATTGATTTATCGTTTGGCTCTCGAGCAATAAATATCAGATCAGGAGTTAGCTCTACAAATCTTTTAAGTAGCATTTTCCAGCGTAGCTTTTTAATTATTTCTTTATAAAATTCTGTATAATAATGAAAAATTCTCATAAATATCAGATATAATAAAGCCAAGCTTTAATTAATGAGTGAAGAATCTCAGTATATAAAGCAAAATGTTTAATTATGCAAAAAATGCTTCAAAATATTATGATCTATAAAATTGATTGAGTTTTATAAAAAATTAAATAAGAATTAAAAATACTAACAAATGCTAAAAATAAAGAGTATATGCGACAGAAAGTAGCTAATTTGTTTTATTTGTTTAAATTTATCTTCTCTTATTCATAAGAAGTTTATTTTGTCTAATTAATCTTTAATTGAATTTGTTTTCAACATTTATTTAGAAATACTATGCTAAGTTTACTGAGGATTGATTCCTCAATTTCCACTCTCATAAAGGTAGATGATTTTATATCTTCCTCTATTTATCTTAAATCAAAGTTATTTTGGCGTAGGAATCACGCTCATAAATAAGTGGAAAATAAAACTAGCTTTAGAAATGTTGCATGCTTTATTTATGCCTTCTTTCAGGTCTCAACCTGGCTTTATTTTAAAAATTGACTCTAATTTTTATTCACTATACTTACTATGCAAACCTGATCCCTGGGCATAGTCTTGTACACATCTTTCACTCTATTTTCTATGAGATAGCAGAAGAAAGGTGTCAATGGCTTAGATGGCATCACCTTCGGAGTTTTATTTTGAGTCCCCAAAGTTTCCAAATTATTCCTCTTCCTTCTTTTTTGGGGGAAGTGAAAATTTTAATCTAAAAATTGATGATGATTATAAGAGCGGGCTCTTTTATAATAAGATTCTCTTCGAATCACATTCTACGATTAAACCAGTGCCAAATTACAGAAAATGATAGAAGAAGTTGCAGCCAAAAATGTAGAAAGACATTGAGAAAAAATAAACTACTACTACTAACCATCTTGCTTTGTCTTTTTCGAGACTCTCTTCTGGCCCACCAAAGTCTCGCTCATTTTCTATTACTCTTAGTAAATTATAAAAAGAGAAAGAGAAAGAGTAAATTAATGTCTTAGAGTTTGGCTCTAAATTGAGACATTTCGTTTTCGAATCTTTATTTATCTTCGATGGAGATTTGCTTAAAGTGATCTCGCTGCTCTTAGGGCAACTCTTTGAATTCTGAGTACATTTTCTATATTGAAATTAAGTAAGACAGAGTTACAAAAAAAGCATTATTATATAGGCAAAAAAATACATTAAATTATTATTAAAGTTAATTGAAAGGTTGAAGGAAAATTCTAAGATTAATGTTTCGGAGAGAAGAGATGGATTTTTGGTAGTACAGGGTTATAAAAAATGTCTGGGTTTAGGCGAAAACGTAAATAATAATTGCAATTATTATTTCTAGTAAATATTTAATAAATTTGATTTGGGTTTCATGTCGTGAGTCCTTAATTATTAATTATAGCTCACTTAGTTTTCTAACTAGAGATTATTTTTTCCAAATTATTTAAGATAATAAGTTTTATCTACTAATTTATCTTAATGGTACTTATTAAGAAATGAATTTCCAAAAACAAAGAGAATATTGTGATAATTAAACTTTTATTTCTTATCTAAAAATCAAATTAATTATATATAGAAGTGTAATTAGTTAAGGTATAATGTCTAAGTCTTAAAATGTAAATACTTATTTATTGAGAAAGCAATTAGTTACATTAAATTCAAAGCTATTAATTAAGTTGCATTAAATGGAGGTATCAAAAGTAAAATTATTCCTCCCAAATTCACTTTAACTAATATAAATCATGATCTTCCCAAAGGATAGCATTAAATACTTCAAATTTGAGATTTAAATAAAAAGAAACCTTGTTATAAAGGGCTAAGTATTTTTAAATATAAGTTTTAAAATCTTGTAAGGTGATGATGATTTGTTTGCACAAAAATTTTTATCCTTATTAAATCAAGGAAAGAAGCAATTTTAAGTATAAATTTGACAAATAACTCACCTTAATACACTTAGCATTAATTTATTTTTGGAAAATATGAATGAAAAGTATTTTTTTAATTTCTCATCAAATTAACTAAACCGCTAATGTGTATCTATATTTTATGATTTAAAACATCAACTGTTAAAACCTTCATAATGGCCAAATTTATATAAGACAAAAAATCATGATAAATTTTAGCTAATAGTTTATATTTTAGAATAATTAAGCACTAGTCTTTTTTAAAAAAAATAATATTCGAATTAACAATTTCATTTCTATCCTTTAATAATTTCCTTCTGAGAAAGACGAGGCCAAGTTTTCTTAATCTGATTGTAAATCAAATTAAAAATACTAATTTTAATTTTGAATTTCCTTAATAGGTTTATCTAATCTTTTGGAAAAATTGGAAAGGACACTTAGCTCTTGATGGCTATCCATTCTCTTTCAAGGCCCTCTCTGGCGAGGGAGGACAAAATCTTTTCTTCTCTATTTTTGCGAATTCTAGTTAATCAACTAATTCTTATTAATCTTGGAAAAATGAAAGTTTCTTAAATGCACAACATTAAGATTAACACCAATCCTTTTCCTTTTAAGGAGTTCCTTATCTTTTGGAGTAAATGATATGGAACTGCCTAAAATTTTGAGAGACAGATAAATAGGTTTGGAGATAAGAAGATTTGAAACAAAGGTGGGTGGTATTTTATAAAATGCTGGAGAGATACTTACAATCTTTTCTTTCCCTCTCTTGTGAATTTAATTCATGCTCTACGTTTATTTCATCCATCTTTTTTTCTTCTTCCAAACAATTTGCATTTAAGTTAGCATCTTCGGTCATTTTTGATTTATTGCTTTATTTTTGAAGCGAAATTAGGTTTAAGTGGGGAAAATTGTGAAGTGCGTGAAGGTATCTTGCTTATTTTTTATAAGAGTTTATAATAAGTAATTGATATCAATCACATAAAATTAAAAATCTAATTTGCGCATTTATTGTATTTGAGTGATAATACAAAAATAAGTAATATTCATATACAACTATAATATTCTAAACCCACCTCCTACACTATGAGCTCATAAATTCTAAGATTTTATCACTCGTAAATATGTATTTGATAATTTAACAGACCTTTATAAAAAAGGTGATTTCAATTTTTAAAGTCCCAGTGAGTTTTTATAATTTATCTAAAAGATTGCACTCATGATAACTGACATTACAGAATTTACATTCATATTAACACAAAACCAATAGCAAGATAAATTCTTAGAGCTCACAAACCTTATAAATTACTTCTAGGAAAATCTTTATCATTGAATATTGCAAAATCAACGGCAAATCTAAGACTATTTCCAAATAATTAGACATGATAATAAAAGGTAAATACCTAAGCCAAAAACAGAATCAGGAAGAATTAGTCATTTAAATAGTCTTATTCTTAATTAACATTCATCCTAACTTTGAATTGAGTCATTAAAATATAGAAATGCACTCAGCAGAGGATTCATTTTTGTGCACATGAGCGGAATGAGTAAATAATAATATCTTTATGAAATAATATAATACAACCCATGGTATCACCTCCTCATATTATAATACCATTAATTTAATTTGGTTCAATTGCCTCATTATCCTCAAACTTAATTTATTTTATTTTTGTTAATAAATTAAAATTAATTGGCAAAATTTTTCTTCAAAGAAAGCAACACTTATCTAAATTCTTTAAGGTTTTAACTTGATTAATTCAAATTAAAATTGAGAAAAAAGAAATCATTTACTTTATCAATTATGCTCTAGGAATAATGAGAATAGCTAAGAGATAATCAAATTGTCACTTGCTTTTGATCAACCTTTTTCCCAATTAATTTAAGAGATATTTCTCCATCATAATTACAAATATATTAAAAACAAGGACTATAATATCAATGAAGAAGAGTTTTTGAATGGAGAGTGAGTCCGATTTGTCTCTTTGAAGTGTTAAAATTAGATCTCATGAATATTAAGTGAGAGCTATTGTTACTCAATATCATTTAATGAGGACTGTTAAGATGATTATTCATACATTATTATACAATACAGTTTAGATGCTATCATTATATTTACAATTATATTTTTATGAATAGTAGTAAGTATTAGATTTATTGTTGGATTCTCTCTTCTTATCGATCTAACATCAATATAAGGTACTCATTTAGCTGAGGCCACAGCCATTGGCTTTTAGTTCATTTGCTGCGACAAGAATTATGCCGCGCTGCCTGGAAGTTTAAAATGTAATTCCTTTTCAGCTTAAGAATTGAATAAAGTTGAGAGATGTTAGTTAAAGGTAAACTACTACTCGAGCTAAGGAGGGGAGCGTTTGCGAGAGTGCTAGAGTTGGAAGAAGGAGGAGAGTTCTATGCTGCCTAAGAGCTTGTACCAGAGTGTACATTGGTTGATGATGAGGACGCACAAGAAGTGGATCCATTATTCAAACCTGTCAGACCCATAAGCAAATTGTTATCACAAAATATGCACTCAAATTAAATGGATTTTCTTACAATTTTGCAATTTTGATGTATCAAAAAGTACTTACTAGAAATAAATAATGTTTATCTCTCTTCAATTTAATTGCAGAAAATAAATTCAACAGCTCTATCATAAGTCTATTTTATAGTATAAATTTAAAAGAAGCTAAATTACGTTTTTAAATAATTTTAGTGAATAGCTGACGTCAAAGACTTGTTTGAAAGCGTCGACGCATTCTGAAGAGCAGAGTTCTGGCTTCCCGCCAAGAATAATTACGCAGCCTTGATCTATTAATCTAGCATTGATTGCTAGTTCATTTAAAAGGATAATGAAATTAAACATACTCATTTGCTGAGTGAGATGAGAGATTTGTAGGTTGGTTAGATTTGGTAGTGAGTTGTTATTTGTTAGAGCGCTATGATTTAAAATCTAATTTATAGTGGATCCATTACCACTTGCTCCACTCTCAAATTATTAAGCATAACCTAAAGTATTCGTTGATAATATATATTGGAAAAAATTGATTATTAGGAGGAGATTTTCTATTTTAAGATTAAACTCTGACCAGAAAGCATTGATTGCGCCAAGATGGTGCCTTAAAGCTCGTTCAACAAAGAAGAGAGCGACCCAGATGCAGAGAAGGACCCTCCCTGAGGTGTGCTGTAATTTTGAGTTATTCACCATCATCAAATTATAAATAAACCATATATAGTTTAAGAGTTTGGTTAGTAGTATTAGAGGTGACACCGTTGTTGCCTTATTAACCAAGAACCTAACTTTACAGGATTTGCTGCGCCATTAAGTTTCCCAAAATATTATTGGGGGACCCTGTCATCCCGCCAACTTAGGAGTTTGATGGCAAAGAGCCAAGGGGGTGACTAAAACTTTGAACCGAACAATTCAAGGGATATCCAATGCTAATACACATATATGGATTATGGATTAGTTGAGCTGGATTGAGTATTTTGAGGAGGGATTGATATAAAGAGAAATAAGTGAAGTGAATCGTGGGTTATAAGAATAAGAATTTATTTGTCTTTAAAAGGTTGAGTCATGAGAATGTTTATTTTGGAGATATATTATTATTAATAGGAAGATTAGGTTTTAATTAATTAGACACCATTGGTTAATACTGATCTCTAAGGGAAATCCATTAACATTAAGTTAATTATAGATATGATTATTATATTAAAACAATCAAATTAGAATTAATCTTTCCAATATATTGTAATATAGAACATCTTATAGATGTGCTTCATCTTATTTTACACGATTCACTCTATTCTTCTCTATTATTAAAGTTTGATCTGACGCAATAAAAATTTTAAAATACTCTTTAAAATAAGCGTGAATGATGAGCGTTTGTTGGAGTTGCAAATCGGCATACTTTCTATTGAGACTGGAGTTCTCTTCACTCTTGCATGAGAGTAAGGCATTCATACCACTTATCTAATAAAGAGATTAGTTGAGAATCGAAAACCATAATGCGCACGTCATCACTCCAACCTCATAGGCTGGCACTTTAAGGTTCACAGAACCCCAAAATGATATCCCTCAACTGGAATGATAAAACACGTCTCGCCCTTCTAGGGTGGATATATCGAGGAACAATTTTCGCTAATTATTTCACCCATTCTTTAAGAAGGTTCAGCGATTTGTCCTTGGCAAAATAGTTTCTTTGAAGTCTCAAATTTAAAACAATTTGCATTCATTCTCTTTGTTCAAATAATATTTGAAGTCTCACTTACTTTTTCTTTGAGTTCTCTATTCTCAAGGGATAGCTTGTCCACCTGTTTTTTCATTTTGTCAAGCTCTTGTTACTTCTTTAGTCGGCACTTCAAAGCACTTTTTCTGTTCTATAGCAAGCGTCGCTCTCTCTTGGTCAAGTCAGCCTGTTGAATTTTCTTCTCAATCATAAAAATGCATTTTCCTATACTCTTAATAATAGTGGGAGCACTTATGAACATAGAGTATGTAAATGAGGAAGAGCTGGTTGTTGGTTGAGTCATCGTCAGAGAGTCCTTCAAAATCGTCAAAGTCTTCGTTATACTCGCGCTCTTTGAAATTTGAGGACTCCTCTTCAAAGTTTTAGTTGTCATCAGGTCCTGCGAGTGCCTCTTAAGAGACGTGGCTGCCCTCCTATTTGGAGGAAGTGCGCTTTCTACCTACTAGCTTGGAGGTAGGTTTGCCCTCTTGCTTGGGCCTAAATGAGGGGTTTAGCATTTGATTTGGATAGGAGAATATCGTAGAAAATAAGATAGAAAAAACTATCCCTCACTTACTTAGATTAAATAATTTTAAATGATTGAATATCATCATAATTTTTAGAAGTCTTTTTAGGTTGAGACTTGGTAGATAGGGACGTAGGTTCTAGCATATTTTGGGAAGTTTGGTTAGTCAACCGAAGGGCTGGAACAATTAATAGTGAGTAGTATAAGAATCAATTATTATTCCCATAATCAATTAAAATTTTGTGATCTCAATTAAATCATCAACTTTTTAATTAAGATTTATATTTTTTTTGAAAGGATCTCATAATTTATGAAGTTTACATTTTGATAACAGAAATTTTTTTAACTAACTTTTTTGTAAGAATTCTGAGGATAATGAAGTGATGATAAGGAATTTATAATGGACTTAAGTGATTACGTCACAAGTTAAGGACTGCTATCAGGATCAAAAGTGCAAAACCACCTACACTCCTCTAATATTATTCCTACCTCATAATTTAATACAAAATATAATTTTCAAATATTTTTTAAAAAAATTAAATTGAAAAATGTTACCAAAATATAATACTTGCCAATATTAAAAGGTAAAAATTTGAAACAAATTTCACAAATTTCCGTTTCAGTTTTAATTGAGTTGTATTAAGAACAATTATCGCAGATGGAGTGGAATAATTATAATAATTATTCTGTTCTTTGTGATTGATTCAAAAGGATACACTCAAAGCCGCACTCAAATAAATCATTATATGCTTATATTTAACACAAGCTTATAATTATTGCGATATTAAAGATGGCGCTCAGGGCAGAGACTAAGGCCCCAGTTTAAGTGAAAATTAAAGTAAATTAAAGTAGATAGTCAAAATATCTAAATCATAGTAAACTCTTCAATAAAGTGATTGACAATAAATATAAGATTACAAAAATATTCCTAAATTGATTGAAGAATGATTTTCCCATTTCAGTAAATGCCAGCCTATGCAGTCTTGACTGCTTGCTCTTCCTCTGATTTGATTAGATTCATTCCTGATGAAATAAATCTAATAAGGTATATCAGAGTGGTATAGTAATTTAATGAGGTTCCAATTCTTGAAGCTCCTGATTGAATGTATTTTATTGCTGCTTCTCTATCTCTGACTCCTCCAGCTGCTTTGATTTGTAGTCTGCTTGAGTTTGCTCTGAATATCTCCACATCCCTAAGGGAAGCTCCTCTAGGTCCAAATCCAGTGGAGGTCTTTATGAAATCTGCACCTGCATGGTCCACGATCACAGTAACTTTTGCGATCTCTGCCTCAGTTAGGAGTCCTGTTTCAACTATAACCTTCAACAATTTACTGCCGCATGCCTTCAATTTTATAATAGATTGAAAGTAGCATATACTTCTTGATGTCGGCAATTTCTTAGCCAACAAGTTCTAAGTTTCCTTCTTTGAGCCAGCCGATGTTGATGACCATGTCGATTTCGTCTGCCCCATTTTCTACTGCCTGCCTTGTCTCGAACACCTTTACTTCTGGAGTAGTATTTCCGAAGGGGAAACCAATCACTGTAGCAATCTACACATATGGACGAGAAGATAAAAAATACATATATAATTAAGGCTTTAAACTTAAAGAGCTGGATAGGTAATCCTTAGCTTGTTTCACAAAGGCAGGAGGAATACATACTGCTATGAAATCGTGCAAAATAGCCTCATCGAATACCTTTTGTACATCAGCCCAGGTGGTGCCTGCTTTGAGAACAGTTTAGTCGATATGCCTGTTGACCTTAATCTCTTTCTTTTTATCTCCGCCATTATTATTGGTAGTGGCTGCAGCTGAATTATCTCCAGATCCCTTAGGGCCGTTGTTACTGCCATGAGGTTAGTTGCCGTGGCCTCCTGAGCTTCCACCTTGACCGCTTCCTTGAGCGTAAAGGATACTGTTGTCTCCTCCAATGAAGCTGCTGCTGAATTAATTAAAGATCAATTATTCACTTAGAGTAGTTGAATGTGTTATAAGCAGTGCTGAGGAGAAGAGCTCCAGTGGCTAAGGTAAGATTTCTCTGGTGGTGGAATACTCTTGCTCTTGCTGAGTTTAGTGAGACTGCCTGATTGGAGAATACTCTCTTCGTCTGTTGGCTTGTGAGTGCCTGCTTGAGTTGAGGAATAACTTTTGTTTGTAGTGATTTCATGTGCTGAAAGATTTGATTGGGTGCAAAGAAGTGGAAAGATTCGCAATTAAAGTAATAATATAAACTGAATAGCTTGCTCAAATCTTAATAGATATACAGAATCATATAAGCCATTCAATTAATCATATCTATCAGCCCATTTCCACCACTCACACTGAACAAATATTTACAAATACGCCTTCATATTTGAACACACACACATTCCACCAGATAATTTAAGATGAGATTAATTAAACGCAGCCAGATTGAATAATACGAAGTTAATCAGAAATTATATCATATTGAAATATTTAACTAAGAGATGGTGGACGGCTAGAGAAATATGCAGATTGACTTGAATATCAAGTCAGTGTCACTCAAGGTATCGGAGAATACCGCAGTCTGTGTCTACTGGCAAAGAGGTAAACTATCAATTAAAAAGCTCAGCCTCTTTATGAAAAGAGGTCTTATGCCTTGATTTTAAATAAGCAAATATTAATAATCTTATAGGTGCTAAGAAGGCAAGCACAAAGAGCGCCTTCTAAATGAGAATTTAAATTTATAAATCACACATGTCAATATATAATTGAATGTTAGTGTAGCTATCTTGGATGAGAAGTTCTAAATCACAACTATGATGGACGTAAATGAAGATGGCATCCCTGTCAAGGATAAAATGGTAAGCCAATTAATTCAAAATACCCTTTTCTATAAAACTGACTCGATAAAAAATGAAGATGGTATCTTTTATGGTATTCGTTCAACTATTTTAATAAGCTTTGAAATTCACAAAATTGATATAGTCTAAGCTGACTGTATACGCTGTGACCAAGGAGAAAACTAAAATCCCTCTTGGAGAAGCAGATCTCAACCTCAGTGAATATGGAGAAAATGAGTACAAGACTATGAAGCTCAGCTTAAGAAAGTGTGACGACCCAAACGGATAAATCGAAGTCGCCCTTAGAGGAACCTAAGTTCAGGAAAAGACTCCCAGGGCAAGAGAGTCATAAGATGGAAACAACCAAAGCTCTCAACTAGGAATGGCATTCTAAAAATAGTTTCTATAATAGCTCTATCTTAAATTTATGAATTTGTGATTGTAAGAGAACTTCTTTGCCTCTTTATATCATTCATTAAATAAGCTATATAGGGAGGACTTAGAGAAAGAGAAGAAGGCCACTAAGAAATTGAAGCAAGACAAGGAGGAATAGATTAAGGGTCTAAATGAAAAGATCAACAATCTCTAAACAAACCTGGAAAATACAAAGACAGAAGTCTCACACTTGCACAAACAAAAGAG
Source organism: Tetmemena sp. SeJ-2015 (assembly GCA_027382625.1). NCBI lineage: Eukaryota > Ciliophora > Spirotrichea > Sporadotrichida > Oxytrichidae > Tetmemena > Tetmemena sp. SeJ-2015. Next base: position 130,039 of record JAJKFJ010020979.1, read on the forward strand.
AGGACTCACTGAGGATAAAGAGCGCTTTGAAAAGGAAGGAGAGGCTCTCCGTAAGAAGATTGAATTGAGAGAACTTAGCATCGCCGACAAGGATCACGAGATACAGACTATGAGAGATAAATATGCAGAGATTGAGGCCAAGCTCTAAGATCTCAACAACCAGATGTAAGAGATAGAAATTTGACACATCATTTATCTATAGTGAATTGATGAAGCAGCAGAAAATCACAGATGTCCAGAATGCTCACAAAATGGTGGAGCAGGAAATGCTTAAGATGAGAAAGTTCTATGACTACGAAAGATTTGATATCGATTATTTGGGAGATGCAGTTTTAAAAACTCTATAAATTTGATTTTTAGGGATTAAATAAAAGTTTTATTCTCAAAGGCGGAGCAGCCACCTCAGTAAAATCAAGTCGTCATCTCTACTCCAGGATCAAGATAATCAATTCATCAAAGGAAATGAAATTTTTAAGTAGAGACTGTTAATTATTTAAACTTAATTATTAAGTTAATTTGTAATGCAGAGACATTTCTTTCTTCTAATTATGAAATTAAGATTTGAGTATGACTCTCTAAATGATGCCAATCAAATATCTCTTTGAGATTTAAATTGCTCGATAGATTTTATAATTAGCTCCGTAAGCTCCTCCCGCACTTCATCTGAGAGTCCATTCTAGTAGCAAAATAAATCAGCAGTTCTACTAGGATTGCAACCCTTCGTAATCTTAACACTGTATTATTTTTTATTGCTCAGTGTAACACTGAGGGCGAAAAGGTCTTTTTGTTTTTCAATTTCTCGATTGAGCATAGCAGGAGGTTTGATGGGTTGTCCGAGTAAATTTAAATTCTTCAAAGAGCCCGAACTAATGACAGAACTAATCCTATACTTATAACTATGCATTGATTAGTTTTATAAAATGTTTTATTGTGGTAAATACTTTAACTCTACTATTTATTCTCTTCTCTTTGATTATTATCTTTATCTCTGTATCCATAGCAATTTGAAGGTGCAGAATAATCTTATCCATCCATCATGGTTTTTACCTATGAAACTTAGTTCTCAGTTGAGTTTTAAGATGAATCCAATCTCTGTCTTTGATTTGTGTAGTCTTTGTTGATTTTAGGCTTAAATGTAAGATCCTCGTTCTTCTTTTGCATATACTCCTTCATTCCCTCTGAGATTCTTTTCTCGCTGCTACTTCTTTGAAAGCTTTAATTCTTTATCTATAAGTCCTATTTAAATACTAATGCTTATCTTACACTATAGTCCGAGTTTGAGGCTAGTTTCCTTGACTTATTAGTAATTTATGGCTTGAAAGTTAGTGAGTTGATTTCTTGTTCTTCCTTCATAGCTTTCTTCATCTGAATCTTCTCCTAAACAATTTTCCCATACATCTGCAGGATATCCTCTCTTTTGAGAATGTTGCTTTAAAAATCCAACTTTTGTCCATTCTCGTCTTTATAATCTTGAGATGATGACTCACCTCTTCTTGATTAGGACTTTATAATTGTGCGCCTGTGATCCAACTCTATCGATCGCATGTTTATATTAGGAGTGAAGGTGCAATTAACCTCATCATCCTACTCTTTTTGTGACTTTTAATGAATTGGAGACGCTTGATGCTGCTTTAGTCTAAACTCCACTATTTTTCCAAATTAGCCTGAGTTCAATCTTTCGAAGTCATTTATAATTTACTTGCTCTCAAACAAGATGCTCTTTGTGTCCAACGAAATGCCTTCAGAGAAGGAATCATAAGATTCACTGCAACTCCCACTAGAGGACTGATTGAAATTTATTCTAATCTCAGGAACCAGTAACAATAAATTTTCTAGCGCGAGATTCTTATCAGGACTCACATAAAATATCTTCAAAAGCTTTGTTGCATAAGTTTCACTCAGGATAAATCTAGCTTAAGCTTCATTGCTGAGCAAATTCCATAATCTATCAACAAATTGAGTATCCTTAACTTCTCTATTCTGCTATATAATTTCGTAGAAGCCAAAAGGCTAGCAGAGTGTACCCAAGAAATAAAGTGCATCATGAAGATGGTATTTCGAAAAGCCTTTGAAATATAATTGCTTACTTTTTATGGTGTCTTTGATAAAAGCTAATGTCTTCTTTATTTTTCTTTTAACTAATTTCCTTACTAGCTTTTCATTATGCTACTTTTGAGTGCTTTTGATTGCCTACTGTCGAGAATCTTATGCTGCCTTTTTGTTTGAACTCAATCTTCTCTCAGCCTCTTAGCTCTTTCTCAACTGATGAATATAAAATTATTAAAGCTCTTAAAGCAAATTTATTATTTGACTATAATTCAAATATATGATGATGAGACTATAGTTCTGGTTCAGTATTTTTTGTATCGAATCCCACTCTGCTTCTACTTCTTCTCCTCTCTAGGATTGTATCAGTCTTTTTATTTATTTGAGGCTGGAATGAGCACTCTCGATCTAGTCTTCCTCTAGATTAACTTCTCTATCTCATCATCAAGAGTCCGTTTTAGTAGAGTCTGTTTTTCGCCTCTTCAATCAGAGATAAAGAATAACTTTAAATTCTTATTATAAAAATTGATAGAAAGAGGCTGAATCTTTTCACTTCGAAGTAGTCCAATAGATTCTTCTTATTAATACTACGGATAAGAGAATTGATTTGTTGTCCTTATCTTTAAGGAGATTAGTTGATAAGCAATAAATCAGGCTAAGGCTCTTCCTCGAATTCAAAGCCCTAAAATTATAGCGGATTTGGTTTTCTGCTTGAAAAGATTGCGACTAATTTGTATTCTAATAATCTTTAGGATTGTTTTGAATTGACTTGAACGTCTAGAAATTAACATTTTCAATCCTCTCAGGATAACCAAAGCTTTAGAGAGCCAGAGTTGGATTCTATAAAAATTCTTATTCATTGTTGCTTGAAAGCTAAGCATTCATATCTTTCTGTTAGAGATCATACGCTTTTATGAACTTTGATTACTAGCTATAATCAGTAAGGGAAGGAATTGGCTTCACCTAAAATGAGCAGACTTCGTTTTCTCTAGGAAATATTTCTGAGAACTCCTCCCAATCTTAAGATTACTCAGCCTAAGTAGTTGCTTATTGAAATTGAATTATTCTGGAGGCTTAGTTTAGCTTTTCTTGCTCAAAATCCTATGAACTCTAATTGTGTTGATTCTATCTCAGTCTTAGAAGAGTTTGATTATCGCTTGCTTAACTATGTGGAGTTTCAAATATCATGTGACTCCTAAAACTCACCTCAGGAAAATCCTTTCCGTTTTTTACCTGCCTTATAGATGTTTGAGGCGCACTATCAAGCTTGAGATGTAGCTGTGGACTTTTATTAATGTGCAAAATCTCTGAGTTCTTAGCAGTTTCTTCGCATCAAAGAATCTGATCTATGATTTTATTAAGGAGAGGTGTTTATGGATTTTTCAGGCCGATAATTAAACGAGGTTCTCAAGTTTATTGAAGAATCTACTGCATATTTTTAGACTAAGGCACTTTAGTCACAGTCTTGCACTGACACATCAATTTCGCTTTCAGTTATATAATAAAGTGATTAAATAGTTTCGGTGGGTATGTTTGCTTCATCATATTCTGCGCAATTTATATTAGAAACATTAAACAGTCTGCTGCTTTAATTATTATCTGGTTTGTAAGGGCTTTGGTGAGATTATGGAAGCTCAGAAAATTAGTAAAAAAGCTATGGGCTTACTCTTTTATATGCTACTACTGCTTTTTAATAAGGAACTTGATAAGAATTATGAAGATTCTCTGTATTCTATGAATGATTGTTTATGGGGATTTAATTTTCAAGAAGATTATTATGGCCAGAAATACTCTTTAGAGCTCTCTTTTTGTCTATTTCTGATTATGATTTTTAAACAGTTTAAGAATTACTCTGTCTTGATACTTTTGAATTGAGATGAGAAGTGGGTTTTTAATTTACTGCTCCTTTTGAAGGTAACTGCTTACAAATATATAAATAAGGATCATTAGCTTAGCGCCTATTGCAGTTTTATTTTAGGTTATGAAATTGAGCTTTGAAGAGCTAGATGACTTTGGAGGTCTCTGACTAGATTTTTTTCTCTTTTAGCTGATAATATAGTTGACTTCGTTTTCAAAGTTTTCATAGAAAATCTCAACACTAGATTAGATAAGGTTAAAAACAAACACTTCTAAATATATTTGGGACAAATGAATGACTTTGACTATTGGTTGTTATCATTTTCTCTCTCCCTAGTCAAATTACTGTTTGAGGGCTATCTTGCAATAATTTTATTTGGACTTGGTTTGAGATGCTTAGAATGATCAGAAATAACCATGCTCTCCCTTCTAAATTCTTAACGATTTTAAAGTGGTGAAATATTAGAGTTAGTTTATATTTCTGAGAGAACTGAGATATGTTTTTAATGAGAAAGATTATCAACCTCTTCGAATCTATTCAAATTTTCATTATAAGATTAAGTTTGCTTCAAGAACTAAATAATGTCGCTGTTTTATAAATTGATGAAATGAATGATAAGAATGCATATCTGTTTGTCTTTTAGTGGTTACTTTGTAAGTGATAGGGTACAATCATTTTCTGAGGATCTGATTCTTTTCTCAAGTGATACTAGCTTACTTTATTATTCTAATCTCGATAAGGATCTGTAAATTATATTCCTCTGGTTTGATTTTGTGTCTATAATAAAAATAATTAAATTCTTTGAAGTCAATGTGCTAAATTGAATAGAAGCAGAGGACGAATTTTATTTATGAGAGGGAGCTCCTGAACTGTAAGCAGTTTAGTTTTTAGATCCACTTTCTGAAGTCTAATTTATTGAGCAAGATTAAGAATTTATAAATTTTATTAAATGAAAAATGTAATTTAATGAATGCATTGGATTTCTGTAAAATTTATCACTTTATGTTGCAGAGCCTTGGTACATTTACAAAATTATATATTTTTAGATTTAACAGACAACTCAATTATAAAAGCAAATGCAGTTCTTGTGTATTTTATATAAGCTTATTAAGATTATTGGCTGCTAGAAATTTAATTAAAACTATTTATCACAAATAAATGACATCTCATTGGAACAAATTATTTTAAGTTTAAATTATTTTCCCCAAATAGTTCTTTATGTTTTGAATCTAAATTCTTCTTTATAAAGAAAATATAAATTATCTTTTCGATAAAAATTGGAAGCTTCATTATATTTATATTAATTTTATTAGTTTACTTTAGCTGGTTTGTATTTTTTTAAAAAAAATTAAATGTCTGTGTTTTTCTTTGTTTTTAAATAGTTTGTTTATAAGCTTCCTCTCTTATGGATTAAATAATGGATATTTTAAGTAGATTCTTCTGAGTAATGGATTTAAGAATTAAAAAATTGAAAAATCTTAGTTTATTTCATATTATGTATGGTAATTTGTTTTAATAAGTATAGTAGGGTGTCATAGTTTTAGTTCCTCTTGTCTAAGAATGGTTAACTGTGACCTGAAAAGTATATTTTAAGATTAGCTCAAAAGACTTTAGTACTCGTTGTCTTTTGTTCTTATAAATTATGAGTTGCACAATTCAATTTATTATATTTTTAAATCAAAGTTATAAATTCAGAGGGTCTTTGTCTCAAGAGCGCATTCTAACTGAAGCAGTCACTTTCTCTCATAAGTGAGCGCACAGAAGTCGATAGTTCGTCCTTGAACTCGTGAGTGTTCCCTCTATCTCCATAGTCTTCTTCGCAACAATAAAAACACTTTCAACAACATTATACACAATAGATAGATTTCTTGTTTAGCAGTTTAGTGGTCTTGCACTCGATCTCTCTCGAGAAGTAGTAAAAGTAAACTATCTTTATTCTAATTTAAATTAAGAATAAAATATAATGGTTTAGTAAAACACCATAAGGATGGCAAGGAAATCCAAAATGACAAGCACCAGACTAGGCATTCCTCTGAAGTAGCTTAGTAAACTTATAATAAGTTACTGTAAATTTGGCTTCGAAAATAGATTGGTTTAGAAATTCGTAACTGAATACGCCATCCCAAAAATAAACTCAGAAATATCTCTTTTATTCATCTATTTGAATTTAAACAGGTCTATTTCTGAGCATGAAGAAGATATTAAAGATATTCATTCTCAAAATTCTTATTTTATAATGTGATATTTTTAGTGATGACCCTCTCCAAACTTAATCTAATCATTTTAATAAAAATTTAGTGTAACTTATGAGCACCACATAAGTCAAGGTGACGACTATCTAGTTTAAAAAAATATTGTCAAAGAGAAAATATGCTTACCATGCATAGATGTAATTTCTCCTTGGTAAACTATTATATTGCTCGATACTTTTATATATGATCAAATTAAACTTTAGAGGCTTGCGACCAGATCTTTTGCTTTGCTTCTTTTAGAGATTTCTTGCTTCTAGTTCTTGATTATTAGCTTTGCAAAAGCAAATTTTATCTTTGATTGGTTATAGTTGTGGCTGAGAAGGCTTATATTTATGGCTCTCCCTCATTCTCCTGTGGATTAGCTGTAGAAGAACTTTCACTCAAGGCAGTTTGTTGTGCTTGATCTATTTCAACCCAGTCTTTGTTGCATTAAATGGATCAATTGTTCTGAAGGACTCTTGTCTAAATCATTTTGAGTTTACTATTTAATATACTTGGGAGGATTAGGATTTCTTTTTCAAGCTAATGCTCTGTGCAATTTTACTTAGGCCTCTCTTTATACTCTCCTGCAATCGAACTAATTTAATTTTTTTTTACAAAAATTAGAAGTTTATGGAGCTTGGAGAAAAGATAAAGAAAGCAGGAAACAAAGGTCAGGTCTAAAAATATTTTGAAAATTTCAAGTGTCCTAAATAGAAAATAAGAGCATAAAGTGTGTATTACAAGGCAAGTGCATCCAAGAAATATGATGCGTCACACCTATCAAATAATGTCATCTATGTAAAAAAATTTACTTTGAGTAATCACAGAGCACATCTTTAGTCTCTGGATTTACGAGGTTGCAAGCGCAAGAGAACATGATGAAGTAATAGCCAGAAATCAGAGTTAAGAAGAAAGGATAAAAAGCGATGTAGATCAGCAAGTTCCTCCTAATTGACTTATTCAGCCTTGGCAAATCTTCAGGATCTACCAGCAAACTCAGCTTGTAAGAGTGGTATCTATAATATATTCAGCACTATTCTTACTAAAGTTTGCAAAGAAGGACTTACATTTTGAAAGTAAAAAGATAAAAAATAATCATCACAGTAAATCATAATAAATAAATATTTTTAAGATGAAGGATTGAGATCACAACTGAAGGATGAAAGAAAGCATCGGAAAATATTATAGCACAATTTAATAAAATTACCTATCTCAAAAGTTATTATAGCGTCAAAATCTAGGATTGTTTAGGTATCCATCGAATCCTCATTTCTCACAGTGTAAAAGGCCAAACTAGAAGCAAGAAGCTTGGCTAAATTTATCAATAAATTAATAGCAAGAAAAGTATTGAAAAAGGACTATAAAAAAGCCATTCACTTACAGAGGCAGGCTAAAATGCAAACGAAGATAATGAGAATGAAGTATTTCTCTCTTAGCGTCTTGTATTTCAAAAGCAACCCACATCCTAGGAAAGTAATAACTGCAGTTATAGTGCTCATTATAACCACTTATGCAGTTTGGGTGGTTTTTTCCATAGTCATAATGCCTCTCTTATTTACTAAAACTGATATAGATGAGAATTATATTAAAATTGAATGGTTCGTAGAATAATGTGAACTCTAACATAGGAACCATTTGAATTTTATGCAACTTAAATTCCTTGTATTGTATTTTATTTGGCGCTTTAATTTGAAGTTAAATCCCTAAAATTTAAAGAATAAAAATAGCAAAATCTTAATGGTCGAAAATTAACTATACATAAATCTATTATGAATTAATCATTGGTTTTACAAATAGATATTTAGCTGTAATAAAATAACCCTTCCTTAAATTTATCTCAAGAAGATAATTTATTGATTCCATTAGATCTAATTATAACAGAGTTGCTAGTCTCACAATTTTCTTTCACATTGATACTCTATTATTTCTTAGAGTGTTAAAATGAAACGATATGAGAGTAAAATTGTTAAATTTATGACTATAAAATATCAAGATTTGAGCAAAATATTGAAGATTCTCAGTAGTCGAAGTCTTCATCATTGTAGCCTCCGTGAGCGTGGTGGTTGTGAGATCTAGTATATCTAGGCTGATGAGCATCATCTCTGTAGGACTCAACTTGAATGTTGTTCTGAGTTGCACCGTAAATATCAGCGCCTCCCTGAATGACATCACCAGCGTGATGACCCAAGAAGTGGCCGAAATGGCCGAAACCTCTCTCAACCTGAGGATAGTTGTTGTTCTGGGCTGCGTTGTAAATATCAGCGCCTCCTTGAATAACATCACCGGCGTGGTGGCCAATGAAGTGGCCGAATCCTCTTTCGACTTGAGGATAGTTGTTGTTTTGAGTGGCACTGTAAATATCAGCTCCTCCCTGAATCACATCACCAGCGTGGTGACCGATGAAGTGGCCAAAGCCTCTCTCAACCTCAGGATACTCGCTCTCAACCTGAAGGTTGTTGTTGTTGTGGACAGCCTGGTAGATGTTAAGGCCAGTTTGACCGAGCTGAGCAGCTCCTGAGAGGATATCTCCGCCGTGATGGGTGATGATATGACTGAAACCACCTCTCTCGACTTGAGGGTACTCGCTCTCAACTTGGAGGTTGTTTTGAGTGGCACCGTAAATATCAGCGCCGCCTTGAATGATATCACCAGCGTGGTGACCAATGAAGTGGCCGAAACCTCTCTCAACCTCGGGATATTCACCCTCAACTTGAAGGTTTTGACCCTTTTTGTGGTGGTGGAAAAGATGTCCGATTCCGTGGCCAATCTCCTTTCCAATCTTGATGCCGCCCTTTATGATAGTTGGGCCGTATCTTATTCCATCCTCAATGAGTGGGACGACTTACTAAACCTCGGGCTCCTCTTCATCATCGGAGTCATATGGCTCTGACATCACGTTGTTGTTGTGAACAGCATTGTAGATGTTGACTCCAGTGTTTCCGAGTTGAGCAACTCCGGAGAGGATATCTCCACCGTGGTGAGTGATAATATGGCCGAAACCACCTCTTTGGACTGAGATATCATCCTCAGCTTGGCGGGATTGGGAGAGCTCGTCCATGATAATCTCTCTGTCGAGGTTAAGGTGAGCGAGTTTCTCCTTGAGGAGGGAAGTTCTTTGTCTGGGTTCGAGGGCGACTACAGATCCGAGCAAGACAGCTCCAGTGATGTTAATGACTTTTTGCATTGTTGGGAGGATATTTAAACTTGAAAGATTTATTAATTATAACTTAAATTAGATTGTTCGGCCCTTCTTTAAATAAGCACGGCCTTATAATACAGCATAAAGTTTATCATAAATATAGATTAGTTAAAATATCATGTAAAGGTTTAGTAGAATAGAGCTGATAATTATCCTAATTAGCCCTAAATATCTATAATTAGCTATTTTTCCAAATGAAAATATGAATTTTTAACTTATAGTTCAACTTATCTCTGCTAAAGTCGAGATATTGAGTGATCTCTTTTTTAAGGACCCAATTTAGTAAATTCTTAATCTTTTCACTTGAGAATCTAGCTAGTACTACCTACAATAAAAGCTTCAAGGCTCAATTATGACGCATCTACTGTAAGTAATTTAATAACTTTTTCTTAAATATATTAAGCAACTTTGATTATTAAATGAATACTGAGCCATAATATCTTTATATTGTTATAAAATTTAAGATATAATAAATGTCTATAATAACCCATCTTATGGATCAGAATAATTAATCTGTTTCATTATTCTATTCATAATCGTCTCAAATAATTTCAAGATATACCTCTATTAAATATTGTTTCAATTGTAATTTAAAAAATATGCTTAAATAATTTAATTTTTTACTTAAAATCAGGTAATATTTATAGAATGGTGAGACTTTTTAATAAAAGTAAATAAGGGCTTAAATATTATTCCTTTTGAAAAAGATACTATAAAATTTTGGCATAATGAAGGCTTTAATCGAATTCTCTTTAGTTAATATTCTTTATAGGAGAGAAAATTAGAGACTAATCAAGTAAAATTGAAGTAAAAGTTTTAAATATTCTGAAAGGTAATCATCATTAAATTCATCATTATAGATAGTAAATATTATCGAAGAATTCTCCTTAAATCTTGGCTCATAATTACGATAATTATTCATAGTGGTTCAATTAAATTTCTCAAAGTGCATTTTGTTAGTTACTTGCAGCAATCTCCCTTCTTTTGTTTTACTGCAGCTTCTTACCCACATCCAAATTATAGGTCTGGCTTGTGGTAGGAACTGGTGATTGATTGCTGTGATTACTGATAAACTGCTTCATCTTTTGGATGCTTACGCTTTGCTAAGCTGAAGAATTGGCTGGCCTTGGCATTCCTATTTAAGTTGCATCTTGGCCAATCATGAATGAGCTATCATTGATAGCACTGTTATTTACTATGCTGCTTTGGTTGATCTAGTTCTTTGAAATGTTCTGCAACTGCTTCTAAGCTGACCCGAATTTTATCATACCTCCAGGATTCACTACCATTCTCAATAAATAAGGAAAGAGAGAAAAAAGTGGAATTCTCTAAGGAATTTTGACAAGCTTATCTTTAGATTGAGTATTTGCGTCTCCCTTTGTCATACTTTTAAGCGCTGAACTTTCATTTCCCTAAGAGGAGCTAAACCAAGTTCACTAGAAAATTAATGATGAAAGATGATAGCCAATTTAATAGGATTAGGATTAGAATGATAGTTCTGAACAATGCTGGAACTTGTAGCTTGCGAATTTTAAGTTACTGCAGCTGAAACTCCGGAGTTCTGCGCATCTTTCTACTACTTTTTAATCTTCTCAATGATCTACTAATTCACGAAGATAAGATATTTAAGTTAACACGATTATATTTAATGAAGGCACCATTGCCAAGAGCTAAGGATATATTCTTAGGTTGGCCAATAGAGTTGTAGTTGACAATACTCTGATTCTATGCAACTTTAGAAACCGAGCTTTAGTTGAGGATGCTAAGGTTAAGCTGAGAATTGTTATTGTTCACATTCATTAGGGAGTGATTTATCCCGAATCCAGCGTTGACTGAGTTATTGATATTCGATATGTTCAGAATATTGCTTGGGTAACTCATAAAATGCAAAAATAAAAGCAGCACATTAAATTGTAAGGGTTAATCTTAGAAATTTGTGACTTCTTTCTCAGCCCCTTTATAATGTTGCTACCTTTGGAAAGCACACTTCCTCCGATGGCTGGTTAAATAACGGATATGTCGTTTATCATGATAGAGTTATCAGCGGGATTTAAAATTCCACCAACAAAAGTTTCATTCTAATCTCCCAATCTATGCTTTATTATAAAGATGAGATATATTTAAGAAGATTCATAGTTATGCTAGATAATAAGTTGAGACTGGTCTATTGAGGTGTCGACAGCCGATATATTTTGCTACACCTTTTTGTTGATGATCTTTCTCTGGAGTGTGATCTTCTTTAGTGGTAATGACTATCGCACTAAACTCATGCTGCTTGTATCATTCACATTATTGGGCCCATCATTAATAAATATCTTGAAGTTTAATCAGGGTTGGTGTCCATTTAAGAGATGTTAGTTTGGTTATTGCTGCCTGACTTGAGAATTTTAATCTTATTGCCTATTTTAATAGACTGATTGTTGACGATAATAACATCTCTCTTCTTGGGAGTGTGTGACTGAGACTGACGCTTTGCATCGGGAGAGAGATCTACAAACTTGCTATCATCCTTATTAGTGAGAGCGCTTTCGCAGCCTTCCCAATTCTAGACCACAAAATTGCTTTAGTCCCCTTGCAAGAGTCCGCTTTATTCTGCATTGCCCAGTGAAGACTTCTTGCGTCTGAGGAAGTTCTTGTCCACTCCTCCTAATTCTTGACTCTGCAGGTGCTCCTTCATCTCAAGCATCATTTAAGAGTCTCGCATGTTACTTAAGGGAATTTTCCTATGAAGAAGAGCCTCATCATCAAGATTAGGATCAGAGAGGACCTTCACTTGCTGCCTCTGGATGATGTTTTGCAATAATTTATGAGAATCAGTTGCATTCGAATCAGAGGCCTCCGATTTTAGTTCCTCTTGATGAGAGTGGTGTTGTGTAGACTAAGCTGAATTTCTTTGAAAACTGGTTCTCTTAGGATTGAATAGCTTGTTGATTGAGGATTTCGAGATTGCTTTAGCCTGATTCGAACTTTCATCTCCATTCATAGTTGCAGCTCCTTTCATATAGTTCCTAATAAGCTGTGACTGTTTCTTTGAGGAGGCTTGCTCTGAATTATCAGCTGCAGACTCTCCATTCTCTGAGGTTTTGTTTGAATTTGCAGATGAGGCCCTGATTATACCTTTTCTAGTGAGTTGACTTCTGATATTTGAGGTCTGAGAACTCTGGAATGTAAAATAATGACAAAAGTAATTAAAAATGAAGGGTTCTTAGTTGTATCCTATCCAGTAACTTCAAAGCTATCTTTTTATCCAAGCTGCGAGGGGTTCATTTAAGAAGATTGGTCATCTTTTATGGAGTTTAAGTAATAATTTTATAATCTTGGCTGTTTCTTTGGTTTCCAATGCTCTTCCTCAAGTTAAATAAATGAAACAATAGTTTGCTTGAAACTATCCCAGTGACTTTCTAACTTGCTAGTGAGCTACTGTTTTGCCTTCAGTATTCTTAGTCTCCTCCTCTTGAGAATCTTGATTTTATAATGCAGAGGGTCTCTCGTTGCTGCTCGATATCTGCTTTTATAGGTTAAAGCCTCCTCTGGCACCAGCTAGCTTTATGAGCTTCCCCTAAGGTTGATTTACTTATATCTTATTGCCAGTGATTGAAGATACTACTTCTTGATTTCAGCTTTATAATTTAAATCGTTATCTTTTGATTATAAGAAATACAAACAACAAGGTTGTAGCATTTATCAAAAGAATCATTTTAGGAAAAAAGGAATTATTTTGTCTCTAAATTGAATTTCTTACCGATAACAAACAAGAAAGCAATACCTTATAATTTGGTAAAAATTGCTAGCCTTGTAAGTTTCCTCTGTTTAATTGAGATTTTATAACTTAACAAAACTAAATACTTATCCTTTAAATTAAATCATGGAAATTTACTAAAACAAAAAGCTTAAAAGTTTTATAAGCACTTTCTATACTTAATGAAGACTAAAATACTGAACTAAATACCTATAAAGATTAAGACTGAGTGATCTAAGGGTTGAAATAACAGAGAATAACAAAAGAATCTCTATAAAATTTTCATAAAGTTATTAAATTGATTTCCATTTAAATTTGAGGAATGCTAAGAAGACATAGTGATTTGCTGTTCTGCCAAATGATTGGTTTAACTTGCAATAACTGATGCAGGAAACTTAAATTTGCCACTTTTCAAAGTTCCTCCTTATGGAGTTTTAAGCTTTTACTATACAACGGGTGGCACTAAGTCTGAGCTCTATTTCCTAGGTGCCAAATTTGTTTGCTCTTTAACTTAAAATACCACAAATATAATTTACATATATAATGACTTGCAAAGACTCTTTAACCTCTTCTTCTTTTTCAGAGTCGACATCGTTAAACATTAAGTTAGGATCTGAGAGAGACCTTTTGAATTTGCTTACATTAGCTGAAAGTTTAAAGAAATATTTCCTTCTCTTTTTAATTAAAGAAAGGTCGTCTGACTTGTCCTGATCTTAACTTTTATCTTGAAGATTAAAATTCATGACATCCTTTTGATTCTTTCTGAAGTCTCTCGGGTTATTAATTTGTCCCTGAATGAAGTTCAAATTAAGATCCCTTTCTATCGACTCGTCATCTCCCTCTAAGTTGAACAGCATTTTATCCTACTTGGCTATTGAACTGATATTGATGTTGTTATCAAAAGTAGTACCATTAACTTTCTTCAGACTATCTAGCATCCCTAACTCTTACTTAAACGAGTCAACTCAATTAAAATTGCAAGAAATTCTATATTTTCAACAAGTCAAACATATTCTGATTGTTAGAATTGCTATTACCTGCTCCCATTCCACCTAGTTGAGACTGCTAGAAACCCTTGCTATTTGCACTGTTGCGGTGATTATAACTTTTCTTGGTAAGAGTGAAATTAGATTTACTGTTCTAGCTGCTCTCGTTGTGATATACTGCCTAGTCAAGTAAGTTGCAATTTGAGCCTTGACCTTCATTATCATTTTTCTGGAGATGAGCATCGAATTCTTGGTTGCTGAACATGAAATCATTAAGCTGTGGATCATCAGCGTCTGGTTCAGTGTTAATTTAAAGCTGGCTCGGAGCATTTTTATTGGCAAAGGCAGAGCTATTATGAGTGTGATCAATCTAACTAGATTGGTATTGCTTAGAAATTGATTCATTCTGGAAGCTGGTTATGTTCTAGGGATCAGTCGGCTGGTTTTAATTATTCCTCAACTAAGATTGGAGAGTAGGCTTTAAAAAAATAAAGTTGGCTGAATCTCACTCTAGGAAAGAGAAGACTCAGTTTGAGTCACTTCATCAGTTATATTTTGTTCAAACATCTCCACTCGCTCTCTTCTGTGAATAGCGTGCATATTCAGTCTGGGGATAGGAATCTTTCTGTCCATCACTTTCACTATTATCACATCATTTTAGTTGACTCTTATTCGATTAGAGTTTGGAAGAGCCTAAATCATGGATAGTTGACTGCTGCCACCAGAGTAAAGATTTTGATTGCCAATAAGTTTATTCCTACTGTGATCTATTGAAGATCCTAGGATTGGCTCACCATTGAAATTTTCAAAAACCATGATGTTCTAGCCAGTGGCATTGAATCCATCATCATGAGTCTTTTTAAACTCCTCATTCATTAGGAATCCTGAAAACTCGTTTGAAAAGTTAATCTCATTAGCTTCTTTAGATTCCTTTTCTAGATTCTAGTTTAAGTTTCCTAGCATTTCAAGGTCTGCATCAATTGAGTTATTACTGAAGTCTAATACTGGATTATTATGATTTTCGTGCTCTTGATTTTACTGAGTGTTTTTAATTTTATCAATTTCAGCCAAGTTTATCTTCTTAGAAAGAGGCTTGATGTTGTCAATTCTTTGGAGACCGGAGTTCTTGAGCATTTTTTCTCTTTCAAATATAATTTGCTCCCTATCGTTAATTAGCAAGATTTAAGTTTAATATATCGCTAGGGGAACCACCATAGTCTCTATTAGCATGGCCTTTTAAGTCCTGGGGTGAGATCCTATCTTGAATCTCTAGTAGATTTCTAAGGCTCTATTTTGAGCCCTCTGTGAGCTGCGCCTCCTCTAGAGAATTCATTCCCTGTCCTAGTTCTAAGCCATTCTTGAGTAAATTAAGAGCATTGCTATTTTTCTTGCCATCCATGACTAGCACCTAGTTTTAATCGAATTCGTAGTCTACTGACTCTTCAGTGATGTCTATCATACGATCGCAAGGCTTAGAGCTCTGTTTGCAGCTTGATGAAGATGAATCTTGGTGATCGTTGGAATCTGCGTTATTTATAAAAGCTCTATCCATCTCCTATTCATCATCGTTTTCTATTTAAACAAATATTAGCTCTTATATTTCACAAACCTCTTCATCTTCTCTATCAGGTATGAACTGAGACTGCTTTCAAAATTTAAATAAGCTTAAAAGAAATCTTTCTTTTTATTAAATTTTTTCCATAAATTTATATAAAATGATAAACCCACTCTTTAGCTTGATAAATACGGACGATTGTTCCAGAAGAAAGGAAAATGATTATATATTAATTTTCACTTAATCAACAAGCATATTTTAAGCATCTCATATTGGTAATCCTTGGCTTAATTAAATTTTTTGCTGGTTTTCCAAATCATAAGGGCCTCCGTTTAAGATCTATGAAGATTGATAATGAGATCCTACTTCTTGCATCTGATGCTACTTTATCTTTCTCAGATAGCTTTTATTATATTGACGCTGTTGCTTCACGATTGCTTGGACCTTTATTAGATAGCCTCTTAACTCTCTGTTATCTATTTTGTGAGGTTGATTAGAAAGTATGATAATTTTAATTTTAAAATCAAATTATATGCTCTCATTCTCTTTGTCATCAACAGATTGTTATTGTTGCATCTCTCCAATGGATTACAACCTAGCGAGGTTATTATGGATTCTTTTCTTGGAAATTGGTTAAATAAGCATAGATCTCTCTGCTGATCCAACACAAAACGAGTTGTTAGTTTTGTTATTTCCGTTCACTCCCTCTTATTTACCAAGGTTGCTAATGACGGCCATTATCATCTTATCCACATCCTTCAGCTTCTTTCTCATTTTTCTTAGCCAGTGAATCTTTTTCAAATCTAAGTTACTCGCACTTGTTGGCGAGCTTATTAATTTCATCACTTTATCGATCTAGCCTTTCCTTCTAACTACTAAATCTTCTCACCAGTCTTCGTATTCATTGATTTGGTACTTAAACTTCCAATTTTCAGTCTAGCGATACTGCTTCTTGCACATCTCTTTGAACTTCCTTACTTGCCCGTGCACTTGTACTTTCAGTTTTTCTCTTTGCTTCCTTAAGGATATAGCTCTCATGCGCTCACTGTCTGCGAGAACTTTGCCCATGGCTTGAATGATTCTGACTTTTTCAACTGCGGAACTCACCAATATCTCAAAGGACTTTAATTCATCGAGAGTTACTCCTGATAGCTAGCTGGCGTTAGGACCAGTTTATCGCTGCTGCTTTTGAAGCTTTTCCTTAAACTTTGAGTTTACTTTGGTCAAGATCTACTTCACATCATCACATTCAAAAGCGAAGTTCTACTCGACCTCATGTGGGTTTCTTAGTACTTGGAGCTGTGCCTAATTTGGCAACTTCAAATCCTCAAAAACTTATTGCTGCTAGAGTAAAAAGAGAGAGTCATCGGACACAGACTTATCTAGGATACGCATAATAGAAGCGTCATCAAATATTCCCGAGTTATAAATGGTCATTGTTGACTGAACGTCCTCTGACTACTGTAGTTACTCTGAACTTAGGATAATTTGATTCAAATGGAGATTAGAGTGGGAGCTTGGATAAGCAGCTAAGATCATTTTGTGGCTTGGATGCCTCTGCTACTGATGATGACCTAGCACACTCTTGCTGTTTACGTTTTAATTTTGAAAGCCTTAAAAATTGGAGTTAGATTGCTTTTAAGACTTGAACTCATAGATATTATTATTCTGGTGGCTTCTCTATTAGCTAGGGTTGATGTTGTAGTTGCTCTAACTCTGTTAGTTGTTGTTAGCATTTCTTCCATTGTGATTATTCATCATTTACTCTCGCTAAGTATTGAGCTCGTTATCATTGAGATTATTAAGGATCATACTATCTAAGAGTTCATCATTGTTGTGATGCATCTTGACTTTGGTGTTAGGTCTATTTTTCTCTTAATAATAATGCAACTTATTTGAGTGTTGAGGAGCACTTTCAGGCCTTGAGATCTCAGCTGGATCGTTAGGTTGAGATTGCTGGTGGCCATTCAAAGCGTTACCCAGACCTAGGTTGTTAGTCAGACTTGAGTGTTTCGCAATGCCCTTATGGTTTAATTGGTATTGTTACTGTTACTCATAGGTGGAACTGATTTGAGAAAAGGTGTCCCCTGCAAAGTTCTGATGAATTTTATGGATATCATCTCCACCAATAATCATCATTTGAGAGCCGAAATGGTCAGATAAGTTCCCCAAAATATCGTTTTCAATATCTTCCATTCCTCCCTCTTGCCCATCTTGGCCATCGAAATTCCCAAAAAAGTCCATTTGAGAAAAATTTTAACCTTCATGGCCGTTTCTGTCACCCTCCTCCTCTTCAATACCTTCAAAAAAATTATTGAAGTGCTGCTGATGATTACTATTGTAGCGATTATAAAAATCACTCTCAAAGATGATACCTTGACTGCCATAAGTATTCTTGTTAGAGTTAAATTGATGTTGCATTAATGATGAGGATTTATGGTTCTAGCCTTAAAAGGATTCTTTTTAAAATGGATCATCTTGCTGATTCTACAATTCACTTTAATATAATAAACTCATATGATCACGCTGCTTTTGTTTACTAGATTTTTGAACTCTATTATTTTAGTTATTATCATTTGCTTTAGATTTTGGATTGAATTAAGCCTCTTCAACTTAACTGTTTGCTCCACCTAAATCATAATTATTGAATTTTCTACTATCAACACCTTTAATTTTAGGATTCTCTTGCGCAATTGATTGCTGATTGTAAAAGTCTAATATCTCTTTGTTTAAAAATAAAAAATTATAAAAAAATGAGATTTCTTAAATCTAAATCTCTCATAAATTTTCAAATTTGTTTGCATTTATTTATATCTATTGTTCTAAGAGGAACCAGAAGGATTATTACTTTAATGATTTTGAATAGGTTAAGCTTCTAAAATGGATGCACCCATCCCTGAAGAGCTGCTGTGCTTCTTTGAAAGAGCCATGTTAGACTAAGATGCATTTTCAACAAAGCGAGAAGCTTATTGCTCGCCCCGAGAGTTTAAACTCTTTCCTTAGCCTTGTGCGACGGAAGGCTTTTCGAATTAGATTTGATTAGCCTGTTTTTATAATGAGGAGCGGTGTCTTGCCCTTTCATTCTGCTCCTGAAACTGCAAGTCTTAGAAATTAAATTAGACTTAAAAACTTATAATATAAATTTTGGTTTTAAAAGATGATGGGTGCATTAGAGTTTTTAATTTTGGCTTTAGCTGCACTGCCCCCAGTGGTATTAGTTTGCATGACTTGGTATTATTGCTACCTCTGTAGCTGCATGGGAACTTGCTATTGGTACATAATCTATTTTTAATTTTGAGGAGGAGCAACTCCATTTGATTAGGTCAGTGGCTGCTAGATCATTTAAGCGTTTGGATTGTGAAGAAGTCTGTGATGAATTTGCTATTGATTCATCTGATGCTGCAATTGCTTTGAATTCTTCATCATCATTATTAATAATTAAATTCAAATATCTGAGCTTTCGAATGTACAAAATAAATTAAAGGGTAGATAGATTAAAACTTAGGACCCACTCTAAGTGATGTAAGGATTATTTATAATTATTTATTAAACTTATCACTATGGAAGCAGAACTTCAGAAGAAAATCTCCCAAATGTAAGTAAAAGCTGCCGAATATATCTAAACTTTTGTAAAATGCAAGCAATTTGTCTAAGAGGTCAATTTGCAAGGCACTTTGATCAATTAGAAAGATAGTTTTAGGAGTGAGTAATAAGTTTTATATAGTAAAGATGAACAGCCAGGCGCCACTGGAGTGCTACTTGTAAATAACTTCGGTCAAGTCATTGATAGACAAGGCAACTTTGACTAAGATCATTCTGGCATTATCTCATCAATAATGAAATTTAATCTTTCATAAGTAAAAAAGTAGAGTTAAAAAGAGAAGATGATTTCTGCTCTAATTACAAGGTAAGCGTAGATAAATATTTTAAATCCTCCTATTATAACCTTGTTAATTGGGAATATGGAGATGCCAAAGTAGTATTATAATTAAGAGAAGATTTTATAATAAAAACAGCAAGGCAACTAATCAACAACCTCATTTTCAAACACAAGAGTAAATCAACTCAAGCATAATTAAAAGCAAGTCTCATGTTGAAAAAATCATAAATAGATACATCCACGGGAGGTGGATTCGCTCATGCTAACCACATGTAAGAACTAGTCTTTTTAAACTTACTTAGGCACGTAACGAGTGGATCAAATCAATCGAACGGTTAGGCAAGAGCTTAGTCAAGAAACTAAGCGAATGGAAGCGGATTAGGTGGAGCTGGATTTATTAGCTTCACAAATTAGATGGGTGGTCAGAGCATCCTCAACTAAGGTGGAAGCCTGAGCAATACACTTACAGGTCCAATTCACTTTGATTCAAATGGCTAACCTAACTTCAGCTTTACTTTAGATTCTTTTACTACCTTTTATAAATTGAGCTTAGATATGATGATGCAGGGAGGGAGTCCAAATATCCACAATAAGAAAGCTGCACTCACTACCAACAGTAGGAACAAATCCAATGCTCACAGTACAGCCAACAATAAGCAGTACTTCACACAAAACCTAACAGGAATAAAGGAACTAGCTAAGGGTGCAGAAATGCAGGGGCAGCATATATAGCTCTAACAGCAGATGCACAATAATGCAATTGGTGGAGGTGGGGCAAGTGCACTGATTGCAAATAGGTAAAACAGCAATCGCAGAGTTAATAACAGCAATAATTTAAATTCCACCAAACATAACTCTAACAGCGGTTAGAACTCAATTCAAGTTCAAAATCTCACATAGCTGCTCAAAGAATAGTAAATAATTAATGGCCATAACTCTGGTGCTAACATGGTGAGCCACTCAAATGTGTTCCCTCCAATGACTACCACAAATAAGCAACAGCAAAATATGCAATCTCGGAACTAAGCTTACAAACAGAGCCTATCAGAGAATATTCAAGGAAGAGTAGTCAAAGGAATAAGTCCAAAGGCAACCACAACTACTGGCTTCGCCTCTAACCATCCTCTTGACAATCAATAGACAGGGTACGCTGGGAGCCCAAATAAAAACATGAGGGCTAATTCTCAAGTTTAGGGAGGCTCAGCCAACAAAGCGTAACTACTTTCTTAGATAAATGAGTAAGCTAACACCTCATTAGAATAGCAATTACAAAACTAACTATCATGATTATTTGTATAACTATCTTTACTTTATCGAACGCAAGTCAGGCAAAGAATAGCAAAGCCATGGGACAAAACAGCGGCTCTTTCCAAAACTAAGGAATCTTGGGGAGGACTAGAAATGCTGCTCAATCTTTAGGAAGATAGGATTTGCTGGGAGGAGGAGGCCCAAATAAGCCTCAATTTTACACTATGAAGAATTAATCTACAGGTAATGGAAGCATTTCTTCTTAAAACGCAAGTACAGCTAACAATAGTTCTCAATCACCGCATCATTATTCTAACAGAGCCAATTCCTAAGCTCTTAGAGGTCTTAATAATTCTCAGCAACAGCAGTAATAAGGCGGCACAAAGCCAAAATGCAGGAAACTTTGGCCTAGATTTCGATCCTACTATAGGATTCGTATAGACTTATGATCCTGCAAAGTTTGCTACTAAAAGAAACGGAGTGGTTGTTTCCTATGCTGCCAATACTCACCAAGGAATCATTAGAAATTATAACGAAGACCGAGTTAGCATAATCCTCAACATCATTCAGCCTAAGTTTAAGGAGGTGAAAAATTGGCCTCGATGTTCATTTTTCGGAGTTTATGACGGACATGGAGGAGCAGCATTGCGCAGACTATTTGAGAGATCAGCTTCATCAAATGATAGTGAAAGATCCAAATTTTCCTCAAAACCCAAAGAAGGCGATCGAAAACGCTTTTGCTGATGCAGAAAAGCAATTTATTGAGTATGAAATGGGCTTTTATCTTCACTCTTTTTGTATTGTTTTTGAGTATGCTGATGTTTAGGCTGTGATGGAAACTGGTCAAATAGATAGAAGTGGATCTTGTGCAATCATAGTGTTAATAGTAGGAGATATCTGCTACGTTGCAAATGTAGGCGACTCTCGTGCTATTATGTCAGTTGACGGAGGAGAAAAAATATTGCTCCTCTCAAAAGATCACAAGCCTGAGAGTGATGATGAGACTCAAAGAATCGAGGAAAACGGTGAAATCAATTTCTCAAATATTTTCATTTTATAAATAAAGGTGGAAGAATTTATCAAAATACAAATTATATTCCAGATATGTCTCCTAGTGGAAAAGGACAAATGTAAATGATAGTTGGCCCTCATAGAGTTTTCCCAGGTAGACTTTCAGTTTCAAGGACTATTGGAGATATAGAAGCCAAAGAACCAAAATATGGAGGAAATCCGAAAGTGGTTATTCCTACCCCTGATATCAAATGCTTTAAGATTAGAAATAACTACGACTTTTAATAAATTAAAATTTAATTTTGTAGACTTCATCGTGATAGCTTGCGATGGAGTTTTCGAAAAATTGAATAATCAAGATGTAGTGCAGGCAGTATGGTAAGCTTCCGAGAGCTTATCCAAATCAAGTCGGAGCCTAAGGATCAGCCTCAGCAAGAAGACGGAAGAACGATCCACGAGAGATGTGGACACAGCATAGATAGGATTCTCCATACTTCTGCATTCAGACGCACCTTCGACAATATTACAGCTGCTGAATTTGTTTTTAAAAGTAATTTTGCAGCTGTGATGATAGCCTTTGAGAATTTTGAGAACATTGCTAGTTAGCCCCTTTCTTAGCCACCCATGAAATCAGTTGGTGGGCTTTAGATGAATCCGTAGATTTTGCATTTGGACTCAAGTGACAAGTCTCATGGCCAGCATCAATAACTTGAAACTGTAATTGAAGAAGAGTACATTTAAAATGAGGACCTGGATTCGATTCACTGAGGTGGATGAGTTTCGTTTTAAGTAATAAAAATCATTTTTTTACTCTATATTAGAGTAGAACTCATCAGGAAAGAAAGACAAAGATAAAATTGAAAATATGTAATTGCTATATTTTGTAAAAGCGAACTAAGGGAAACAAGATAGGTCCTAAAGTAAACCCTAGCAACAATAAATTCCCTCTTATCAATCTTAAATCCTTTAATTAAATTTTTTAGCATTAAATGTAATCTCTCAACAACAAAAACAGCACTGATCTCAGAGAAGACAAAATAAAATTGATATAAATTTAGAATTAGACTATCAGTTCGATATCACTAAAGTGTGAATAATTGAAGTTTAATTTTAAGTATATTTAAACTAAGAAGGATGGAGACATCAACAATAGCTCATTCATATAGCATAAAAAACAAACTCCAACTGCTGTATAAACAAACTAGGCTCAGTCTTAAAATACAAACTTAATACCCCACGGACAGCAGCGCAGATAATCTGCTTCTTCTCCAGCTAATTATAATAGAATTTTATTTCAAATTTGCCATTTCAAATTTATTAAACATAACCATAGCGAACTAAGACTCCTAATGGCTATAGCTCCTCTGGCTTGCAGCAGTCGCAATAGTACTAGAGTAACACGCTTTCCCAAGTACTAAATCAGAACAATGCAAATGCCAGTAAATTTATTTATGATAATGAAATAAAGTTTATAATATTTTACAAAGTAGCTTTTAAGGCGTTCCAAATGCTACAAGTGGACCAGGTAGGCCAAAATCCAAGACTCAGCTTTTAAGCAAACTCAAGGCTTTCTAATTCGAACTTAGGGTAAGGAGTGTAGAAAGTGAACAACTTCAGCCTTGAGGAGTAGCAAAATATGGTCAAGAAAGATAAACAAGGAGCGGAAAGAGAGCGAAGCAGTGACCAGGTATTTGGCAGTAGAAGCAATCCAACCACTGCCAATGGAGCAGGAGGCAGATCGGTTGTTTCAGCTGCTCTTAAAAGCAACAGCCTTGGCAGAAGAGATGCAGCTAATCCTTAGAATGTGAGGGGAGTGACAGCCACTGGAAATATCTTGGGAGCAATTGGCAATGCAAGAGGAGAGAGTGGCAGTAGAGCATCTGGAATAATTGCTAATGGCCAAGGCATCATGATGGATAGACCTGCAGCTACCATCAATCATACTTCTACTAGCAGGAACGAAGGAAGGAATCGTTATTATTTCTAATTTACACTCTGATTTAAATGATCTTAAGCTGGCCCAGTAGATGTCCATGACATAGAGTCTAGTGGGAGGACTCGCACCTTTGTCCATGAATAATGAATAGTTAGTTGGAGCGCCGATTCTCAGCAACAAATTCATCACAGGCAACTCAGGGGCCCCTCATCAGCCTTTAACCACAACTGGAAATAGGAGCTCTCATTCAAGGAACTCCCAGATTAAGCAATACTCTTCACTTGGTGCACCAGGCTAAATGACAGGCCATGGAATAAACACACTTATTGGAAGCAACATGTTCCAAAACGCAAACAACTCTGGCTTTGGAGTGGCACCTCACAATTTACAAGTGCACAATCAAATCCCTCTCCACTAAGACTTAGATGCTTTCAGCAAGACATAGCTTCTAAACAAGAAATAGCAGAACATAGTGTCCACTTACAGCTCTGTAGGCCAATAATTTAAATTGTAAGTTTGCCATCCAAATTAAGTATTGAGAAAGCAGCAGTCTTAGAACAATAATCACGTCCAAGAACTGGATGTCCAACACTCAATAGTTGACCGGTATTAGTCCAGATAGCCTCTGGCTAAAAGAACAACGAGAGAAAGAACTCAAGAGGTAAACACTCCCTTCTATGAAAGAAGGTGTGAAGAGAAGTTTGCTCTTAAATTTTAAGACAAAAAGACCGAATTTTATATAAAAACATTAACTGATTTAATATTTTATGTTATCTAAAAGTTAAATTCATAGCGTCTTTTCTCTGATGAATTTATCATTTAATTATTTTTTCTTTAAGAAATAAATACTTGAAATATGTTTTAGACACACAAATAAATCTCAAAGAAACAAATTACTTAAGAAATTATTAATTTTTTCCAAATGAAATCTCTCTTGAAACTTGTTAAAATTGTTATTTAGTTAAACAGTTTAGCAGAAAAATACAAGCTTTATATTTGTATAAAGGTTAAATTAATCTCAAAATATTTTTTGTATTATTTGTAATGTAAGTTTCTGAATATGCTATCCGAGTAAATGGTTATAATCGCACATATTTGTATCCGATTGAGTTAGGCTCATTCTCTTTGTTTGATTGCAAGAGTGAGGTCTTGCTTGTGTCTGATCAGCAGATTTTCCCTTTCGAAATGGATTTTAGCAGTCACATCAGCCTTAGGAGACCCACTGGTACCAGTCTCGCTCTGCTCCAAGATTTACCCTAGCTTAGCTAAATTCATAAACGTCTTTAAGATATTAAATATTAATGTATTTAATGGGTAGCTGCGTTTTTCATTATTGATGGATATATTTGTCTAGAGAATGACTGCGATGATAATTGCGATGATGATGGAAAATAAGGAAAATTGTAAAATTCAAAGAGCTCCCATCTTATTGAGGAATTGCTTAATTTTGAAGCTCTCACCCAGTTTTCCACTCTACTCTAGTCTCACACTCTCCTCCAAGTACTTGAGCTCGAAATGATTATCGTACTCTTTTATCTTCAGCATGTCTCTTCTAGCTAATTCAACTAGCCCTAGCGCCTCATAAACTTTTAATTAGCTATCAAAGTCAAGGAAAAATGTTTTAAGACTTGACTCCTGTGCATATAGTAGAGAGCAAGATGTTCTCCACCCACATCTCTTGTGAGTCCGACAGTTTGCTCACTCAACTCAATTGCTTTGCTGAAATAAACAAGTGCCTCTGTCAAGTACCCTAACTCGCCTAAGAGTTGAGCAAGCTCAAAAGATATCTAAGGGCTCTACTGTTGCTCTAGTGCTCTCTTGAAGAGCAGCAAAGCCCTATCTTTATTGCCCTGGGTTTTATAGAGATAGCCTAGGGAGGAGTAGGTAAAGGGAGAGTGGAATTCAAAAGCCAAGGCTTTGAGCAGCAATTACTCTGCCAGCACTAAGTTTCCAATTCTTCTATTTGCCTCTCCCGACAGGTAGTAGACATCTGCATGTTGAATATTCTCAAAGTTAATTGCATGTCCTAATAGATCTGCAACCTTCCTGTATTGACTAGAGTTCATGTAAGACTTGGCCTTTATTATAAGGCAATCTACCTCCTGGAAGAGATTCTTCTCATACTAAATATTGAAGTTGGTTGGCTTCACTTCTGCCTCGTAAAATTTGTAAGGGTTTCTTTCCTCTTGATTCAACAAAAAATAAGAAAAATATGATCAAATTAAATGCAGAAAGTGAGTTAATTATAAGGGATATTTCAAAACTTTGTGGAAAGGTACTTAATCGATTGCTGCTTATTCTATGTTAGCTCTTTTGAGCAAGATGATGGATTTATTCTTCCTTTTCTTTTTCTCAACTTCCTGTAGTATCTTATGGTAGATCATGTAACTGTCTTACTTCCTAAGTTAGTTGTCTCTATATATTTAAACAATAAATACATGTATCCTGTCTGTTAGTGTCTGCCCTTGAACTTTACAAATAAAAATATTGTATTAGAGTTAAAACTTAGTAGTTATTCAAAAGCCTCAGTTTGCTTGGTTGCTTCATTTAGTCATCAAATTAATTTGAAGTGTTGAATGATTTAAATTATTAAAATCAAAAGTATTGAGATACTAAGACTTTTAATTGGAGAGACTATTGGGTCTTAGTGGTTGAGAGGCAGATTATGGATTTCTAGAGCTAAAAAATCCACCTGCAGTTGAGTATTATGCTGGCGAATAGGCACTCATAAAGTTTTATTTACCCTAGAGAAGATAATGAGCAGCTGCATCTTAATCCTTAGTTTCAGAAAATGCTCCCTTTGTTGGTTTTATTTCCTTCCTGAAGTCGACTTTTCTTTTTTAAAAAGGGGCTGAAAAATGAACCACGTTAAGTTTCTTATCATCGCTAGGTTTAAAGGGCTTTTCTACTTCTTTATCACTTGGAGAAATTATCTTATCCGATTTAATTGGCTTCTAACTCTTATAGGTTTTATTTATCATGAGGGGTGAGCTAAACATCCTTATCTATTATAGGCTTCATCAAAATAATAAAATACTGCTTTCTCTCGTTAAACTCTAGAAATCATTAATTTTTATCCCTCTAGACTTAGGAGATGCCGTTGCTACAAGATCTAATTTTAGAGTATGATCAACTTAAACATATAAAATATCTAAGTTAAAAATAGAAATGATGAGTTCTGTTAGTCAAATAACTTTAAGAATAATCTTAAAGACGTTTAAGTAATTTAAATTATTTTTCCTCAAGGTTTATTAAAATGGATGGCTCTCTTTTTCTAATTTTTAGTTGTCATTCTATAAAAACTCCTATCTTTACTTTTGCTAAGAAATTAAAAGCCTAACTTTACTTTCCCTTTCCTGCAGAAATTCTCTGAAAGACTTCCCATCATATGCGTTAGTAGCTTATAGTTGAGTCTCGTCCTTGGTACTTTACTCTTTTACTATGTTTTTGGTGGCTAGATCTACGCTTTATTAAGTTTCAACTATTTCAGGTACCTAATTTGAGCTATATAAAGTATGAGGTTTTTCTTGCAAGTTTATCTAATCTTCATTTTAGGAGTTAAATTTTTGCCTTGTGTTCAGTTGGATTCTAATTAATTTTAAATTTTAAACATGATTTTATTGGATTCCCCTCTATTTAGTAGTACTATTCTCGTCTTCTTCCCCTTAATTTATTTCAGGTTTAAGTTGAGTAATTGATTCAAGAGGATTAATAATATTTTGCTCTTGTTTTTGAATGTTTGCACTCTGGATGCTGGCTCTTCTGTTTCTGCTATTATTTTGAAGTACTTCTAAGTTAGAATTTATAACTTTACTTATTCTTTGAGAATTTCTCCTTGTCCCTTCGGGATATTGCTTGCTCCCAGTTGTGGGGATCTTAAGGATTGCTTCCTACTCTAAAATACATTATTTATACAAATCTCATAGTAATTAAACTACTCTTCATACGCTCTCTCTGGCTGCTCATTATTTCCATAAAATTTAGTTTTAATTTTCAGGTCTTTTGGAAACCTTTAATTTTTTTAAATGTACAATAACTGTGTTGAGTGTTTTTTGAAGATGAAACTGGGTTTGTTGCTGCTGCTAATACAAAATGTATTAGGAAAACCCTCCACGATTCACCATATTTGGTGCTCCATAAAATTAAGAGGCCTGCTTCTAATTTTAGAAACCCTAGGGTCTATTCCTTCTGGATCCGAAATTAGTGGCTCCACCCATACTACTATCTTTAAACTAATTCCTGAAGAAAATATTATGAAAAACTCTTAGCTGGATCTGCTTCTAACAGATCGGGGCTCAATTAAGCCTCTTTTCAACTTGGGCAAGTTGCTTCTCCTATCATCTTGACTTGCATCCTCGCCATCTAAAATTAAAAAATTTTCATTTCCTAAAAAATGCATCTTTGTGCTCCTTCTTATGAGGGAAATGAAAAGGAAGAGTCTGATTATTTCTTTTGGCCATGAAGTTTTTAGCGATCTCTAGGTGAAATCGGAAATTGCTATAAGGAGAAACTATGGCCTTAGCTAGCTTGGTCCATGGATCTCTGCAGTCTTCCAGGTAAAAGTTCAAGGGAGCTTCCTCAAATATAGGAAGCTGCTCGAACAAATCATTTGAGTTGTACTTCAAAAGTCCGAAGTTATAAAATCTAAGCTTATAAATTCAAGTTGACTTTTCCATTCTCATCAATCAGTAGCTCAAAAATTTGGAGGATTTTAAATGATGATTAGCTTAGATGGAGATCAGTGCAGAGAAGCAACCGATCGAGATCTTAAATTTGAACTAAAGCATTGGAATAAATACTAGGCTTGTGGAATCAAATCATATCTTACCTTAATGGCTCTTCCTTTACTATACCGGCCCTTCTCGTTGTAGCTTTTTTAAATCTTTATTTTTAAAATAGCATTAGAATACTGTTTACTATTTTTGCCTGAATAGGACTTTCCGCTTTCCTCCCTAAACTATTAATTGGGTTGTCTGTTATGTGAATCACTGCTGCTTTCATCGCTTGGTTCCTCAAAAATCATCTGCCGATTCCCATTTTCATCAAGGTATGATCGCAACTCTGTATTTACATACTTGCGCTGAGAAATAGATCTTTACTCATTCCCATTAATGTAGGACCCTAATTCAGAACTAACTTTGAGAAATCAAAAATTAAAAAGTCCTATAAACCTTAATTAAACTTTAGAGAATCTTTTGAAATAGAGAGGTCGTTTCTTAGACTTTGTCTAAATATCGATATGATAAATCTTTCGCTGAGAGCCTTGTCCTGTTTAGCTGAGTCTCTCAGTTTTGCTATTAAGCCTTCGTAAGGGAATCAAACACATTAAAATTGATAGCATCTATAATGAGTATGAATGATTGTTGTAGTTTGTAAAGACATTTCTTTTGAGCTCGTTTATTATAATTAAATGAGGTCGAAGTTTAATTCAAAACTTCCTCTAATTAAATTTGGAGTATCTCTGAGCGCCCACTCTCCGTGTTATCCCTACAAATTTAAAAACTACTAGCATTTTAATATTATTTAGGCAATATCTCTTAAAATCAAGAACAGTGTTGCAATTTATATAAATTTTACTTGATTCAAAGCCAGATGCGCTTCTTTGCAATTTGCGTGCCTCTATGACTATTTCTTTTTAGCAGACATAGAAGAAGACATAGACCTCATGGACTGAGAAACACTTTAGGAAAATTTCTCAGATCCCAGGAATATAGGCTTGTTCGCATCATGTCTCTGAAAATTAGTAGCGTGGTTGTATAAACTTAACTCATAATAAATTGAGAATGCTTTATTCTCTGACAATTTTTAATTTAACTGCTTGGCTCCTGAAAGAGTTCTTAATGTTCCTCCATTTAGAGTTTAATGGTTATTAAATCCCTAAGATTGCTTTAAGTTATTAAGGTCAGAATTCATAAACGCTTATTGATAACCCGAAGGCTAGTAAGACATTTAAAAGTTTCATGACCAGTTGGGATTTCTACTGTCTTGTCCACAAAATTATTTAGCCTCACATTTCTTTAACTTTGAATTGAATTATTGAATCTTGGAGCACTTTATTGCAAATTGGCAGCTGACATGGTTTGATTTATACTTAAGCAATAAAAGATAAAGTAAATGTGTGAGTGATTGAATGTGAGATCTCTCTGATTCAATGAATCCTATAACCGCTACTCTATTAAATCTCTATAAAATAAGTTCTTAATACTGTTGATCCCATTAATTCCTATCCCTATTTTAAATCTATTGCTGCTAATAATATTTGGCTTGAGCTATTCTCTGCTGTTTCTCTTGCTCTTTTTATCTTTCTCTCTATACCTACAATCTTTGCTTTTCTCTTTGCTCCAGGACCTATCTTTTGTATTAGGTATCTCTTTTCTATTACTCAACCTCGTTTTCAAGTTATTTCCTTTATTAAACTTTTTGCCCCTGCCTGTTGGAGTACTTGAGCTATTCTCGGATCCATATTGCTCATTGAGCCCCCTCCTTGATATACCTTGGCAAAATTATTTAAATGCTTCTTTATAAAACATAGAACATTTTAAGTTTAGCTAGATTGAGAACTCCTGCTTTAAAGTATAACTTTCAGATACATATTAAATTGAGTGCTTGAAGAAATTATTGAGTTAGGGATTAGTCCATCTATCAATTTAAACTTAGTCAAGTCTACGCTGCTACTCATCTTCTATCTTTTACGTTCTAACTCCACTTAGACCTGCCTATATACTATAAAGTTAATTAAGAGATATCACTCGAACATTCTAACTTACTGTTGAGTTTTTGATTGAGTCATAATAGGATGCCATTTCACAAATAAAACTTCGTAGTTTCGAAACAAGGTTAATATAATTTATTTTCACTCTTAAATTAAGATGAGAATTTATATGAGTTGATGTAAGCATATTAGAATTAAATCTCTAAAGAAATGTAGTGATACTTATTAGTAGAATTTATGTTGCAATTCGAGAAAGAGAATACTATATTATACTTTAATGGAAGCTACAACTCTCAAGAAACCAACATGTCAGTAACACTATCACTCATTTCCTCAAAGCTGACTTCAGCATAAATTAAGAAGACAATTCAAGCATTCTTAACCCTCATTATAGACGTCACAGTCAAGCTTATTGAGCCTGAAAGCAGAGTCTTCACCCATCTCAAGGTATGCACCTAATTTGAGGAATAACTTTTGAAAATTAGGTGATCTCAGTGAACGTCTTGAACGAGAAGAAGAAGTTTGACGGAAGCGTGAATTCCCTCGCTGAGGCTAAAGCTGGAGACAGCACCGGTGTAGTCACTCTTATCATCAGAAACGGTAAGTGTATATCTCCAGAGCTTACTCAAACCAAATCAGCATTTTCTGAAATGTTCCCAAACTTCTAAAAATGGACAAGGCTCATACTTGATATAGAGCAACTCGATATTGTGAAGGAAGGAGCTACCATTTAGATTCTGAATGCCTTAGCCAAGGTCACAAACAGCTACCTCAAGCTTGATGTTGACAAGTGGGCCAGAGTTACCCCCTCAGACGCAGTCATTGACTCAATCAAGGAGGATAACGATATTTCAAATGTTGAGTACGAGCTAGTTGAAAACACTCAGGGCCAATCCAAGCAAGGAGGCAAGAGCGGCAAAGGAAAAGGCAAGGGTGATAAGAGAAGAGGTGACAAGCCTAAGAAGGAAACTCAAGCAACTGCTCAACCCGAAGAGGAGGTAAAGCAGGCAGAATGATAAAGCATTTTCTGATAGCTGATTGTAAAGATATCGATGCAAATCAAGAAGAGCATATTATTATTCGAATGATAAATTTATCAGTCAACTATCACCCGCCAATATAGAATAATCGCATTACTTTCTACCAATACGATTTGTCTATATTTTGCACAACATTTTTAGCTAAGTTTCAATCTTCTACAAGAGGAGATTCCAGTAGGAATAGAGGAGAGGGCTTGCAGTCATCAACATTGAAAAACAGGACTATGGGATCAACACCAAGCGGAGGTACTTCAGCAAGATCCACTCGTCCAGCAGAGGATAGAGGCAACTCTTCCACTGCAAGAAGTGCAATCGGCGCAGGTAGTAAAATAGGAGCAGGATCGAGAGCCTCAAGTAGATAAGGCAGAGAGAGTTCATAAAATAATTCAACAATTAAGAGAGCAGCTTTAGGCGGTGGAAGAGGTAATCCCGATACCAGCTTCTCAGCAAGGCAGAGTGATGCAGGTCTAAACTAAAGCTAGATTCAAGATAAGGATGGTAAGTTTAATTAAGAATCACGCAAGCATGAGAATACAAAAGATATGGCATATCTAGAGCAAAAAATATCTTAACTTGGTGCTAACAGTTGTATATAGTTTAACTCCTGCAAGTTGGAAAAGTTTAATGTATGCTGTATCCACCTGAAAATAAGCCTTAGAGAACAGATCCTACAATTAAGCCTTAAAAAGATCTTTAGCTAGCATATGTCCCAACTTATAATGGAAAAGGAGGAAGGAACAACATTCATTTCGTAGACAGAGACAGAATCGCATTTTACGTAAGTATCTATCTTTTTAACTTAACTTCAGTCCTCTACTGTTGTAGTGATAATGAATATCAACACTCACGAGCAGACTATTCTCACTGGTCACACTGATGAAATTGTATGCTTGGGCTACTAGCCGCAAAAGAAACTGCTTGTTTCAGCACAGAAGTCATCTTCAAAGGATAAAGATCCCTATTTCATAGTTTGGGACTTAAAGAGCTCAAATATATGCTTTAAATTTATATGAAGCCAACAAAGAGTAGTGATAGGGGCCTGCTATTAAAAGGCTATCCAATAGATTCAGATGATGAGACAGGGCAGTATTTAATTAAGTTAGATAGATTGTATTTGGTTACTATTGGAGGAATTGATAAGACATCAGTAGCTCTATGGAGTCTCTAGGACTTTGTTGAGGAGAGTAAAAGAGATAAGTAATAGCAGATTGCTAGAGGAGTGTAGCCTAAAGCAGAGATCTAGATAACTAAGTTTAATGTAAATCAAATGCGAATCGATCCTATCTCCTCTCATGGAAACCTGATCTCTGTTTACTGTGGCACAGATTCAGGAGTATAATAAAATGAGTGACCTTTAAACATGCTTTTAATTTGTAAGGCACTTTATCCTAAATGCAGACACTAGAATAGTAGAGGAGCAGCAAGTTCCTGACCAGTTAACTTATCTGAAAAATGTTAATGATATTCAATTCGTGGACGAGGAAGTTTATTTCGGAAGTGAACAGGGAACTATTACTTACCTCATGCTGAACAGATAAACACTCGATTAATTTGAAGTAGATGGTGGATCTGCAGTTCAATCCCTAGGCATGATCGGAAGAAGTGGTGGAAATTATTATATAAGCTACAATACATTAACATTTTAAATTAGAAATGTGCTGATAGTTCTTAGTGAAGATTCATCTAAGTTACTTATCTATGGGTACAAAATCTTGAACGAGTAGTTTGAGTTGATTGATTAGGAGATTCTAACAAAGTTAGGTTCAGAAAATCTGAAGCTTAAGCCCAAAGCCTGCTGCGCATATGACAACATAGTCATTGTTGGCTTCGAATAGAACACTATAATCAAGTATTTAATTTCAAATTCTGAAGATAAAATTGTTGAAGTACAACCTTGATACAAACAAGAGAGAGGTACTAATTGCAGGACCCTCTCAACAGCCTTAGTTCTTAGCTATTCATCCAAAGCATCAAGTCTTCGCAGTCGTTGGATTTGATAAGTTCCTTCAACTTTCAACTTTATTAAAGCTTATTCTTGTAATTCCTAAGACTCTACTCGTACGGAGCTGTGCTTGGAAGTCAAGGGGGTCAGCGAAGTGTGTTAATAAATTCTATTGAATTGCAGATGGAGGCTAGGAGCTGCGATTTTTCACCTAACGGAAAATACTTCTGTCTTGGTTATCAGAATGGAGTGTTTGAGGTTTTCTAGCTTTACGATAATGATGGAGAGTATTTCCAAATTGAGTGTCTCAAGCTCTTTGATCTTAATCGCAAGCACCCTGTACAATTTAAAATCTAACCCCAAAAAAATCAATGATTTCTTTCTTAAAATATAGTTAATGCGTTAAGTTTTCTCCAGATGGAAGATACTTAACTATATCTTGCCACAAGGACTTGGTCGTGTTTAGTGCTCTAACCGAAGATTTCGACCAAGAAGGACTTCTCAAAGGAAACACTTAGCAGGTAATTCAGCTTCAATATGACACCACTTCAAACTTCGCTATGACAAATGCAGTTGATGGAACTGTCCTAGTTTGGGAACTCAAACCTGGCGCATTTGTAATTTAAATTTAAACTTGTGAAAGTTGACCCAAGTGTTGTCAGAGACCATGAATGGGACCGCAAGAGCTGCGTCTATGGCTGGGATGTTTAAGGAGCATGGAGTAAGCTTAGATTTAGTGTAAATAAGAGTTTTAGATCCTGATATGAAAGAGACAGATATGAACTAGGTATCTATATCTGGAGACAAGCTCAAATAAATAACTTCCATTTTAAAAGCAGATTGTGGCTGTTGCTGAAAATCTCGGAAGAGTGAAGCTCTACAGCTATCCTGCTTATCTTCCAAGGCAGAGCCACCTTACTCGATCTAAATTATTTTACTCTTGAGAGTGGACACGTTAACCATGTAGTGGGAGCTCAATTTACTGTTGATGATCAGTTCCTAGTGACTGTTGGAGAAAATGACTGCTCAATTATGCTGTGGGCATATAAGGCATCCAATTTTAACTCAAGTAAGGAAGAATTCCAATTAACTATAACTTTATTTTAGAGTATCTTGGTTAATGAGTTAAACACCAATAGATAACGCCAATAGTTCCTTACCTAGCTATGTTTGATTAGATATAATTTAAGAGATATTTTAGTCACTTTATCTTTAATAGTAACTAAGAAAAATATTTTATCAGAGTTGTTCATGAATCACTCATTCTTAAGGTTAAACTTAGTTTTAAATAAAACTGACGTATCTAAAAGCTAACTCAGCTGGGAAATCATTCCTTAATCGGAGAATCCAAAAATTATTCCAGTACATCCTCAGCATATCTTTTATTTGCTTTGGTAGAACTCTTTGGACTCTTTCTTTCCTCATTTTATTGATAGTCTTCATCCTACCCATACCTTAGATTCCTTTGAGCTCTAAGAGTTTTTTATTCTCCAAATTTTTAGTACTCTTTTGCTGGAAGAGGACTAATGAAATTCTCAACCTATATAATTTAGCTGCCCTCTCTTAATTATGAACCATAATACTCTTGATTTAGGTCCTCTTATTGATCCAATTATTTCTCTTTGTTTTCGTAGGATTCTGCATTGAAATCTTAAATCTACTGATGAGATCCTCCTTATGCTTCCTCTGAGTTTTTTCTGCTTAGCTCAACATACTGCTCTTATTCCATATCCTTATATTCGTCATCAACATTGAATTTAAATAGCTACTCTATTTATTGATATGTGTAGAATTATCCATCGTTGAGTTGAGATGAGGGGTCTTATTAAAGGTTACTATGATACAAATGGCTTTCGAAATCATTATCCACTCTACTCAATACTGATGCGCGCACACTTCCATTCAAGTTAAACTGAAAGCCTGAAATAATTAATCTTTCCAATAAATGTCTTTAGTTTACTCTGAAGTTTTGCATTATTTAGCATCCTTTTTGCTCCATACATAGAATCAATGCATTTGAACATGAATCCTGTATTTGTGCTTAAAATACTTTACCTCCCACTGATGATGCTCCCTATCACAGATTAATCTGAAGCTATGGTCTTGCACCCAGTTACTTTCTATATAGCTGTCGTCTTGGCAGTATTCAAGTTGGGATCAATAAATTCATGAAAAATAAATTTGAAAAGGATTTTTTGATGTCGAGAGATTATAAGTAGACTAAGAAGCTAGTTTATATTCTGAGAATGTTCGACCTATAATAGGAAGGCTGCTGAGTATAGTGTTAAGATTCATTTTTGGGGGTTTCAAGAAAGAGCCATTGAGCTTTTAGCTTGAAAAGCCACCCCATCCAAATTTATATGGCTAAGATTGAGTTTCATTCTCCTTATTCAAAGTAGCTTCGGTCTATTATTCAGAAGTTCTCTAAGCCTATTCAGTGCTAGAAAGAAGACCTGGGTCAACATTCCTTGAATTTATCTTTTGCTGTTAGTTATAGCTATTCCCAAAATAAGCAGGATCTGTTTCCTCAAAACCCTTGTTTTTATCTCCTTGCAGAGTCTTCTCAGTGCTTTCTTAATTAGCTGCATATAATTTCCCATTATTTTTTGCCTTTGTCTGATTCATAGAGCTTTGACTAGAGATCATCATAGATTTAAGCTTTCTCCTATTAACAGCATAAATAAGTTAGGGATTAATTATTCTCAGTTCTTCAAAAGCGTCTTAAATTATTTGCAGTCAGAGGAACTATTTGAGGCTCACTGATCTTCTCACTTTGCATCACTTTCAAATTCTTTCTCGCATGTTGCCTAGGGTTCTCATGAATCACTGAGAGCTCATTCCCACCACCAATTCCAAACATTCCTGCCCCAAATTTGTGGTTGAATGAGTTGTGTCCAGTGTTTAAAGCAGTCTTCTATTTTGAGTATGGACTGTTGTAGTTCATCGATTTCTGAACTTATACAATTTTTTGTTGTGGTATCAGCGAGGATATTTTCTGCTCACTTGCATCTATAAAGTAAATTATTAGTAATTATCATTACTCTAGTAGAGGGATTAGTTCCTCCTCATATCCCCAAGTAAATTGTTACTATTTAAGCTTGACTAAGCTCTCTCATCTGATAGTTCATCTTTCATTTTAATTGAAGGAATCTGGAGACTCTATCTTGCCTCAGCATTGAAATTTTTCATTTTTCATAATAAATTTATTACATATATTAAATTGCGAAGTCAATAATTATTTTTTAAATTGTTGCTCATGCGCAGATTTTGGATACTATAAGAGTGCGACATAGATGATCTCATTCTCATCATCTGCTACCTTAAACCAATTAATTCATCCTCAATCTTTTCAATCTTGTTAATGACGACATTCTTTTTCATATTCAGCTTCAAGAATTCTCTGTAACTCTATAATGAATTATCACGAAATAAATCGTCTTACCTTCCCAATATCCCAATTAAAAGATAAGTTGTATCTTTGC
Source organism: Tetmemena sp. SeJ-2015 (assembly GCA_027382625.1). Lineage (NCBI taxonomy): Eukaryota > Ciliophora > Spirotrichea > Sporadotrichida > Oxytrichidae > Tetmemena > Tetmemena sp. SeJ-2015. The sequence goes on from JAJKFJ010020979.1 coordinate 166,907, forward strand.
TTTGATTTTGGACTTATTAGCTCCAAATTGAGAACTGAATTGGTGGCGAAGAAATTTTTGTAATCTTTCAACAAGTTTGGAATTAAAAACTCGTCTAATAGAATCTCCGTTTTCTGTTCTTACTTTTAAATTGAAAAGAAAAAAACTTATCAGGATCTATAATCCATTGATTCTTAAAATCGGTTACTTTGAGAGCCTTAGTTTGAAGATTTTCTGCTAGTTGCCTTTTTCTTAACTGCAAATATCTAGACCAAGAATTTCTGATCACAATCTTAAATGGTAAACTTAGAAGGATCATTTCTCCAGCAAGGTCTCTCTTAAATTGTGCATTTAGATTTACTGATTTGCTCTTTCGTCTCATTGATTTCGCAGGACATAGAGAGAACTTTGAAAAAATGAGATTCTATATCTTTGCCTTTTAAGATGTCAGTTCTCTCAATAGTGAATTTTACTTCTTCTGTTTTACTATAAAGTTGATCTTAAATGTATCTTACATGAGATTCTTTCCAATTTCTGATTGATCCTACTCTTTTTATGGGCTAGAAATTTTTGTTTTCTCGTCCTCAGGCCTCACTGACGAAGTAGTAGATTGTTATGAGTCTGTAATTTAACTTGACTTTTCCTTATTTTCTTCTTTGATTTGAGATGTGTCAGATTGCTCATTGGCTTTTTATAAAATTGGTTGAGAAGAAGAGGATTTAATAGTCTGATTTAAACTTTGAGGATTAAGTTTTTCAATTTATTCAGATATCTTTTGAAGCTCTGTGTTAAGTTTTTCAAGTTCATCCTCCTTTTGAGCAATTTGATTCTAACTACATTTTCACTCAAAAATGATATTTATCATATAACTTCAAGAATACTCATCCTTCATTAAAAAGGGAAACCTTAAATTCGTAATCCTTTGCTTGCAAGATTTAATATGAGAAAGAGAATTTGGTTTTACTTACACTAAAGAGTTAGAATTTTCTTGGGCAGATACCACTCGCTTGGATGGAGTGAACTAAAGATTAACCATTGACAACATTTCTATCAGTCTCTCAATAATTTAAATAAATTATCAATAACTTCTCTATTTCATCCTTCTCATTCGTAGAGTACTTATTTTATGATATATTGAATTGTTTAATTATCTTAGCAACTTTGAAATGTCCACATAGCTACATATAACATCGGGGGCCGCAGTTCCTTAGACGAATCTATCTTTCAACGATCAAAATAAAAATCTACCTCTCTAGTAGTAAAATAGGAACTAGTACTCCTCTCAACAGTAAGAAGATTCGTAGATACAAGAAGTCCAATTCCTGGGATATGTTTCAGGCAATCAAATGAATTCCAATTCAAACCATTTGCAGGCTTAGTATTAGAGACTTGCTGTTAAGGGACTCTATAATCCATCTCGTAAGAATTTAGAAATTTCTCCAAATATTGATAAGACTAATGCAAATTGTTAATCTTAAAATAGCCCCAAAGAGTAGAAGCGGCAAAAGTCCTAGAAATGACAAGAGTGGAAATAGAAGCACCTTGTAAACTGAGAAGTCCAAGTAAGATTTGCAGAACCATTAAAACAATCCCAATCTTCATAATGGTGTCACTGTTACCTAAGTTAGAAACAGTTACAATTATTTATCAACTATCATCATTATTGATACAATCACTTTCCTCTGTCACCATCTCCTGCGAATGCAAACTCCAATGCTAACTATCCTCCGTTGCATCCCTCAAGACAACACTAACAATCCTTCGATAATTCCAGAGATAACAATCCTAATAATCGTTCCCTGAACTTCGGCTAACCTTACCATCCTCCTCCAGGCTCAGGATCACCGATGAACAATACTCGCAACAGAGGGATTTCAGGATTTGGGTCTGCTATGCCTTACAGAATGAGTTAAGAGTAAATGGAAAAATACTGTGCTTGAGTTAGAGGCTGAAAGAGAGAACCAGTCGAGGAAAATAAATGAGTTGGAATCCTGGATAACTTGCCTCTCTCAGAGTACACTTGTCGCAGCAGGCAACGTCAAAGAAGCTTCGAGCCTCCAAGATCAAATTAACTTTGTAAGTTCCATATAGAAGTATAATACTGAAATAGTGCCTCAAGAGACTAGACTAGATTTTCAAGGAAAATTTCTCTCTAAAACGAGAACTAGCATTTGAGAAGAAGAGGTTTCTTGATTTACTTTCGGCATTCAATCAGCTTCAAGTGCAAGTGAAATAACAAGAGTAGGATAAAAAGGACCTCACTGAATAAGATCTCAAACTTTATAATGTAGTATTTTGATTCATGATCAGCTAATTAGAGAAAGGAATTAGCTTTAGAATACTTTGTAAAATCTGACTGCTGAGGTTGAATTCTTGAGTAATAAGAACGAAATGTTTTTGAAGGAACTAAAAACTAAGGATTTCTATTAAACTTACAAAGATAGTGTTGAAGAATTGACGAAGTTGAGGGAAGCGCATACCATTTTGATAGGTATGATCCAAAATCATCACCTGGACATTGGTCTCAATGCAAAAGCAATTAATCCAGACTGTGGCTATTAAGCTCTTGAGGATGCGGAATCAGAACATTTCTAAGGCGGCAGCAGTCGTAATAATAATCCACTCGAGAAGAATTAGCATAATAAGTTTGAGTCTTAAAATCAGCAGAGAGACTCAATAGTACTAAGTGATCATTAAAATAGGAATATTGTCACACCTGGTGGGATTTAAAACTAAAAATATAAACAAACTTAGAGTTTAAGCAGAGCTGGTATGAGCTCAAGGCCAGTCAACGCAAGAATGCCTTATCCGCATTCTACATCGACCTTTACTGGAAGCAGGAGAGGAAGTTATATATTTCTATAATTTTAAGTCGATTTATTCAGAATGAGCCGATCAATTAATCTGGAATAGTGACAAATCAGCAAAGAGGAGGAGGAATTTCATCATTTATAACTTGCGGGACTGCAGGAGCAGATACTAAAAACCCTCAAAAAGATAAATAAGCTTAAGAGGAATAAGAAAATCAAAGAATTTTCAGAGAAGCAGTTATGAAAAACGAGTATCTTAAAATTCTCAAAGATCCCAAATTTATTCAAGAGCAAAATGTAAATTTCCTAGCACGAAGATGAAGATCATTTAATCACATTCAAAATAGATGCTACTTTAAAAAGAAGAATATAATTCTGCGGAGAATATTGACTATTTGAAAAGAACGTTTGATAAAATTTCTAAGATAGTGAATCTCTGCTATTTCTATTTTAAATACATTTAAAGGGAGACAGAGAGTGGAATAACTAGCAACGTCATCACTCTCCGTGCTTCCGAAATCATTCTTTCTTAAAAAGATATTTATATGATAGGATATTCAATCAGCATTTACTAAAATAGTTTAGGTGCGGGGAAGACTACTCCCTTGATTTGCTCATATGACATGAACATAACGATATTCCAGCTGCAAATTCTCATAGCGTTAGCACTGAAGCCTTTGTAGAAGGCAAGAGGGCCCTCCTCTCTCACAGTTCTAGTGACACAGTCTGCAACACCCTTGTAAGGGACAGCAGCGCTCATCATTCTTGTCTTTATCACATCGAAAGGTGATCCGAAGCAGGTTGCGGTGAATCCAGCCATAAAGGCGCAGATGAAATGGAGAGCGAGCTTGTCTGGAATTCCAGTATACTTGAGCAGCATCTCCTTGTATTGATCATATGAGGCGATTTCAGCAGCGTTTATGACTGAGTTACGGAGAATGTTAGGAATAATTCCTACCCATAGACCTGCAAGACCTGCTTCCGCGTATACCTTCTGATAACAGTCAATCTAAATAATTTATAGATAAAAGGACATAACCTAAATATGCTTGAATAGAGCTCTTATACTTCTTCAATGCTGGGTCATTTGATCTTGCTTGAGACTGCATCTTCACTTTGACTACGTCAGTGGGGTTAGCTACTGAAATACCAATATTTATATATCAAATTAAAGGATCTTAGCTTCAATTATAATTATCGATTAAATAGTTCCAGTACACATGGCAGCAAGAATTTTAGTTCTAAGAGATGGGGTTTCACCTGGCTTCAATTCTCCTGCAATGGCAGTTCTAACTGGATAAAATAAGAGTAAATAGATTTGAAATGGAACATATAGACCTATTCTGAGTCCTGCGAATACAATCTGTCTCTGGAGACCGGCTCCAAGGCCATTATACAATGCTCTGGGACCTTCTTCTCCTGCAATAGTCTTCATTGTTCCTAAGAAGCCATTATACTTGGGTAGAACTCCTGGAGTTGTGCTCTTGCCCTGAACTTGGAGTCTGACTTTAGCGGTATCGATTGGGATGGTGGCTATCTCTGCGATTTAATATAAAAGCAAAATAATATTCAATATTTACGATACAAGCAGCAGTGCCTGCGGCTGCTACATTCTTGAGGAAGAACTTGACTGCTGATTCTCCTTCTGCTCTCTGTACGTTCATTTTCTACTTAAAATCTTGTTTTAGAGTGTATGATTCTTTAAAATTAGTAATTATTTACCAACAATTATTGCTCAATCAAAGAACTTTTTATAAAAGCCCATTTTATTTTTTTGTATATTTTTTCTTATTTATAAATTTAGCTTTCTAAAATCTAAACTAGGTAACAACTTATGAATAAGGTTTAGTCAAAATAAAAGTACGTAGGAGGTGTTCCTTGATTTATCTAATATCTTTAAAAGTCGTGACGAATATACTCAAAGATATCTCATCACTATAAGACTACTGCTCTATATTACTTATCCCTTCACTTAAATTTTCCTTTAGAAGTAAGGAAAAGTAAGTAAAAGAGTAAATCATTTTAAATCGTCAAATTAAGTTAAGAAACCTTATCATAATTGGATAGGATTAAAGTCTTTAAAATATTCACAAATTCAGTGTTGGATCTTAAATATTGCTAAAACAATCTCAATTTAGAATAAAATTTCATTTAAAATTGCAAAATATTAATTTCAAATCACTCATAAGCGGTATTAAGGAGTCTTAAATCATTAAGATATGTGCATTTATAATTGAAGTTATCTCTACTATAACTAAATAAGACTGCTGAGGCGTATTAGAGTTTGTGGCTAAAGATATTTTATGAGCTGTACTTTTCCCTCAAAGATATTTACAATCTCGCTTTCTTAGCAATTAAAAAAATAAAATTAAAGCAAAACTTGAGTTATTAGATATGCGAGAATCTTCTCAGTGAATCATCTTATTAGACTATTGCCTCTTTAATAAGCCTGAGCAGTAATTTTAGAGCTAGAGATATCATATATCATAAGCATTAGTGCGAGTTTCATTCAAATGCGAAATAATTTTGGAGGATTGTTCTATCTGAAGTAAGATTTGCGAACTTTAGGTCCCTAGCTATTAAGAACTAGCTAGCTTCCATTATCTAACCCTCTTAGAGAACGAAATTCTCAACCTTAGTTGAAATGTGATCAGTTCTAGGAGATGAAGTAGTCTGTAAAATGCACTTTATGGAGTTACCTTCAGATCCATTTGTGGAGGGAGTTTGGAAATTACTCGCCCCAAGTCTATTAGCCTTTTCAAATTACTGATCTTGAAACTCGGGATTGATGAAGAAACCCGACTTAGACTCTTCTCTTTTCTTTATTGAATAGGCCTCGCTTAGCCTTAGTCTGTTTGAAGGAGATCCTGCCCCTGTCTTGAGGCTCATTTAAAGCCTTCTTACAAGCCAAGGATCCTTGGAGTTTAGAGTTAACTTATATCTACCTAGGTTGGAGGGATTCATGGCGAAGGTATTCAAATCATGGGTGCTATTTCTATTCGTGTTTGAGCCTTTTCTCGTAGTGAAAAAGCTGCTAGGTAGGTCTTTGGGCTCATAATCGTCTTATAAATACTCCATATTCGAAATATCGGTGATAGAAGAGCGCTCATCCTCATTGTACTGTAGGCATGAAGCTATAAGTTGAATTCAGCTAAATGGAGGGTTTATATCCCAAGTCGAGATAGTAGGACCCCACATTCAAATTTTTTCCCAGTTACTCCAGGTTTCTTCCATTAAAGGGATGCATTCCTGTAAGCAATTCGAAGAAAACTACTCCCAGAGACCAAATATCAGCCTTGTATGTGTATCTGATATCTTCTACTAACTAGGGTGCCATGTATAGAGGAGTACCACACATAGTCTCAGAGCGCTCAGTTTTGGAGTCTAAAAATTTGGAGAAACCAAAATCGGCAATCTTGATCTGGAAGTCGATTTGAGTTAGGTCGATTTTTTTAAGCAGGTCAAACTTAGCTTTAGAATCCATAGAAATGAGATCCATTTCAGAGTATTCTTGATCTCTAAGTTTAACTATTCTCTACTCATTTGCAGGGAAATGAAGAAGAATGTTGGCAAGTTTGAGATCTCTGTGCACTAAGTCGCTCTCAAATAAGTCTTTTAAACCAGCTACCAACTTGCTTAAGATCAATCTACATTCCTCTTCACTAAGCCTTCCTCTTGCTTGCTTAAGCATAAGGAGATCACCTCCATTACAGAGCTCAGTAAAGATGTAATAGCGAGAGTGGGTCTTATAAGACTGAGACATAAAGATGATATGGTCACCCTTAAGTTGGGAGAGATTCTCTACTTCATTCTACACTTATTTTTTAGCAGTATAACTTTCATTCATAAGTAAAATTGGAATGAATTGTTATAGAGCTTAGTTTTTCTCTATCAATGATCTTGCAGGCAAGGGGCTTATCTAGATTAAGTTTACCTTCTTGCTCTTTGGAATACTCATAAGCGAGAAAGACCTTTCCATAGTGGCCACTACCTAGGGGCTTATTCATGAGAATGAGATGGTTGCCGATCTTTTTGACGCTTTGAAGTGTGGCTTGACTGGCTTGAGCTCCCTCTGTAGAGTCTTGTTGAGTTTATTCTGCAGGTTACTGCTGTTGTTCTTTCATTCACACAAACAAATAGAAAGTTAGAAAATAAAAATATATTAAGGATAAATGATTAGGGATGATTGAATTTAGAGTGAGACTTAATTTAATATTTAATATTGATATAACACTGTGATTATTATAGGCGAATTCAAATAGAAGGTATAAATAAGAAGCAGTAATATAGCTGAATTTAAATACCTTTTTCTATAATCGATTTAGATCTTTTTCAAGGCAATTAAATTTTATTATGGGATTCATCTTTAAATATCTTCTATAATAGTGATATGATGTAATTTTAAATTAAGAATTAGAAAAATGCTTAGCAAAAATTATTGCAAACTTTTTTACCTAATAATTTTTTTTAACTTTAATGCTGTAATAATTGTTAAAAGTCATACAACATATTTTTGACTGTCGCATATTTAATCCTATTCATTTTATGCTTATAAATTAATTTATATTCTTATAAAATGAATTAGATAATTATCAAAAGGCGAGTTGCGCGTTAGAGGCGGTTGCTCCTTGACAGCAAACCGCAGGCAAATAATTAATTAAAAATAAGGGATACTACAAAAGGACATACGTTCAAATTTATAATAAATTAAGCTTATATATCGCTTAATTATAAATAAAGCAAAATTAATTAAAATTTCTATCTAGTTTATGCTTTTAAAGAAGATGCAAATTATAGATGATTTATTTAGTAGTTTTTAGCATAAAATAAGCCTGCTAATTTGAAATATAGCAATATCTTTTTAAGTTATTAGAGATTGAGTCAAAATTTATAAATTGTCCTTATTCGATTTCAAATACTCAATTCTCAAGATGATAGTGATTAATTTAATCCCAGGTTAATTAAAGTTACATTAGATCTCAGAAGTAATCTTAAATAACGAATCTAAGTAGTGTGCCTAGTTCTTATTGCTTTTCGATGAGATACTATAATAAAATAGTTATATATTTTGCTCTAAAGAATGAGGTGAGAGTCATCAGAAATAACCTCCTCACCTTTAGTGTTACACTTTAAAACTCCAAACTTGCTCTCCCTCTTAAGTGCAAACTTTTGGAAAAATTTTTTCTTCTAAGAAGCAGCCTCCTTCTTCTCGCTATTAGTTTTTAATTCACTCTTTACGCTATTCAAGAAAGTTAATTTTTATCCCTTAGGTAGATTTGGAGTGCTTTTGCAAGAAATATTATCTGCGTCCATGCCTAAATCTGAGGCCTAGTTTTATAGAATCAGCTGAGTTTGATCTAAACCCTACTTTTTTGTCAGACCTCTCATTTTGACCTATTGCACGCTTTATCTAAATAATATGAAACGCAATATATCTATTGTTGCCATTTACCAGTCGGAGGTTATTGTTCTACAGACTTGAAGGTATAATGCTTTGCTATTTGAAATTTAGTTCTTCGAGATCAAAAGACTGATTTTACTTGAAAATAATCGTGCTGTTATAATGATCTAAGGAGGTATTTTAATTTCTTTCCTTATTTACCGGGGGAGCTATCTAGACTCTCTTGAACATTTTTGCCGTAATTTAAATTAGAAATGTTTAATGATAAAATTTCCTCTTGTGTATACTAAGCTTTGCAAGCTCAAGACTAGTTCTTGTCTCGTAAATATTGTAGTTACTGTCGCTGCTTTGGTAGTTTTAATAGGTGTTTCAACCTTCTGCTGATTTGCTCTGTTCAGATACTTCAAAATTATAAGAATAAGTAAGAAAATGCTTTAAAAGCTAAATGACTGGGTTTTCAATCAAGTGTTTGGAAACTTTGGTTTAACCAGAGACTCTATTCTTATTGCTTAACAAGTTATTAGCCGAGCCGTAGCCTTGTCTCAATGACTTTGAGGTGAAGCCAGTGACAACTGTAGATTCCTCATTATCAAAAGTGGAAAGACTCTGTTCATTTGGTTTGAAAGAAGTCTTTGTCTCCTCACTATCGAAAGCAAATTGCGACAATTAAGTCTTTTTCTTGTCGGCAGTGTGAGGAAGAAGTTAAGAGTGAACACTCATTCGTTCATTAGCTGTGTCTTTTGTTGCTTAAGAAATCTAAGAAGTTTCCAAGGGATCTTAGAAATGCTGAAGCCTCTACTCGACATTGAAGGAACTTTTCAAATATGGGTGGTAGAGGAGGTCCTCTGCAGAGCTTCTATTTACCTCCTCAGTTTGCAGACACGCCTAAATTAAATGAACAGCCTCTGGAGTGATCATTAATGTTTGTCTGAAATCGTATTTCCCAGTTATCATATTCGCTTTAAATTAATCAACCCTCTTGGCATAAAATGGTGAAAATCCCACCATGAGCTCATAAAAGATAGTACCTAAAGCCCAAATGTCAAATTTTATTGAATAATTCGAATCGCTGTTTAAGTACTGATTGGGTGCCATATATGCTGGTGTGCCGCAAATAGTTTTCTTTCGAGTAAAGTCTTAGTTACCGAGCAGTCTAGCGAACCCGAAATCAGAAATTTTTATTTCAAAGTCACCCTTAGTGAAATCAAACTCTTTCAAAAAGGTCGATCTCTTTTCTTTTGAACAATCCAAGAGCCATTATTCAGCTGGAAAGTGCAGTAATATATAAGAGACTATTATATCGAATTTAAAATTGAAATATGTTGGCAAGTTTAAGATCTCTGTGAACGACTTATTGTCTGTGGATGTCGTAAACTCCAACTATCAACTGCTTTAATATTGCTCTAGCTTGTGGCTCAGGCAGTGACCTTCTTAAATTAAGCAAATTTTGCAAGTCACCTCCATTACAAAGTTCCGTGATGAGATAATGACACTATTTGCCTTTCATGGCTTTGAGCATCTTAATTGTGTATTAAGATTTCACGAGTTAAAGGCAAATTTACTATAAATTATAGAGAGTAAAAAATAAAGACACTCCAGGCTCTTGTATAAATTTGGATTTCATATAGTTGAAGACTCTCCTTTATTTAATGAGCTCTCCTTCTTCCAGGATAGCTCTATTTTCATTTTCATCTTCTTCCGTGTCGTTTCTTCTCGTATTTCTTGCATCATAGTCCAATTTATATAAATATATATTAATTCATCCAACTTTAATTTCTTGGTTGCGGGAGATGGTGAAAGATCTCTTGTCTTTTTCCTCTAAAGTGGGTGTTAGTTTTTTTCCTTGTTGACTTATTTATTACTATCTGGATCTTGCAAGTCTAAGATTTTACAAGCATACCTTGTCTGATCCAATTGATTTACTTAGAATGCTGGGTAGACAAAATAAAATTTTATCAGCTATATACTCTCTATAATTAGCTAATAGACTTGCCCATACTTTCCTTTTCCGAGGAACTTAGTGAAATCAATGGTGTATTGACCAATTGTTCTGTAATTTTTGTCGGCATTTATTTGCTGTTTCAATTGCTTCTCTTAATTTTTCATTTGAAAACTCCCTCTTGGAAATAAAAACAGACATAATAAGTTTGATTCATTTGTCTTTTATTGGAGACAGGGTAATATGTTTGATGATTTTGAAGTATTTTATATTATAATGTAGCCCATGATATTTTATAAAATCACTTAGTACAAAGCCACATATTTATTATTAATTTGGGTAAAAGAAAGTGAATATCGGAGATTTTCGTGAGGCTTGCTGACCTCAGCAGAGGATCAGAAGCTAAACAACGTTCAAGTAAAAAATATACATTTTGATCAGTTATTTCCTCTCTCAATAGTTTCTTAGTAAGCAAGCATTTAGAAAATAGGAGGAGATAATAAGAAGGATAAACCAGTATATGCATTAAGATTTTGAATTATGAGGCTATATGTATGACTTGTCATCATGTGATTATTAATATTCCAATTTGACTTAATCTTCGCAAATTCTCTTGAGGGAAGGGCCGGCTTTTAATTGCATATCCTATAATGTTTATAATAATAACTTATAATCTCCACTACTTCATATCTTCGATTCGAAAGTGAATAAGTAAACTTTATTATGGACAAGTCTTATAAGATTTAGTCTGTTAAAATTTAGCAGCACTATCTCAACTTGGGAAAGGCAACCCATTGCTCTATGGGATTTCTTATTCTCTCGATTGCAACCAACTCTGTGCAGAATGCTCAGTCTCAAGCCATGTCTAATGACGATTTCGATCAACTGGGCAATTACTCATTGGCTCTTCTTTACCTTACTCTTGGTTTTGGCTGTTTAATTGCTACCGCCATTATGGGAAAGATAGGAGTCAAAAAGAGTTTATGAAACAATTAGAATTTAAAGTTTAATGTTGGGAAGCTTTTGCGACACTCTTTGGATTCTCTGCTCACTCCCACCAGCCTTCAAGTCCTAAAATCCAGACTCAGATCTCTTTGTTTACTCTAATGGATTCATTTATTTCACTTAGCTTTTTGCTTCAGTACTTGATGGGTTTGGTGACGCGGTTCAATGGGTCGCTCAAGGAAAATACATCTCCGACTGTGCAACTGAGAAAACTAAGGGATTTTATTTCAGTTACTTCTGGACTTACTATATGTCATCTCAAGTCTTCATTATTGGATGAGAGAAAATTTCTAACATTCCAGTAATTATGGCTGCTGTATCTTCTTCATCGATACTGATATTTGCCATCTTATGATATTCTCTAACCTAGAATTAGATCTGAAGATATCATGCCACTTAAATTTAATGCTGAGAGCGCAGTTTAATAAGATTCTAATTCTAATCAATTTGTTGATGACGGAGATAATTATGACTCTCTACCCTTCTGGGAAGAGGTTAAAGCTATACTTCAACTCCTCACCACGAAGAAAATGATGCTGCTTCTTCCTCAAGTGTTTTGGACTGGAATTTCTAAAAGTTAAAATTCCCATCATTACAGATACGATTCCTGGAAACGATGATTAGGACAAGTTTATGAAGTCCATGTTTGCGATGGTAGCTTTAGGAGTTGGCGAAATGGTGGGAGGTCTATTTATCGGTTATATTATCGATAATTTTGGAAATCGGATGGCTGCCGTGACTAACATTATCCTAATTTTAATACAAACAGCAATAGTTATAACCTACATAGTAATTTACGAGTATTCTTGGCTTGCTTTTCTGATGACGTTTGTGTGGGGATTCTAAGATAGTGCGAATTGCACGCATACCTCTGAGATGCTCGGCTTTGAGTTTTAAAATCACTAAATATAGACAACCTCGGGCAAGCTGTGGGAACCTTCGCTTTCGAAATTATTGAAGCGTATATAGATAGGAGACAGCGTTACCTAGTTTTCAATATAGTGGTCGGAGTTTTAGGAGTGGCCTTTAACGTCACCACAATCTTCTTCAAATTTAAACCCATGTATCATGAAGTCGCAGGATCTGAAGGCCAGGAAGGATAAGAAGTCAAGAGATCCTTGATAAGAGGAGATATTAATATACTTATTACTAGAAGAATATGATGCAAGTCTATGAAAGGTGAGGACGATAGCTAAAAGGCAGATCCGAATGCAGACGAACAACTCGCTAATTTAATTTTTTCTTCCGAATTTGATAATTTATTTCTTTTATTGAAGATATTCTCAAGTCTTTGGCAACTTGATAGCAGCTTTCCTTTTAAAGTACTTCGATCAGTCTACCTTTTTCCTAATTATGGCTTATTTTTTTAAAAACTTTTGCAACTTTAAGAAAGCCTGTTCTCTATGTATTCAATAAATAACTGATGATCCTAGAGGCCATGCTGAGAGAGAGAAAATTATTATAATTTAGTTTTGACTGGAATAAGCTTGGCTGTTTACACAGGATTACTTGTTCCCATCGCATTTTGTGCATATCCCTAAAATTAACACTAAATATGGAATTAGTAATAGCTGTTTGAGTTTGACAAATTTATTTTTAAAAAAAAAAGAGTAAATATATAATTTGAATTAAATAACAACAATTCTTAGCCGTATTCCATAGACAAGTAATCTTAGAATAATTATTAAAGGAGATATAAGACTCAGGAAGCAATCTTCTTTATTTAATAGCACGAAACAATCCTTCCTAAAAGGTCAGGCAGGAGGCAAGTACTTAAATAAGCATATATCGATTTGTATAACTCGCTAAGTTCATAGACTGAGAACGTCATCAGCTAAGTTCATAGCTACAATTCTAATGAAAGTAACACAATAAAGATCAAACTATAACAATAAACCATCAAATATTATTATTTTCATACAGTGGCATTTATTAATATGAATCTTATGCTCAGTAAAGTTTTGAGGTTTGAGAAGCCATTATATAAACCATGTCTGGCTAATTCATTTGGATATAAGAGTATCAAATTACTTGCTTCCTCTCTTGGTCTTATTTTATTTCATCAATTTATTAAATTCAAAAAAGTCATCTGCAACTTTAAGAAAATTTAAAGCATAATATTCTTATAAAAAATGTTAATTAACCAATTACGAAATTTTCAAAATCTGAGTAAACTGACTCACTTGTCAGGAGGTATTTTACTAATGTATATTGCCTTTAACTCTGCTTCAAACCTTGAGTCACTTATTATGGATACTGATGGCTTTGGAAAATTAGGCTATTATATTCTAGCAGTTCTCTATCTTTTTATGGGCTTTGGAAGTATACTTTCCACAGCTATTTAAATTGAATAAGAGAAAATAAATTTTATGCTATGATAAACAAGTATGGATCAAGAAATTGCTTGATTGCTGGAGGGTTGGGTAATGTTCAGTGGATTCTAGCTAGCATATTTGCAACAGAGTAAGAGAGGAGAGTAAATGAAGATCTTTAGTCTGATCCACTGCTTTGGGTCACCGTTCTCTTATTTATCTCTACAATGATAAATGGACTTACTGTTGGCATTTTATGGTCCTGTGCAAATAATTTCGTGGCTAGATGCGCTAGTGTAGAGTACAAGGGTTTTGCATTTAGCTTTTTTTGGACGTTCTATATGACCAGCTAAATTTTGGGAAATTTCATAGCCTCTCATGCTTTAAATAATTTGAGCTAAACTTCTTTCTTCCTTATTATGGGTGCAATCGCAGCAGCTGGTACATCAATTTTCTATAAACTAGACGAGCCTAATTTTGCAAGTATAAAGAATCATTTGGAGGAGTCAGAAGCCAAGCATTTTGTAAGAGAAAATATTAAGTAATTAGAAGAAGACCAACGGGAAGCAAGATAGAATAATTTAAACGATCAAAATCCGAAATAGTGTTTAGAAGAAAACTCCTAAAATACAAAGTAAGGAGAGAATGATAAGAATCAAGAGCAGAACTACGAAATTGAAATCGAACTTCCAAGAAGTCAGTAAGACCGTGATGATATAGATACGATGGATACGAGCAGATGTCACGAGCAAAATTAGTGTAGGGATAAAAGCGAGATATAAGAAACATTCAAGTAGGATGTTAAGCTTGTCTTTCAATACTTAGTAGACCCTAGAATGAGATATCTTATTCCTTAAATTTGCTGGACTGGCATTTCTATTGCAGTCTATACTGGTTTGTTAGTTCCTACCATGGTTTCTACTCTTCCAGACATGTCAGAGCAAGAATAGTTCAAATACAGCATGTCTGCTATGGTAGCTTTAGGCTTTGGAGAAATATTTGGAGCTCTAGTTCAAGGCCGTATCGTAGATAAGTACGGGTCTAAGTAAACCTGCCTTTTTAATGTTGGTCTAATATTGGTGGCAACGATGATAGTTTTGAATTATATCTATCTCGACACCTTTTCGTTATTTGCTTATGTAATGACTTTCATGTGGGGTTTTTAAGATAGTGCAATAAGTGTGCACTTGAATTCGGTGCTTGGGTTTGAGTTCGATGATGGACCAGGTCCCTTTTCTCTTGATTCCTTACTTGAAGCTGCTTTTGTTTTCTCTTTCTAACTTATTCAGTCTTTTGTTGTGAGTTGGGAAGCTCACTTCCTTTACATTTCAGCCATCGGAGTTTACTATAAAATAGATATAATACAATATAATGAGTGATAGGGATGGGAATGTGCTTGGTCTCATTCTACTTTGAGTATAGACATTGCATGAGATCTCCAAAGCATGGAACTGAGAGTATATAGAATGAAGGATTAGCTCTTAATAAATAAGGGAGGTCCGATTCTTCCCAGACAATTTTAGATAAGAAGAAGCCCTAGAAATAAATATATCACGAGGAAGATGGAATCAAGCTTGACGACTGATTATAATGAGATTTACTATTTTATTTTAATACTCTTTGAAATTGCTTTTATTACTTTTTGCAAAGATAGAAGATGAAAAGATAATTTTATAAATATATTTAGGATATATTATTCTTGGGATCATATGATAGGAGCTTTGTAAATTTTATCTATCATTTAATTGAGCTAGTTATATTTGAGAGTTATCAATTAAATAAATCAGACTATTTATTATAAAAAGCATCCAGTAATTAATGAAAGAGGAGAAACTTTCAAACATTCTCATTCCCAAAGATGAGAGTTTAAGCACCACCTACAATACGCATTCTAGAATAGAGAAGAAAAATGATGGCAAGAAAGAGATTAATGATTATCTCAACTTTAAGAATGCTTTAAAAATATAGACATAAACAAAAAATTATTTAATTATCTTAATTTTAATTTTTAAATACCGAGAGGGTTATTATAATAAGGAAGTTACAAAAAGCTTAAAATTATATTAGTTTAAGTGAAGTAAACATGGTCTAGATAAATCTATATTTGTCATCATTATTTAAAGTTGGAGGAAAAATATTAATATTTTGATATTGAATAAATTTTGAAATTTTCAAATCAATTCTAACCTTGAATAGCCAAAAACTGGCTTGAAGCTATATTTCCAATTTTAGTTTTTTAATAAAAAACATAGATAATTACTTTAAATATTTTTTGCTTTCATGTGTTCTCTAGCATTCTTGGGGTTGTATACAGCAATTTACAGTGCCTAGAATATATAGTCTGTTGTGTTTGAGAAAGATCAGTATGGTGAGTTGGGTTTCTATTCAAATGCGGTAGCCTACCTCTTCTAAGGAATAGGAAGTGTGTTTTGCGTATTTATCTAAGACAGAATAGGTGACATTAGGACAATGAGATATATTTTTATTATAAATGGCATGGGGATCGGTGTTAAACATCCCTTTCATGCTGATTTTGATTTTCCCAGCTCTAAAATCCGAGGATCTTACCAGCTAAAACTTTTTCCTTTCAAAAGGCTTTGTATATACTGTGATTAATAATATGCAAAGTAAATTTTATGATTCTCCTTGGTTCGGTGTCAAATGGATTTGGGCAAGGAATATCTTAACCGAGTTCGGGAACTTATATCTCTGAATGCGCCACAGAGAGAACTAAGGAATTCTTATATTTAATCTCCTAAGATTTATTTTTATTTAATTCTATTTCGCTTTTTATTGGGCGTTTTATATGGGATCCTAAGTATTTGGAAACTTGATCGCAGCCTTCGTACTTGGTGAACTTGACTAAAAGTATTTCGTACTAGTAAAATTAATTAGTTTATATTATAATAACTAGTAATGGCAATTATTGGAATCGCATCCTCCATCCTTCTCTTCTTTTTAAAAAAGCCTAAAATCCAGCATCTAAATAACAATGTGCCCCATTTTAGTAAATTTATCTTCATGATCATCACTTTCATAAGCCAGAGGATGAATCTGCAAAGCTAGAAAACATATTAGCATATTTTTTTATAATTTAACATTCCTGAAGACCTAAACGAGCATGAAGTTGATTCTAATCTTTTGCACGTAGTAATAAATCTTAAAATTGTCCATTCTTTGACAATAAAATATTTGTAAGGAAGAGTTATGGAGATGTGAGGAAAAGTCAGGGAGAATCAAGAAGGTCAAACAGGCATTCAATGCCTCCTGTTAAGTAGTCAATGCGATCTTAAAATCCAGAAACAAACAACAAGCTTACAGTTAAGGAAGCAGTAGTTTCAATGTGGCGCTTCTTTGCCAATAAAAGATTCTTGATGCTTGCTCCTCAGTTGTTTTGGACGGGCATGAGTATTGCATACTATAGTGGAAACTTAGTAGAAATGATGTCAGATGCCCTAGCACAAGAAGGGAAAGACGATCATGAAAAAATAATACCAAATTATTTTATAATGAATAGTTCAAGCTCTCTATGTTAGCAGAAATAAATTTAAATATATATTTTTAAGAGTTAGCTATGGTTTTATTTGGAGTGGGAGAAATTTTTGGGTGCTTCTTTATTGGCTATATAGTAGATCACTTTGGAAGTAAAGTGGCAACAATTTTCAATTTAGGAATCATAGCACTAATGGGAGGTACTACTATGGCCTTTATATTCATTTATGATTTCAACTGGCTTGCTTTCTTTATGTGCTTCATGTGGGGCTTCTAGGACAGTGCAATTAACACTCACTCTTAAGAAATTCTAGGGTTTGAATTCGACAATAACGCAGAGCCATTCTCAGTCTATAACATCCTTCAGTGCGTAGCATGCTTTGGATTCTAATTGATTGAGGCCGCAGTTAATGACAGAGAGGGCTATAAGTGGTACACTCTATAATTAATGTCATGGTTTTTATTTCAAAACTAAATTATATCTATTACAATAATTGGACTGATATTCTGTGGATTACCATACTTCTTTGATTTTAGAGAAGAAGTAGTATCAGAGAGTAAAAGAGTCTCTGTTGTTCTCTCGGACTCTGAGTAGTAGACAAACTAATTCCAAAAGTCTCAAGTTGAGTCAGAACCAAATCAAAGATTTTAGGCGGGAATTGGATCAGTGGCTTCCTCACTAGATAACTCCAAGATGTTCTTTAAGAAGGTTGCCGTCTGAAGATATGTCCCCTTAAAAGACGTTCAAATAATGAGTGGAGTGAGTAAAAGTCATTCTCTATATTCGATCTATTCATCTAATTTATTTGAATAAAGAGCTGTAGCTCTAAACCTGCATATAACTATCACGAATCGAAATTCGACTCAAACTATCAAAGTAAAGTAAAGTAAAATTTTAGGAATGGAATTAATAATCAATTTAAAAACCAGCACTTATTACAGTACTAGTTAGTAAATCGTACTATTATCCTATGTAAGACTCAAACTATCAAATTTAACTTCCTTACACTAATTAATGAATTGTCTGCATCATCATACTTAAATGATAGATGACTTAAATTAATACGGAAAATGAAAGCCCCTTTAAATCAGGACGACTATTTATAAGTGTCGCAATCTGATTCATATAAGATCAAAAGGAAGAGGAAGTATACAAATATTTGTCAAGTTACTTAGATCTCTCTTGGATTCTTGTTCCTCTACATTTCCTTTAATTCTACCTAAAATTTAACCTCAATCCTCCTAGACTAAGATGGGTATGGAAAACTAGGATTTTACTCATTAGGGGTCCAAGCCATTTTTCAAGGTATAGGCTCTCTTTTATCCTCTGGAATTGTCAATAAACTAGGACTTCTCAATCATTATTTTAATTTAGACTTCGTACAAGTATGGTTGTGGGTGCTCTCTTCAATTCATCATGGGTCCTTTAAAGTCTGATACCTGCAGAGAAGTTTTACAATCCAGATTCAGATTTTTGGGCTTATAGTGAAACATTTTACTATGTCATTAACATCATAACTTCTGCAGCAAGTGGCTTCATGGGTTCCATTCTTTGGGTAGCAGAGGGAAAATACATATCTGAGTGCGCTACAGATGAGACAAAAGGCTTCTACTTTAGCTACTTCTGGATGTTTTACATGCAGAGTCAAGTATTTGGAAACTTAATAGCAGCTTTGGTGTTAGGTGAGATGGACTAGATAAGTTTTTTCATTATCATGTCTGTTATCGCGTTTGCTGCCTCAATAAGTTTCGCTTTCTTAAGAAATCCAAAACCATAAACTGAGGTCGAAGCATCGAATTAAATAACTTTAAAGTTTGTTTAAATTTGGTACCTCAATATGTAGAAGACGAAAATTAAATCAATGTATCACAAAACAGAAGATCAGAATTGACAAATACTGGGCTTGAGGAAAGCAAGTAGCTGAGAGAAAAAGGCTTTTGGAAAGATGTAAATAGAGTTTGGCTTTTGCTAATTTCTAAACGAATGCTGCTATTCTTACCTCAATTACTCTGGATCGGAGTCAGTATAGCCATATTTTCAGGTCTATTGGTTAACATCATTCAAGTTTCCTTGACTGATGTTGAAGACATAAATAAGAGAAATGAGAAGTCTATGCTTGCTTTAGTGGCCTTTGGGGTGGGAGAAATTTTCGGGGCTATGATCATTGGTTAAATTGTAGATAGAATGAATAGCCGAATAGCCTCTCTTTTCAACGTTCTTTTTGTTTTTCTAGCAGCAATTTTGACAATAGGATTCTTATACTGGGAGTAATACAATTGGTTCACTTTTGTGATGGCTTTTTTCTGGGGACTCGAGGATGGTTCAGTGAACACTCATGCGCTTGAAATGCTCGGCTTTGAATTTGATGATAATACAGATCCTTTTGCAATTTTCAGCATGTTTGAGGCTTTTGCTGTATTCATTTTTCAACTAATTCAAAGCAGAGTAGATGACCGCGATAAATACTTTATTTATATCGGAGTGACAGGAGCTCTTGGATGTTTTATGTGCGGAGCAACTTACTTCTTTGATTTCAAAGAAAAGAGAGCTCTAAGAGCTAATAAAGAAGGGGAGAACTCGAAGTTTGTGTTAGAATGAGAATACATTTGAAAACATCAGAATTTTATGATTTGACTTTAAATTTTCTTGCAAAAGTACCCTCTCTCTGAATGAGATATCCGTTTCAATATAATTTAAATTAGTTCATAAGGAAATATAAAATAGAAGAAAGTATTAAGGCGATTCTGAAATGGGAGGAAACCTTTCAAACAACAGCGATTTTTACAACAATAGTTCAAACTTTAAGTCCAACAATTCTCACACACCAGATAGATACTCAAAGCCAAATTTTAACTCTCAACTTAATGGGTAAATTCAAGGATAGATATAATCAAAAATGCGATTCATACCTCATTAAGTGCTTAAAATTTGCATATATAACCAAACAAATAACAAGAAAGCAACTAAACTAGATAAAATATAGCCAATATCTCTAGTAATTCAAATGGGATAAATAATCTGGCTTCAAGGCATTATCAATAAGAAAATGGCTATTCAAATTTACCTCCCACACACCCGTAGACTCATAGGATGAATTAGAGTAAATCATAAATGTCTATCAGAGAGCACCATAATAAGTCAAGACACGATCCCCAACCATCATTAAGTAGTTATGCTACTAATTTGAACGAGGAAGAAGAGCATAAAGTACCTGTCAATAAAACCAACTACCTTACAAAGAATACAATGAGCAAGCGATAGTCTAATGCAATCCCTCAGTTAACTAAAAGAGTAATGCAAAAGTAAAGTGTAGTCCTCTGCAAGTCACCTGCTATCATGAGCTCCAGTGGATTCGCCAATTAATCAGCTTCTTCTGTATAACGACTTAGGGAAAGTGAAACTACTAGTCATTATTTATTATAAACATTCTCTGTTTAAATAATTAATAGTTAGTACGGCTAGAGCAGTTACCAGAAAGGTTATGGAATAGGAAGTATTCCATTTTAATTGGATTAAAGCAGTGAGTTTCGTATTCATGAAAACTCAAGCCATTCTGCACTCTCATTAAATTAAAATCATCAAAACTAGAACTTAAATAACTTGTCTTAGTTTCTAAGAAAGGGAAGTACAGGCTTTGAAAACACATCTACCTCACTGTCTCAATATGGGAAGATCGGCTTGAATTAAAGTTCTTCTCATTCCTAAAGCTAGAGCTATTTGCAAAGCTATTAAGCATTTTCCGCAAAGAGCTCAACAAATAATCCTCAAATATTCTAGCTGCATTCATAAAATATCGATAACTGTTCGTAAGCTTCTCCACTTTAAATGAGAAATCCTCACCTTTAGATGAGCGTCCTATCAACGGGCGAGACTAAGCAAGTTTAAGAATCTTACCAGAAAATCTTCAAAGTTACAATTTTTTAGTTATTGTTTCAGGTTTAATAAAAATTGATTGTTGGTTAAATAATATAGATAATTGATAAAATTTAATGTTCTTTATATCCTGTCAACTTTTATAGACCAGTCAAATCAGAAGGATTTTACTCAAAAACTAATAATAAGAAAAAATATGAGGAAAAAATATGAATTTACCTTTGTTACTAACCAGAAATTAAATTACTCAAAATAAAAACTAAATTTATTTAAATTTTTTCGAAAAAGGTGCAGATTTTAGGATAATAAATTTAACTGCCATCTTGTTACAGATAATTTTCTAATTTATTCATATTTATATGAATTTAAGAGGAAAAATTCAACTGTTACTGATTTAATCTATTTTGGTTTAAGCAGAGATCTAATAAATTCTCAACTGTATAAATCTAAAACGGCAAATAGAATTCAAGTTCTACTACAAACTTGATGAGTATAGATAAACTTATAAGCGAAATTAACTAGAAGTAGAATGTAAATTTAAGAGATTAGTTAAAGACTTCCGACAGAAATAATCTTTCAAGACCTTAGGCCACTTATAATCATGAAACTAATGACAAGAATGGCTAAAGCATTATTTATGAAGAAGATGATTAAATCAAAGGGGAATAAATATATAAATATTCTATTTTTGAAGTCATTCCTCATCCATTACAAAGTATCGGAAAATCAGAAACCTTAATTAAAAAGCTGCCCCTCTCAGGATCAGCTGCAAAGTATAAGCAACTATTAAAATGTTGGAAGTTCTTTGAAAAAGGAGTTTGAAAAACAATTGAAAAGAATTCATGGTACAGGTAGCAGTGGAGGAGCGAGTGCATCAATAAATGGACATTAAGGAGTGGGAAGTTCTATGATAAAAGAGTTAGTAAATCTTCATTGGCCACAGTCGCTCTTAATCAAAGCAGACAAGGTAAATCTAGCATAAGCTAACTTTCGATCAACAACATCTCTAACATTAAAATTTAAAACTATTTTAAGAGTGATTATATATATTGAACATGAATGATAACTCAATGATCAATAATTCAAGCTCAAAATAGCCTGGCATGCATAATAAAGCTATTAATTTATCTGCATATGATTAAGTCAAGCATCTAACATAGCCTAAAAATGACTGGATCATCTAACTAGCACACTTCTATCTCATAGGCAAATTAATTCAGCTCAGAGAGATCTTCAATTAATTAAACCTTGCAAGACATTAAAAATAGGAAAAACTCCGTATACGCATAAAATGCTCATTAGTTAGGACAATAAAGTTAAAACATGATTAATAATTCAACTTCCAAATCATAATTGAGGATACCAAGAGACAAAATCATAGCTTCAAACGCTGTTCATTCTTACACTCCTGCGTAAGTTTTAAATACAAACAGATCTGTGACAGGAATAGGAATGGGGCTAAATATAAAGCAGAGAAGAGAATCAATGGAGCAATAAATTAAAAGCTCACTCAAACTCCTCAATGTTACAAATACAAGTCTGGATCTTTAAGTCAAGGTCTTTAGAACTTAGTATAATACACTGAAAGACAAAAGCAGTAACAGTAGCCACCATGGAATGTATAAGACAGAGATTAGGATAAATCAATCAAGATAGTTCCAGAGAGCAAGGGCTAAGTCATCAAAATAAAGAGAACTCCTGCTTCCGGAAATCTTACTCAGAGAAATAGCTCCTAACTTCTTTCATAATCTCATCTCAAGATTTAAAGCCTTGATGGAAAGGGAGGAAGATAGTAAGATTAGGCCAGTTACCTTAAAAACTTAAATGACTTGAGTTATCCTTTGAGCGAGAATTTAAATCATTAGGATTCTAACAAGCACAGTTAGGGATATTAGATTCACTTGGAAGGAACTATATAATCAAACTAAAATAACTTACCGTAAACTCTTGAGGAGGAACTTTTACATCTTTAAAATTTAAAAGATGCAAAGGTATTTGAGGAAAACAAACTCCTAAACTCCACTTCTACCTTCATTAATTTAGAAGCTTCAATTACTCGAAGAAAGACTTAAACTCTAGGAGCAATTCTGAGTGAATAGAAGGAGTTCTCATTACCAAACTAAGTTGTCATGTTGATTTTGCAGTTCATAAAAGTTTTTATATTACTTCTGATAAATTTTTGTTCAACATGAATGAGTATACTAAGTATTTGAGGATAAGCGCGGGATGGTTTTATTGTATATCTGATTCACTTGATGATTATGCTTAGATAATAGAGAGCAGCTTTGCAAATAAATACTCTCGCTATCTCAACTTTATCAAGTCCTTCAATAGTGTGACTCCTATCAATTTTTGTGGAGAGAAAGGAATAAGACTAGATAGAGTGCTTTAATGTGAAATTAGTCAAGGAGTGGTTTAATCAGGAAAATTAAATCAAACATTGAGGATAGGCAACAGTTTTGAATATTTTTAGCACAAGAAATTGAATCCAGTTAAGACACAGAATTCTAGAAAGAGTGTGGGAATACCAAGGTATGTATCCGAATACAGGTTTGATATTTTATGTCATCATTTTTTGAAAATAAAGCAGATATAATAAAGAAAGGATCTTAAAGAATGACTTGGCTTCACATCTCTGATGATTTACCTGTCTACTCTTAAAATGAAGTTTAGCTATCACCAGGAGATATGGTTGAATTTTCAATATGCATCTATAACCCTTGAATGGGCTTATAAATCTTCAGTCTCTAGATTGGGATGCTCCTGAATTCCTACCTATTGCTTCCAATGAGAAAAATCCTCTTGTTTACAATAAAGATGTGAAAGCCCTGATGTACAAGGAGAGATTTCAAGAAAAGCGGAAAGGGAAAGTTTATGCTAACACTAACATAATTTGCGAGGTTGAAGACTCTGTGGTGGAATGGATTCCCTTGACAAAAAATTAATGTCCCCGCATGGAGATAGAATTTTAGCAGCTACATAACCACTTTAATATCATGAGCATACACTTCAATGAGGTAGATCAGCATTTTAATCGTATCGTTGTGCAAGCTAAACAAAAAGGTATTGCAAAAAATAGATGTATTGGAGAAAACGTAGAGGTGATAATTAAACCTTAGGACTAGTTTATAACGAATAAATTTAAGATATATTTCTAATGAATGAGATAAAGAAGAAAGGATTCATGTTTGATAGAAATAAAGACAAAGAGAGGTTGCAATTGCGAGTCGGTGATATATTGATTATCTATAATAGTAAAAGGATTCCTCATGAATTGTAACCAGAAATTATGTTTGCAGACTTAAGTGAGTATAACACAAAGCAATCTTAGAAAAGTCAAAATAATTTAGATGATCAAACTGAGAGTACAAACAGAGAAGATGATGAGGAGCATCAATGATAATCTTTTTCTAGCTGATATCGAATCTATAATTGTATTAAAATATATTCGCTATAACATTTGAATATCACAAGGCTTCCTTGTTTGTGTCGTGACTAAATTGAGAATATTAATTTTAAGCTACAGAAATACTGCACAAATTTTTAAGTTTTCAGGATGAGATAGACAAACTTATTTATTCTAGTATGAAGTAATTCATTTTACTGCACTCATTTTAAATTATCATTCAAATCCCCTTGGAGTGGCGAAATGATCTAGGCAAAATTCTGTGGAAAGTCCTTTGCTTTTTAGTCTCTAGCAATTTTTACATTCTGCTCTTTCTTTTGCAGCGAGAGCCTCTTTTTGAGTGAAGATATCATATCTAAATGCAATAAATCGATTATATTATCTGCTGCTATTTATAACGGAGCCTGTATATCCTTGCGATATGAAATCATTGAACGGCATAACTTTTCCTGGAGTTTCAAGCTCTCTCTATGCGTATAATAATTTAATTACATAATCCTTGAATGGGTTTCTTCTTCTCAGTAAGCGCGATATGAGGATTGTAGTCTATGTGGTTATATTTTTGCTAAGCAGCTGAATAATTTGCATGCATGTGAGATTTATCTGTTGACTGCTCCTCACTAATAGGATAGAGAGACTTATTATTTTAGTTATAGGATGCTATATTAGAATTCGAGCTGTAATTTGAGTTCAAAGCAGATTATTGTGCTAGACTTTGATTATTGCAAGTAGGCCCATTTTTATTAGGCAAGAAACTAATATGCTAGTTTTGAGGAGCAATTTTATGAGCAGATGCTGGAATGGATGTTAGCTTGCTAGTTGATTTTGAGTTTGATAAAATTTGAGTGGGAGTTCTCAAGCTTTGCTCAACAAGTAAAGGACTTTGAGATGAAGAGACTTG
The DNA here is from genome assembly GCA_027382625.1 of Tetmemena sp. SeJ-2015. Lineage (NCBI taxonomy): Eukaryota > Ciliophora > Spirotrichea > Sporadotrichida > Oxytrichidae > Tetmemena > Tetmemena sp. SeJ-2015. The sequence continues at coordinate 192,026 of JAJKFJ010020979.1, forward strand.
ATTGAAATGCTATTTCGTAAGTGCCTTTTGCTTTATTGAGGCAATCTTAAATTATTTAAAATGTTAGCAACACCGATATTTTGATTTATAGCTGAGTTTAAGGACTTCTAGTTAGATATCACACTCATCGAGCCACTGTAGGCAAGCGTTTAATTCATTTGAGGTTGCAAGTCTGTCATTTATAACTTCTATCTTTACTCCATCTTAACTTAAGTATACTCCTTAGGCTTTTACTATTGCATTCTCATCGTTCGAGTTACTATACTCTATTTAAGATTCTGGGCTTGTGACACGCTACCTTAGCTTGATTTTCTTTGTTGCTTTTGATGGCTCTGCAGATCAATCATACTGTTTGAATTCGTTTGCAACCTTTGCTGTTATTTAACTTAGATTGGCGTTAGCTATTCAGATTTTTATAGCGAAGAAGATCCATTTTGATAAGCTTGATTTTAGATGACTGATGATGAAAAGCTCTAAGGGATGAAACTAGAATTAATATGAGCCTTTGAGCTTCCCTATGTTGATTTAACATATAATACATAAAACTTAAAATGTATAATTTACTGCTTGGTATTCTAATTTAAGAATTTTGCATCTAATGCTGAGTGGAATCAATTTTGGTAGTGAAAGGAGCATTATTGTTGCTCGAAATTTCATAAGAAAGGTGTAAACTGAATTCGCCATTAGTTATCACGTTATTAGGAGTTGAAAGAGTAAGTGTTTATGTTTAGCTATAAATGTCTGTAACAATATTCTCATAAGTTTTATCCAAGGCTTTTATATTGCTTGTGTTTTAAATTGCCTATCCTCTTTTGTCAAATTTGATAAGGGACTTATTTTAAGACTTCGGTCTCTCTAATTTATGTTGATTTTACTTCAATGGGCTTGGCTATACAATTGACTCGAACTATTTAGTATTCAGAAAACTTGCTCTTTAGCTCTTGTCATCGCTAGTGATGTTCTTATTTCCTTTAATTGGAGTAGCGCTTCTACTATTGCCTACGCTGCTGCTTTAATATCTGAAAGTGTCAATGGCCCCTGAATCTCTCTGCTTTGAAGCGTATTGGCTCTTCTACTCAAAATAAATTGAAAGACTTCCTCCGCTTCTCTAGTCCTTGAGGAGGCTTATTCATTATTTGCATTCAAGAAGCTGTGACTATTTTTGCCTGATTTGGCTGCAGCTCCTGCGCTTTGTTGTGCTAGTGATCCATTCCTAGTGTATTTAAATTACTCAATCTTAATATTTTTGGCTTCTATTTTCTTCTAGATCTGCACTTACTTATTCTTTTCTAATTCTTCTTTTCTCTTAAGCACTGACTTTGATCTCTCCATATAGAATGCCTCCGCATCAATCGTACTCATTTTAGTTGGGTGTGGGAATATCTAAAACATTTGAGAGGGAGCAGCATTAGATAAAATGGTAGGTTCCTCAACCATAATTGAGGGAATGAAAGAAGTCTTTTAAACAGAAATGTTGCTGGAAGAGACCTAATTTTTGCCAAAGGTTTGAAGATTTTTAGCCTAGGAATTCTAAACAGAGGAATTTCCATAACTAAAATTGCTTTCATCTTTACCCTAGGTTTTGATTGTGTTCTCAGTTGTCTTGCACAAACCTTGAGACTTTCTCTTTTGCTTATCGCAGGATTGGGAATTCTAGCTGAAGTTCTAAAAGTTAGAATGAGGAATATTGCTTCTTTGTAAAGTATGCTAGTTTTAGGAAATACTTGAGATATTTATCTCGGATTTAGTATTGTAGTTCGATTGTTGAACAGATTAAGGCTACTTTGTGACACTTTGTGTTCCAGTTTTCTTGATTTAGAGAGTAAAATGAAGACAATCATATTTTTTGAGTCCTTCTTTTGTTGGTTTGATGTTAATTTGTGGTAGGATTATTTTTGTATCCCTAAGAGATAGTGGTTGTTGCTGTGCTCTCTAATGACTTCTTTCTTTTATCAATCTGCTAATCTACTTTTTCGTATAGATTTTGAAACTGTTGCTAATTTTTGAAGGCAATAGTTTTCTTATTATTCTGGTTAGACTGGCTAGTAGGTTATTCCATTTTCTCAGTGAACTACTGTCTCTTTAAAAATTGCTGAAACTCCTATTCTATGGTAGACTAGCCAAGCTAATTCATACTGCAGTCCCTGCTTTTGCTTAATAGGGAATTCATAGGGAATTGAGAAGAAGAGTGCAAGTTTATTTACTGAGTTCCAAGCTATGTCTAGGCTGGATTAACATGCGATTTAGAGCTATGATAGTTCTCAAGCCTGTAATCATAGCCATTCCTCTCTGGAGATATCTGAAGGTTAATCACTTCAACATGGATGGGTTATTCGTTATAGCAATAGTATTTAATTCAACTTGGTAAAATAATAGGGGAGTAGGTCTAAGTTTGAAACCAAAGAGTGCACACTTTCTCTGACATTAGGATCACTCTGAGTTTTGTTATAATTAGAATACCTATTTGACTAAGACAAAGTTCGCTTTCCAATGGCTTTATTCACATTATCGAATGTATCAATCTACTTTATTTGTTGGAAGCTTAGATCATTGAATTCTTGAGAGTTTTCTGTCACAGCTTAATCAAATAAGAAAATAGCTTAATCAAATAAGAAAAAAGCTTAAAGTCTGTTTCCAAATTTATCTGGGGAATCCTCATAATATTCTTCTTCTCTTTTGGGAGAATCTAGAAAAGAGGGTCTTTGAGTAATTAAAGTTGGATCTCCCATTAGTTAGCTTAGCATTTACTCAGCTCTCTGAATACTCTCTTTTCTTGTTGCACTTTTCTAATCAGAAAAGACCCCAAAGTATCTTTCATGCCCTTTCTTCATGAAAAAATATTATTAAATATCATTTTAAATGAACTCTTAAGATTCACTGATAAGATCCTGACAACTTTTTCTTTGATAAGATAATCCAGTGCTTTCTCTACTCTCATATCCATGAAATTGTCTTCTCAAATTTTCAAATTCGTTTTAAGTTTCGCTCATGCCTCTTTATAATTAGAGCCTAACTTCGCTATGATCAGACTTAGACTTTTTCTCTTCATCATCAGAACTTGGCTCATCCATTAAAACCGGCTTTATGAATTTTAGTCCCGAGGTCTAACTTTTTAGTCTGTCTCTTTCCTCATCTGCAAAATTACCTTGCCTTTATTTTTAGTCTTCATAGTCAGGCTCTTATTGTTTTAAAGTAAATCTGAACATTATATTAAAAAAAAGTTGCTTCAAGCCTATAGCAAGTGACTTTCTTTTCGCCATTATTTCAATAGCTTCTAGAGTTGGAGGTACTTGAATTTCAGATACACAGCTATCCCTTCGCTCCAATACTCCAGTCACACTCTTGCTACTGTGAAGATCTTACTTTGTATTGCTATGCTTAAGTTTGTTGTGAGTTTATTGGTTATGCTGACGCAAAAGTCTGCTATCGCTTCTCATTCTGCTCTTAACAGGTGTGTGATTGCCACTAGTTGGCTCAACTTAAGAGGATTGTGTTGCTCTTTCAAACTCATCCTTGCACGATGATGCTTGATTCAACATCATCAAATTCTGCTTAGACTTTTAAACTGTTTGAGAGGGGCTCTTCCTAAGTCCTAAAGCTATTGGTGTTGTTTTCTTGTCAGACTGTAGATTCTTTGTTAAAGCATCATTAGCAAGAATAAGAGGATTCTAGAGAGTTTCAGCAAACTTTTTGGTGCTTTTAAAATCTGAATCTCTCGTAATTTCATATTGCCGCCCACTTTTATCTTAGATAGGTGTTTGGTTTAGCTCCATGGTTGTGGCAAATGACTGTTAAGTTTTACCCATTTTTTCAATAGAGAGGAAGGATTAGGATGTGATAGGATATTTCTCAGGAGTTGTATTTGTCACTATCTTTGAAACTTCAGCAGGCGAAAGTATTTTAACTGGCTTGATAAGGCTATCTTGATTTGTTTAGTCATTTAGAACGTTTTGCAGCTCTATAAAGGCTTCTTTCAAACTTCCCAAGGCAATTGCATTTTCTTCATCATAGTTATTAGAGAGGAGATTTAAGTTTAGAGTTTCTTATTGATTCTCAATTAGGTCTAGAGTCATATCAGTTCTTTTGGGGCTTTCCATTGGTATTTCAGGAAAATAAATTACTAAAGAGGACTGATAATCATCTTGAGGATTTCTTCTTCTTCTTGCTCAAACTATTCGAGTTCATTTTTAAGTTGATTTAACTCATGATAAAGTAAAATTGTATCATTTAATGAACGTAGTATTGTTCTTGCTCAAACTTATTTGACTTGAGAGTATCCATAAACTTGGATTCGGGAACTTCTAAGTCGAAAACCTTTATAAAGTTGGTGAATAGAGTCCATCTTTGCTAGCTTGCTTGACTTAACTTTCACTGGTGAGAATCTTTTATTCTAAGAAGCATTATTCTCTCTTACATCATTGAAGAATTATCTAAAGTTTGCTGTTTCTTTTGTCTCTTTCATGCTCTTATCGACTGTGCTTGTCTATTCTTCTGCGTTTATCTCTATATTATCAACGGATTCGTTTTCTAAGTCTTCAAGCAAATAAAATATCTATTTAAGCATTTTTTCATATCTAATTTTCATAATTGAGGACGATTACTCCTCTTCTTCGTGTCTTTCTTATATTCTTTCGAGCTTCAATTGCTACAAATTTGCGATCTTTGTCTAATCTACCTCTTCCGAACCATAGCAATCTACAACCTCGCTAATTTATTCTTAATTTTAGACTTAAGATCCCATGAGAATAGAGTCCTCATTATTTGCTCTCGAATTTATCCTTGAGTTGGTTGTTGTTTGCTAGATATTTGAAATCTCAACGCTCTTATCAAAAACTAAAGTGTCATCATTATTTGCATGAGGTGTCTTCGCTTGCTTTTTGAATTGATCATCAGTCTGGAAGGTTTATCTCTTGGATTATATTTGAAGAGGCATGTCTTCAAAGAATCTAGGAGATTTTCTGTTAGCTACATTAGAGGCTGTTTGATTATTGCTGCATTTATTCGATTGATGGTTGACAGCGCTAATTGGAGATTTTTATCTTTCAGATCGTTTTCTTCTAGTGAGTGACTTTGAAGGAGAGTTATTAAAAGAGTTCCTGCTTTCATTATAAAACTAACTCTGATCTTGCTTTATAGCACTTATTTCCAAAAGTTCCTGCTAAAAATCAAATTGAATGTATTATAATGCTTTTGATCAGGATAGATAATGGAGCTTTCGTTAAAGATAGAAGCCTAATTATTTGCTTTATCCTAGGCCTATCTTAAAGACAATGTCTAGCTCTCTGAATTGACTTTCTGGGTGTCACATTTAGGGATTTAGTTATCAGAGCCCATCAAAGGAATAAGCTCTGGAATGTTAATCTTCTAATTTTAGCATAGGCCTATTAAAAGGCGGCTTTTAGGAGTTCAATCTAGCTCTTCAGATTTTGATTTTCTTGTTCCAGAACAACGCTTTTTCGGCTGGTCACTTCATTCATAGAGCTAATGATGATGGAATCTTGCTTGCTTTGAAGTTCCTAATTGAGACTAGAAGCAACTTTAAAAGTTGGAGAAAATTGAGACTCAAGCAAGTTGCTATCTTTATCAGGGTCACTTGTAATTTAAAATTCATGGTCAATCAGCAGATTTTGTTGAAAGTTTGCGCTAAGAATAACGGCTTGAGTAATTGAATTTTCATCTTAAAATTTGCTTTGTTAACCTGTGAGAGATGGTCTAGGCCTTTTAAAAGGGGATGCATTGCTCTTGACTGGAGACCTTTTCAATGGACTACTACTACTTTCCTTTTTTGGAGAATCTTGAAATCGCTTCGTAGGGGAGCTTTAATTAACTCCATTGCTCATAATAGAGAGCCTTGTATTTGACTAGTATAGATTTTAATAGCTATTTTATAGAACATCATGAATTGAACTATCTCTATTTTCCCTATCTTTATCTCTTAGCAACTGCTTAATGCATGGAGATGATGATAGTCGCTCAAGAATCTGTTGAGGGCTTTCATTTTCATCATTCAATAAATCCCTGACAGCTCTTTGAGGAGAGTTGTACACTAACATCACAGTTTCACTGAATGATTAGTCATTTAAAATGTAGGGTTATTACTCGCTTTAGGCTACCTCTTTGATTGAAGCTGCTTATGCTTTTTGCTGAGACTCACTTTCAAAATTTAAAGCGATGTTATGTTCATGCAAATAGATGCTTGGGGATTATTGAGAATGATTTAGCTCATTTTCTTGATAGACAGAGGCGAATGGTTACCTTTTGAAAGGAGATCCTGGTAATTTACCTAGAGCTTATGTGCTCCTAGTCTATTTAGTTAAACTGAATTAATTTACGGGAGATTTCATCGTCTAATTTAAAAGGAGATTTGTAAAAAAGTGAACATTGAGTTAATAAGTATGTCCTTGTCGAGTTGAATGAAAAATTTTATCTAATAAAATCTCAAGAACCCCCTTGGAGCCTAGTGGGAAAGCAACTCCCGATATGTTTAAAAAACAGAATGTTTTTTGAAAATTTAGAGATGTTAATAGATTCGAAAGTCGAGGTGGCAGCACAAAAAATTTAATTAAAAAGGTATATTAAAATTTAAGACATGGAAAATGCATGCGTATTAATCTTTTAGTGATAGAGTTGAAATGAGGACTTTAATTTAAGAATTCACTGGGGCTTCGTCTTCTGGCACTATCTGTACTACTCTCCCCCCTCGTAACCATAAGTAAATAAAAAAGAACTTGTATAAGTTATTCTACTCCGCAATTAACTTCTATCTTGAGCTAAAGATATTAAATTTCACTGGGGAAGATTCATCATCATGTCTAATTTGAAATGGAGATTAATGTAGAGAGGTAAGTGAACTTTTGATCTGAGTTTATTACTAGGAGTAGCCGTGTTCCTTGCTCTGTGAGTCTTCTAGAATGAAAGTATTTTAGTCTAATGAAAATCTGGGCAGAGAATTCCCCTCAGTGAGTTCATGCCTAGTGGAAGAGCGAGCACTCAGAATATGCTCTTGCACAAATACATCCAGTTGAAGTGCTTCTATATTCTGCTGAAACATGTTATTGATGTTGCTTAAATTAAAAATGCTAATCTTAAAATAGATAGTTGGAAATGAGAGACTGCGAAAGATCAGGACTTGAGTTGCCTGTTAGCTATTACTGCATCATTAACAAATAAATAAATTTTAAACTTCTAAATCTAACGGAATATTATTTAAACCACCTTTTTTCTACCTCTTCAATTTTCACTAAGAAGAAGATTTCAATAGCTGTATTCCTCTCCCTTGTAGTGAATAGAAGTTGGAAATGAGGCACCAATAAATATTATTCCTATATTAGAAGCAACATGGAGTCGAGTTAACAGTCACAGTTTGAAGCCATCCTTCATCAAGTTATCGCACCCTACCAAGAAATGATAGAATCACTTCACTTATTAAGTAATTATTTGCAAATTGTTCAAAGCAAGCAAAGAGAAAAGGAGGCAGAGTTGGTAATACTCAAGTATGCTCTCTTGGAAATGGATCGTAAATTTACAGAGCTGGAGAAGAAAGTCAAGACACCTGCCGCCTCAACTGGAGCGAGGACCGCAGGCAGGACAGGAGCGGGATCTTCAAGTGTAAGAGGAGCAGCAGTGGGCAAATCTACTGCCAAAGATACAGCTCCGACAACTCGAGGTTCATCAAGAGCACTAATTTACTTCATTGGTGTTTATGATTATTTTGCAACAGGCAGAGATGCAGGAGCAAGTAGCTTGCAAGATGCGAGATAGAGATCTAAGACACCTACTGCCAGCAGAATGCAAAACAATTTGAATACATCGCAAGTATCCTCGAAGACAGGAGTCAGTGTTAGAGGGGCCACCACAGCCGGTCAATCTTCTAAATTCATCTAAAATATATTTTTGGCAATAAGTAAATAATTTTACACTTATAAGCTGGTAATTTTTTTATTAAAAGAGAATTATAAAAGAGCAATTGCTATAAATGGAAAACCTGATAGCATGTGATAAGTGTTAAAATCGCTTCAACAAGGAAGCAAACTTGCCTAAGATGCTACCTTGTTGTGGACTGACTTACTGCCTCAATTGTATTAAAACTTAGCTAAATGTGTAATAGCAAGTGAGTAATTTATCTTGAATATCTTATCCTTCTACGCTAAGATTATTATCTTGAATCTCATCTTTTTTTTTTTCTCAATTTTAATTTCCTCTGACCTTACTTATATAAATATAGAACATCTAATAAAAGCAAAACATAAAAGTAGGAGCGATTTAGTGTGACCAGTGCCTTAGGATATATGAGGATGGAGTTGACTCGCTCATCACGAATTACCCCCATTATATATAATTTATAATAACAAGCTGTTGAAAATAGCCACTTCTATAAATGCTAACAGCTAATTATCTACAAATCCAAATATGGTGTTCAGCAGCCAGCATTCCTTATTCCAACCCAATTTCAATAAACTGTTAATTATATTTCTAAGGAGTTATTTTTATTTACTTTGTTTAAAGTTTAACTCATTCACACAGCACCCATAGAATCTGCAAGCAGTTAGTAGCTTCAACTCAGGCCCTAGATAAAACTCAAGTGAGCAACAGTAATACTAATTAAAATTAGTAAACAAATTAGAATTAACCTTCTACTACAGCAATGGATCACAATTAAGCTATATTAAGAGAATCTTAAATCAACACTCAGAATTCACAGAGTAATCTAAGAGCTCCCTAGCTAAATTAATCCATGGTGAATACTGTCATAAATTAGTCGTAGAATTAGAGTCCGATTCCTCCAGACTAGAGTAGTCTGGGACTTTTCTAGCCGAATGTAAATTTTTCAACTGATGAAGGCCAAAATATGCAAACAATCGAAGAAGGAAGAACTTCGAACTTTCAGCTAGCCAATTATGGTGAGATTCAAAAGTAAAGTCTAATTAATCAGCAATTAGGAGGACTTAACTTGAATATGCCCACTAATAACAGCAATATAAATATGTAAAGCTTTAAAAGTCCTTACTTAATTAAAAATCCACAACAGATATCTTCCAATTAAAAAAAGCAAAATAACCTTAACATTTCTCAAATGAGGGCGCCTAATATACCTTAAAATCCTTAATACGGATTAAGTAATAATGAATACTACTTTACATCTATTTTTTATTTAAGTCCGGCGCAAATCTAAAATTAGACTTAAAACCAGAAATTGTGAAAGATAATTATAATAATTATTGATTTAAGAACTTGTTAAACACTGCTCTAGAAGGGGATGATTGGAGTAGATGCTTGGTGCACAGGCACAAAGAGTTGGAGTTTTACTGCAGGACTTGCTAAAAGTTAGTGTGCTCCAACTGTATGTTCTTTGAACATAACGGTCATGCGTTAAGTTAGCTTGAAGAAATAACTGGCTTGCTTATTCATAATCTCCACGACATGTCAAAGCAAATGCAAAAGTCAAGATTTGCAAATTCAAATTTTTAAGTTCTTTAATCTCCATCATTTTTTAAGATCTCTGGTAAATGTAAATAGAACTTAGCTAGAAAAAATGCTCCAACAAGTCAATACTTTATTTTTACCTATCTATATTATTATTCTAAGTGTAGTTCTTAGAGGAGCAGCAGATAGATAATATTGAGAAGGGCTTCTAAGCCATAATTACGCGCTTAAACGAGAAGAAGCAGTCTATGCTTGTGGAAATGACTATGAGGTATATGACTGAGAAGAGGAAGTTTTCCCAAAACCTCAAGGAAGTAATAAGAAGTGACGACTTTCTCAAAGACATAGAAGAAGCTTATCATTAACTGATTCTATAATTTATTTCATTGATAAAGTACATGGAAGAGAATCACAGACAAGAGTGCTTCAAAGGATTCACGACATCAATGAGTTTGTGCAAGCGTCGTGTCTCAAAATGGATGAGTTGCTGAGGAGTGAGAATAAATACGACTTCAGAATAGATCAGACGCTCACACCTATGACTCTTAATGTGCATCGTGCCATGGAAGCACTGGGCAAATTTCATATGAATCACCCTCTTTCGCAAGAGGGAAATTTCCTCAAGATTAAGAAAGAGATTTAGCACGGGGGGAGCCTTAGTCTTGAGATCAACTAATCTCCAAATGAAGAAGAATAATGCTAACTACAAAATATATTTTGCAAATGACTTGGGTTTTTTGAAGATTTAAGGTGGAAGCTTGAACTAAAGTGTCTAAGAGTAGTCTTCTCAGCAAATAATGAGCATCAATTCTCCAGAACACTAAAAGCAGGTGCAAATTAGAGTCAGGTTTAGAATTACCCAACTGATCAGTAAAGGCAGATTCTTCAATAGAGTGATTTTACGAGGACATTCCCACCTAGGAGAAACATTCCACTTCCAACTAACTATCAAAGTCAAAACTACTAAGCTAATCTAACTTGAATAGCTAGAATTTAAATGCAAATAACCAGCAATACTAATCTCAAATTCAGTTGTAGTAGTAGTAACCTCAAAATTAGTAACTTAGATCAGAAATTTACCTCCTTTGCCAAATGGCCAAAATTACAATTAAAGACCTGCTTATTAGAGTCAAGAAGGTTTCATTCAATAGCATAATAGCTAGTAAAATATTCCTCAAGCTGTTCCATACTAACTCTAAGTTGAGAAGCATCCAAGTTTTAACCCTGACTCTTATCCTCAAATGTATTCTCAAGCCACCTCCATAATTTAGAATGCATAAAGCCAAATGAAAATGAACACAGGCTAGGCAGCTGCTTCACCTGGTATGATGAATAGAAGAGTCAATTAAATTTGATAAATAAATATGTGTATAAGTTTTAACAATCCGCAAAGTTCATAATTCAATTCAAACTTTGCTTTTGCTACATAGAATATGAGTCCTCGCAGAACTGGAGAGTCTTTCACACCAGTTGAGAGAAGATTTACTCCAGTGTAGGGTAATGAGGGCACAAGAGGAGAAACCCAGGATTTGAGGAGCAGTTCCGTGGGTGACTTTGGATTCCCAGTGGAAGCCTAGATATAGTAAGATGATCTGAGGGCTTAAGTTGAAAGACATAGAGCAACTATGAGTAGCCATGGGTTGAGGAATTCAACAGTTATATTGCATTATATTTTTAAATTCAGGTTTAAATGATTCTTTGAATGCAGGCAATAGAAGGACTCTTCTTCCAGACTTAATTACCAAAACGAATTCAGTGCCTCGATCTATCCTTTAAAATTAGTACAACCCATTATGAATTTTTTCCACTTATTATGCTATACTTATACAAAACTAGTCATATTTTAGAACATAAATGAATATCTTTAGCTCTTGAAGCCAAGTTTATTTAAAATAAAGAAATTAATTCAGGGAAGAAGAAAATAATCGATTTCTTTGCTAACAATATCCAAAATGTAGAATTATATCATTTGAAGCACATTTATTTTATTTGGGGAGTAATAAAGATGGAATTTGAAGAGAGCATTTACAACCTTATTCCCAAGGAGAAGTACGAGCCTCCCAAGCAAAAGATGTACAAGTCTAGACACCCTGCTAATCTAATATAGAATTAATGTATTCACAAGCAAGATTATTAAATTTGAATGTGCCACCTACTGGAACTACTTTCGGTTTGACTACTACATCCAAGCCAGGCATTGGAAACATGAATGGTGACTACCAACCTCAAGGAAGCAGCCACACTAACAAGGCAGGCGGAGCAACCTTCGGCCAGCCCAAGGGAGCTCTCAAGCCTGACACTAACACCTTCCGCAAGAAGGGAACTGGCACCATGGTCCTCCCTGAGAGTAAGTCACTTCAACCATTAAACCTACTTCACCACTTGACTAAATCTCATTACCAAATAAACTTTAAGAACTTTCTTCAAAGTCATTCATAAAATAAATAATCAGATGCATAATATGTATATATAGATAGATTGTGGAGCTGTTTTATATGAGTAGATTAATTAAACGTTTCATATAGCTACAAAGTTCAACAGAGATGCAGAGAAGAAACCACCTGTCCCCAAAAAGGACGAAAAGCCCATTATGGGACTTGTGTCGGACAAGAACTTCATCGTTGCTAACGCAGTTGAAAACATCCTAGCCGGTAAGTTACCTCAGATACAAACTTAAGATAGCAAAGAATAACCATGCTTCTTAAGAATTAGATGGGCACGGCCATTTCTAATAATTAAATTAAATTCATAACCCTCACACTCCTATCAAGATCTTATAACATCATTCTCAACTTTTTACTTAACTCTCTTGTAGCCCCTAAACTACCAGTGAACACCCAGAAGGACTTCCTGAAAAAGAAGACCTATGGAAAGGTTCCTCAGTTCCTGCAAAAGATCAAGCGAGAAATTGAAGATGAGTATCAGTTGGTGCGCGAGATGCAACTTGAAGAAGAGAACGAGCGTGATCGCCAGAAGTTCCTCCTCGACGAGCAGGAGAGAGGCGAGCTCATCGCTGCTCTCAAGAAGAAGTATTTATTACTTAATGAAAGTGGGAGGTGGTGCACAGAGAGTACCAGACTCTAACTCACAAGGGTAAACTAGACACCCTTGGAATCAAGAACAAGAAGGAGAACTGTGAGAAGGAGCTCGCTCAGCTCGAAAAGGACATCGAGAAACTTTCAAAGAACTACATCTTCGTGGACACTCAGCAGTTCGGATATTGAGAGAGAGCATCTCCCCACGCCGTCTTTTATTAGGGACGAGCGGGTGAATGAGTAAAAGAAAAATAATGATAAGCTAAAGTGATAGATTGAGATTGCTCTTAGATTTAACGAACTATAAACACGCATTACGCATTTCTTCTACTTGTATGTTTCATTCATTCTTATATTTAAAATTATTCCCACTTCCCCAATCCATATTTAACAACTTTCATTCGCAAGTATCTATGCAATTACTAAAACTTAATGAATTTTAATGATGATAGATAAGTTAAATTCATATTGAAGATAGGGTAAAATGTGAATTTTGAAAGACCCTTGGCAATCAAAGCTTGTTCATATATTGAGTAAGATCAACTTTCAGTTTCTTGATGTTGTTACTTTCTTCAAGAATTTTTAAAAATATCAAAATATGTATATAAGGACTGGGCTAATTGATCTCTCAGTGATGCAGTCAATGTTGCAATCAGGTGTCATGGTATCTAGATGCCTGCTTTGCTCAAATGTTTCCCCTTGAAAAGTTTAGTGCTAATGAGACCCGTCCATCATGTTATTTTAAGCTAATAAATTTAAAAACTCATTTACAGCACTTGATTTTAAATGATAATCTCATGATTGTAGGTGAAATTATTGAGTTAGTTAAGCTAGCTAGTTTGGTTATTTATGGAAGTGAGACCACTTATATTATGAGATTAATTCAGCATTGAGGGGTTGATATTGAACTGACTGTTGCTCTAACTTGCACTACTATTCATCATCAACATCGAAAGGGGATTCTAAGACTGACTTATATTTGCTTAGCTCACTTGAGGTTGCATTTACTACTATTGATTCTATTAGGATTGAATTTGAGATATACTCTTCATGTTCGTGATGCCAGATTTGCCAATCATGTTGTTAGTTGGACTATCTTTTCCAAGTCTCTTTATAGGGTTTGAAATAGCTTAATGGTTCTAAGGTTGGAAACTTGTGTTTGTCATTCCATTTTCATCTCTCTCGCTCATCTATACTCCAGAAAATACTTATGATGAAATTAAGGAAAGGTTATTGATATTGCTCTAAGCTCCTTAAGAGAGAACTGAGAGTGACATGTCTGCTTTTGATTTCTTGTCTCCAGGATTCCCACTTTTCATCTGATAGGATTTAGGAGGCAAGTTAGTAAGTTTTTGGCTAGGGACCTATTGCTGTTGTTATTGATGGAAAGAAAGCTAAGTCTGAGAAGTTGAGGGCCTACTAGAGGTAACTGAGATCTGCTATTAGCTAGTATTTGGTCTTTAACTTCCCATTATAAACTTCTAGAGTTAAGATGCCATCGGCTTTGATTGACTCTGTGGGAAATTTTGGCTTTAATTGATATTGGCAGAACTTGGAGTTATTCTTCCCTAGTTATTTGAATGCTGCTACTAGTTTTAGTTTAGCTACTGAGAGTCAAATACAAAGCTAGATTACTAGATATTCTTTGCAGACTAGGGGACATGCATATTCTATTAATTATGTGTCTGGAGGCTAGTGAGATTAGTCGTTCTATTGATCTTGGAAGTCAAAGGATTATCTTGAGAATCATCAGCAAGAGATGACGCCCCATTTATAAATCTTTGTTTGAGATTCGTAACAGGCCTTCCAACATTCTTAGAACTCAAAGGTGGATTAAGTGAAGTGTTGGTGATTTAGGAAGGCCTCGCAATAGTGGTAGGTGAAAGAATCTTCTGCCTGGCTGAATTGAGACCCGATGGGTCCTTTTTAATAAGCTTTGTCACCACATTGAATTTCTTGCCAGTTGAGTCTTGAGTAGGAAGCGAGGGAGCTGTCTTTGTAGGTGTAGCTATTGACCTATCTCCAAACTCCCCAGTCTATTTCAAATTGTACTTTTGAAAGTCATCGACCTAGCAAAAACTCTTTTTAGCTTAATGAAGGTTGTTGCTTTCTTAACGAGGTGTCAATCCTGATTAAAAAGGTTAGTTTGAATTATATGCACCTCTTCGCGGAGTAATCTTTCCTTGGTTTGATAAAGCTTGAGAAGATACTTGAGTATATAATAAATTTCTCTTATAGAATAAATAATTTTGAGAATTGATAGAGACTTTTTTAGTAAAATTTTCTCTATTTTATTACTAAGTCTATTAAGAATTAACATTTTGTCTTGCGTTAGTCTGTTAAATGGGAGTTCTTCCTGATGCAAGGCCTGAGGTTTTATAATTCTACCTTCCATTCTCATTTCGACTGATGTTTGAAGTTGATAAATAAAAATTACCACTTGTTAGCTAATTAAAAATTTGATCTTTCAACGTTAAGCCTAGTTTGGCTTCTCTCTTTGACAGGTTAATAGCTCTATCTCCTATCATCATTTTACGATCGCTCCTAACTTATCTATGAGATATTCTGATTTCTATGAGAAGCCAAAGCTGCGGCCACTTCTCTAGGGCCTCTCTGGCTTTGGACTATTCCTCCATTTACTTAAAAATTGCTTGGATTTCCCAACTAGCTTCTATTCTGATTCAAACGCTCTTTCACTAAAGGGCTTCTATTGAGTTTCTGTGCATACTACTTATAGTTCTATACAATCTTACTTTCTCCATCATTACGGATTAAATTGTTTGGCCCAATATTGCTAACTCTTCTTGAAGCATCTCTATAAAATTTAAACTTCATTATGAGTAAATTTAAATTAATCTTCTACCGATCTATCTTACTAGCGACCAGGAGAAATTATCATAGACTTGAGTTTAGGCTCAAATTTCCTAGCATTATTTTAAGGCTCCTTTTAAATGATGTTCTTATCGTTATTTTAATACCCCGCTCCGGATAGATATGATTTAGCTCTTTCTCTGTTTGGAGTTCGAGAACGGGGCTTACCATCTGCGGCAATGACAGATTCTTGATTACTCTCTCTGTCCTGTTCAGAGAGAGCAGTTTATCTCAGATTTTGAGTGCTCATCTACTCCACCATGATTAACTCAGATTAATTCCCTGCTGCCATCATTTGAGATTCTGTGAAGCAAATATGCTCCATATCAGAAAACTGAGAGTAGTCTTTTATCTAGTCAGGGTCCTAAACTTTCACCTGAGGCAGAGTTCTTTTCAAAATTAGTTCATAATTTGCACTCTTCTCGATCACATTTCCTTACAATGAGAGAGTTGTCAGCTTCTTGCAATTTTATAAGGCAGTGACTTGCTCAATTTAAGTGATCTTGTTAGAACTTAGATCAAGTAACTACAGGTTTTTTAGCTGCCCTATATCCTTAATTTGAGAAAGTTAGTTCGAGGAAAAGATCAGCTCTCTCATGCTTTGCAAAAACGCAAGGTTGCTTGCTGAAGATAAATTAAAATGAGATAGTTGATTCCCAGATACATTCAGAAATTTTAGATTCACGCAGCTTTCTATTCCATTTAGACTTTTGAGTTTGTTAAAGCTAAAGTTCATGTAAACTATGCTCTTTTCAAGAGGAGTAGGTAATTTTATGAGTTGATTTATTGCAAGATTTAGAGATCTGATTGGCATCCTGTATTTATCAAAGTTACTTGGGATCAACTATTTAATCAAATCCAGATCAAAGGTTTTTAAACCCTTACTCGAATAATCTAGATCAACGTGATTTTGATTAGCTATGATACTGTTAGTGTTATTGCTTTAAAGAGAATTCGAAGAGGATTAACTCATGTAAGATTACTACATTTAAGATCTTAATTGCTAAGAGGTTTCAATTTTATTATGAAGCTGCTAATTCAAAACTTTGTCTGACTCTTGCTATGTACCTCTAATAGGTAAGCTATTTTGATATTGAGGCCCTTTGATTTATTATCCTGAGTTTTAGACCAAAGGCTTTTAGTTTTATTATTGCAATGATGCCTTTTATTAAATTGAGTTAACGGAAGAAATTCTGGTGGACTTTATAAATTTAAACATCTTACTTTACTTTTGATTGTTATGATGCTCTTCAAATGTGTTGACCAAATCTACTTTGACACTGCTTGAGTTGTTAACATTATTGTGATCCATATTCCTCCATTTCGATGAGCCGAAACTGTGATTGCTTCCCACTTCAACATGGCCATCCTCTTAATCAATTGACTACGAATAATTGTGAGGGTTCATGTTGTTGTATCTACTACTATTACTGCTCTGTCTGCTGTCTACTTTTTATTAACTCTAGGCTGAACTCTAATTTTACTAATTATTGTTCTGCATGTTATAGTAATTTTGAGAGCTCTAAGACTGATAGACCTAAGGTACTTGCTTCTTCTGACTATTCTATTATACTTTAGTATCTTTAGGTAACCATGATTAAACATATGACAGAAAATATAACTATCTTAGATTAGCTATTTGAACTGATATGGCTATTTAAACTGACACTGTTATTTACAGGATTGACTGCAGTGCCAAATTAATTAGCAACTTAGGAACTCTTCAAAGTTGCATAATAAGAATCCTAGACATTCACTGCTTAAACCATAGCGTTTGTCACCTAGTTTTACTGTAGAGAGGATAGCATGAAATTTTGGCTTGCTTGAATCGATGAACTGACATTCATTTAGCCAATACTTGAGTTCTACTGATGAACTTGAGAATTCGAAGGATGGTGCTGATTTTGTGCAGTCGAGAGTCTTCTTGCATTCTTAAATGTGGCAGTTCTACTTGATCTTACACTCTCCTAAATACCTGTAATTTATAAACTCTAATTTGAATCCTCTAACTTTTTGCGATCTATCCGACCCATGCCGCCTTTACTCTCGTTCCAATCTTCATTCTCATCTTCAGGTCTGCTGTATTCGCTATCAATTTCACATGCCTCATCATCTTCATTGCTAAGTCTATTGTTTAAGGTAGGACTTTGGTTTGGAATAAAGAGAGGAGTCTGAGATAAAAGCTAATGCTGTGTTGGATTGTAGTCTGTAGCAGTTGTGAGGATGTTTGTCTGGCTCACACTATCAGAGTGCTTTTAAAAATAATCAGCCCCCATTATTGACTAGTTGGTTTAGTTTTGATTAACTTAACTGATTCCATGAACCACACTTCCGTTACCGTAATTAAATTTAATTAACTTTAAGAAGGTTTAAACAGGTAATTAATTAGACTGTCTGCAAAACTAGGATAGAAATCTTCATTACGCTTTTTATTATTCTTCGATTAGTTCTCAATGCTACTACCGCCATAATTAACAGTCAAATGGCTTCCAGTTGTGTGTCCAGCCTGCATAACTTGAGTTTGAGCATGGCTATTTTAGACTAAGCTGTTTTGAATTGGATTGTGACTAAAAGCATTTGGCTTGCTCAGATTGCGTTAGTGGTATTAATTTTAACCACCACCTCCACCAGTGCTTATAAAAGAGTTAGTTTGAACAACTTAGATTGCACCTCCCATCGAGCTCATGCCTCTTTAATGTCTCTTGTTCAAATAACTTTTCATTATAATTAAGATACTCATGTTATGGCCTATATCGATGATTTTGTCTTGTTCTATTTATGTAATTGGAAAGCCATCATTTTCATCTTCATCATAGTAATATTGAGGATTTTAGTTTCTGAGTCCCTAAATCTACTCGTGAAAAAGCAAAAATAATTCAGCTGTTATTAAGTGATGATGTCCATTCTTTCTGCCGCTCTCATCTGCCTCTCCCTCGTTTTCATAATCAACTTCTGACACTACTTGTGAGTCTTCTTAATGATTTGGCTATCTTTGATGATGCAAGGTCATTTCTTGGATCTAAAATTAATTTTTAAATACGAATTTTCTAGATCTGATAAGAGTTTTGCTAGTTTGAATGAGAAACAGATTGCTATGAATTACTACTCATAGAAGCATTCTATCTTGAATTCTAATTGGCTTTAACTTATTACTCGCTAAATAACTTGTCTTTGCCTGTGACTGAGTTTTAATTCGAAAAAATGTTGTTGATCTTAAACTGACTTAAACTAAAACAAGTCAAAATAATATAATTCACACAACAATTAATGATAAACTATCCCCTTTTTTCTTATTTTATATTTTCTAATGACCTCCAAATTCTTCTTCACTGCTGTCAGAGCTTTCTCTTTTCTAGGTTAAACTCTTAATTTTCTTATTGTCAGAAGGCTTCCCTCTCTACACTTGGAGTAAGAAGACATCAATTATGTTATCCCAAGATATGTACTCAGACATTGAACCAAGGGTACTTTCGATTTCTCTGTATGAGAATGCTACCTCAGAACAATTTTTAAAGTACTCTTGCCGAGTCTGTAAAGGCAAAATGTGCTTAATTTTCTTAAGACCTGCTACGAAATTAGCTGTTTCAAATCAAATAAAAAATATATAAGATTCAACATGCTTTTGCTTGTTAGAGTTGAAGGAATCTAGTTGATCGAATAAAACTTAGAATAAGTGAGAATAAAACTTTCAAGTAAGTTATCCAATTCATACGATTCATAACCTATTGGGCTCTCTAGGCTTCGATAGATGGTTGCTGCTCTAAAATTTGGTACTTTTACTTGGTCTCATTACATTCTGAGCTCACAAAACTGCACTAAAGTAAGTAATAATTTTTAATTTAATTGTAGCTCAATAAACTAGGTTTATATGGATTGCCTGATAGATTCGTTTATAGAAGGTTCCACCCCGCCACCATCAATCCAGTCGTTGAAAATATCTGCGCTGTCGTTCATCACTATTTAATTTACTTTATGTGCTTGGTTTGGTTTGCCCATGACGTCGTATACATTTTCATACTGATTTAGAAAATGAGATAATTGTGATTGCGCAATATAAATAAATGATGAGGATTGTAAGAGCTTGAGGAATTAAAGTTGGACTAAGTTGTAGTTTTGAGGTTGTTTCTTCCTTTGGCTGGGGACTTACTAATTACTCTGAACTGAATTGCATCCTCCTCATTTTAATGAGAGGAGCTTTTGGAGCCCAAATTTTTGGCCTATGCCTATCCAAAAATACTGTTATTACTACCTTTTTGACTCATCTAGTTTGAGCTATAATGCTAAGCTTAGTTGGATTGGTTATTCCTAGATGAGGTTGAAGAGGAGGTGGAAGTGAATGGATGCTGCTGCTGTGAGTGGCTGGCATTTTGATTTATAAGTTGGTTTTTATTGGACTTTTAACTTGCGCCGCTGCTACTGTTGTTATGGTATTATTACGACGAAGACATTTTAAATATTATTTCTTCTTTCCCATCTAATCTTTCAAATAAATCAATCTTCTAATACAATAATCTCCAAGAATTGGTTGCAAAGATGTTAGTAAATTAAATTAAACTTAGAGTGAGGGTTATATTTCAGTTCATCAATTAAATTAGTTGTAATATAGCAAAAATAGAATAATGTCTATCTATGGAGGCTTTGGCACTCGCCAGTAAGAGACAACCTATAATAAGTCTGTCTATAACCTTCTTTACTTGATGCAGCTCAAGATCTCTCGCAATAATAAATCCTGTAAGTTGTCTCACTCAATCAATAATCTAAGCTATGCTAGCACTTGCAGAGCTAAAAATTTCTTCGCTCACGCAAAATAATCTCTATGACAGTTTTCTTCAAGTTTATTGAAAATTTTATAATCGAAGCATACATAATCTTTTCAAAATTCTCATTTTCTTTCGAAAACTTCTAATATATCCAAGGAAATTCATGTCTTAAAGTTAATTGGTTTAGTACCTTTTGATGAGCATCGTTTCCAAGCACTGTTTTCCAAACTTTACAACAGACTGTTTGTGATGGAGGAGTTTAAGTACCTCCCTCCTAAGTATTCTTACGCAATGAAAGACTTAGCCTCGGATTTTGGTGTATTCGAGCGGGCTGATGTCTCCTCTGTAATAAGTGGTTCCACCAATATGAGCATGACTACAGCTTCAGGTTTCAATGTCAACTTTGCTAATAACTTCAAAGACGACACTAGTAGCTTAATTATTTATTATTAGATGAGAGAATATTTTGTAAGCATGTTCAAGGAGAAAGATATCACATCTTTCCCTTTGAGTCCGATTATGGAGCAGAGAGGACCATCACTCCAAACTCTCAAGCAAGGAGGCCCCTACTAGCAACAATACAACTCTTAAAAAGTATGGCAGCACCATATCAAGTAACAGTGCTCAAAAGAGTCAATCAAATGGCCCTCAAACCAGATTCAGAAACCCAGTTTACAACGAGATGATGGGGCCCTAATCTATGAATGGAGGTGCTCTTTAGAGTATGTCCAAAAAGAGCAAGAGATCCATAAATAATCGGAAAGTTAGCCCCATGAGGGAGCGAAGCATGAATACCGGAAGTAGCTCTCAGCTCAACTATAGCATTCAACCTAATGGACCTTCTAATGCAAAAATGAATAACAGTTATAATGGAGGCAAATATCCCACACCTGTTGGCAATTAAATCAACCCCATGAACAGAACTTCATACATGGAAGCTCAAATGAGAAATACAGGCAGCTCTATCAATTCTAGTGGCTTCATGTCTGACGATCAGAGATAAATTTAGAAGAGAAAGATACAATTGGCAAACGGATAAAAGCCTCTGCCTGTCGTTCCAGGAAGCAGAGATCCAAACTCTTTACCTACTACAATCAACAACAATAACATTGTAATAAACATCAATAAGAACTATAATGGTGGTGCTGGAGGTAGTACCGCTTCTAATGTATGGATTACGATTTGGTTCTGATATTTATGTATAGGGTGGAGGAAGCTTGATCAGAGGTGGTGACTTGCCATTGACTTAAGTTCATGAGGAATCACTAGAAGATCCAGATGAAAATGGAATGGAAGATGAAGAAGGTGAAGAAGGAACTCCCGGTGGTAATTAAATCCCGGCTGCTTAATAAAAGACGAGACAGTCTCTTCAAATTTAACAAAATCATTACACTCCCATGAAAAGAAGAGGAGAAGATATGCAAAGAGTGTAGCAACCTATGATAAGATCCACTGACAATTCTCTTCAAAACAGGGGGAAGTAAATAGAGATTAGTTATTTGAAATATAATCAAACTTTAATTTGCTATACTTGAATTAAGCTAAGGGGCAGATGCTTTAAAATACTGGAAAATTCAGCATTAAGAAATGTAAGTGACTTCTTTTCGTAAAAATTTGCCTTTTCCATTCGCACAAACTGCTTATGTGAACTATTTGTTGAAATTTTGGAAGAATTAGTGAGTCACAGGAAACTGAGGTCGCTTAGCCCGAGGGAGGCATTTGAGTAAACTCAACAGCAGCCCTTCAACCTTCAAAATCAGAACTATGGAGCAGCCATGATGGCAAATCCTATGGGAAATGTCCCCAGTGGAATAGGCAACGGAAATTACAACACAGCCAACAACAAAGTTACAACTATGTTCTATCATCACCCTGGAGCAGCTGCAATGAACTCTATGTATTAAAGCGATGGAGAGTCCGGGATCATATCTTAAACAGAAGATTAAGAATAAAGTATTTCTATAATTAGTTTAATTTTCTATAAGAAGATGGAAACGGGTCTAGTTTGTATTATGGTGGTGGAAATGGCTACCAACAGCAAAGAATGGCGAATCCTTACGGAGCTTCGAGTTCAAGTCGCTAGACCTAGATTAGCAACAGAAGCAACCCAGTTAATCCATATTAGAAGAAATTTGTTAGAAGATAATGAATAAGTTAATTTATATTTTAGAGTAATTATTTTATCAGAAAATAATGTTTTAATAAAATAAAATAATTTTGAAATATTAAAAGAGTAAAAATGATCATTCATTTGTGAACTTGGATTTCCCAAATAGTTTTGATTATCAAATAAATAGGAAAAACATTAAGCATGAACGCTTTACTTTCCTTGATGGCATCCTCAACTTTTAAAAAAGCATTTTAAGCAAATTCATCTGGGAGGCAAATATGATTTTATTTTATGTGATTTATTTATCTATTGGAGGCAGTTGTTTTAGACAAAGAAGTCAATATTAAAGGTAAAAACATAATTGTACATTTTTATATACCCATCTGATGCGGGAATGAGAAATGGAAATGGCTATATGTCTAATCTATCATATATGTGTATTAAGAGAATACTTAGCCAATTTTAGAGCTATTTTGAAATAAAATGGATATTAGACTTGTATAGTTGAATCAAATAAAAAATAAATATTGTTTAAAACTTGGATACGCAAATTTAATTATCAAAGTAGATATGGCATGTCCACTTCGTTACTGCTGTTTCTTCTGTGCCTTCACAATAGTCGCAAACTTTTACTTATTGTTAACTTTACTATCTTCAACTTCTGACTTGGTTATCCAATTAAGCAAGGAAGACTCTGATATTTATGATATTATTCCAATACAAGAACCTCTTGATGGAGTTTAGTAATTCTACTAAAAAGTGGACTCATAATTAATCTTTTTAAAAGTAATATTTTTTATATTAAAGAGTCTGAGACTACCCAAGCTTGGATTGATTTTGTCATCTGCCCTGATTCTAGTACACTAATTGGTTATTCTGTTTTTGAACTTTTTGTTATGTGTTATTATCTCTTTCATTTGGAAGTTAAACAGCATCTAAGCGGATTAAGTCGAGGAATCTTTCCCAGAAAACCCCTTTGTTTATATAAGAATAATCTAAATTTAAGTTAGTGGGGTCGTAACTTTACTTCTGGTATTCTTAAGGAATAGATACAACTTGAATCTCAAAACTCACATCGTATACGCAACGATACTATTATTTGACATAATTCTTATTAAATACAATCTAATAGGAGAAGCGAGTCAGGAATTAATCAAACTATAAACCAAAACAATAACAAAGACATTCTTTATTATTTAAAGTACTAAGTATAGCTAAGTTATTGCTTGGCAGTACCATTATGTATTGGAGGCAAACCTAAAACGAACGTTAATGAGTAAGATTAAACTAAGTAAAAGGAGCGCTCATGGTACTCAGATTATATGAGTGCTTGGTTAATGAGCTTGGCATTATATTTTTCTAATAAGTTTGTTCTCTCTAAATTTTATTGAATATTTCCCAATTTGCTTCTTTCAAATTTTGGATATTTTATTTCACAAGCTACAATATAAAGCAAAATACCAAATCTCAAAAAAGTATTAATCTATTAAAAAAATAAGATTTGAAGTAATGAGTACTGTGATATGAAAAGAGTTTAAATGATTATTCATTTGTGAACTTGGATTTCCCAAATAGTTTTGATTATCAAATAAATAGGAAAGACATAGAGCATGAACGCTTTACTTTCCTTGATGGCATCCTCAACTTTTAAAAAAGAATTTTAAGCAAATTCATCTGGGAGGCAAAGATGATTTTAACTTATGTGATTTATTTATCTATTGGAGGCAGTTGTTTTAGACAAAGAAGTCAATATTAAAGGTAAAAACATAATTGTACCCTTTTTTATATCCCTTGATCTATCGCTGTAAATGAAAACTGTAAGTATTATGAGGTAGCCCCAAAAGCTGAAAATTACACCTGCAGCTCTTTAGAGACGCGTGTGCTTGTAGCGACTCATCCAGAGCATGAAAAAGTAGCCCACCAAAAACATAATATTTAGAGAGTGATTAAAATCCTGTTGCTTCTTAAATGAGTTCATTAAATCCACAAAAGCTTCAATTGAAGGAAAAGTAAATTTTAAATTCATTATAAATATTTGCAATTGAAAGGTTAATCTTTCCGGATAGGTGGCCAGATGCCGCGAAAGAAGAATGGAATTCATTTTAAGAGCACTATGGCGAATACTTTAGATAATTTTGAAAGAAGAGTCTGTAACTATATTGCTTGAAGTCTTGTTTATCATAGATAGCCTTTTCGCTCATCAAATAAGGTTTTTGTATATCAATTTTGTAGAATAAACTTACATTTTTTTTATTTAATAAGGCACTTCTAAAAATGAATTTACATCATTAGTCTCTAAAATTTCATACTCTGGAATTTCATAATCAGCTACTTTGTGGTACAAGTTAGACTACTTTTTCTCGATATCAATGAATCCGGTCTCCTTGCAATTTGGTGGTTAGTAGAATAGCTTGCTAATTTTCCTCTCGTTATGGCTTCTTTCATCTAATTCGAATATTTTAATCAAATTATAATTACCAGATGCAGGTATTAGGCATGGAAATGGCTCTAAGTCTAATTTAATGTCAATTATGGGTTCATAGTTTTGATAGTTGCTATAAAATAATTCAAGACTCTTTGGCTTCGCTCCCCCTTGACTTTGAATGTGTGAATATCCTTATTCTGTTTCATAGACCTCATCATATCTGAGGGAATTCTTGAGAGTTTCCTCGCTTGAATGTCTGAACTAGTTGTAGCTGCCAAGACCATTAAAGTAGAATTTGTCTTTCATGAGTGTGAAATAATTTCTTCGTTGCTTATCCCGTAGAATGCAAATCTTCCTTCCTCCCAAATTTTCGTACTTACCAGAATAGACACGCTTGAATTCTTAACCACCATTCTTGGGCTCTCCCTCTTAATCTTTTTCGCACTCTTTGAATTTTATTGATGTGTGCTGATAGATACAGGACTCCCTCGTTCCATAAATCCTCAAATAAGATTAATAAAATATGCTTTATTCATTAAATGGAGAATTCATTTCATATAAGTCAGAGAGAATATTACAGACGAGGAGATGATTCTTCCCGCTATAAACTCCAGAACTCACTAGACAAAGGAAGCGAAGAACACACAAGCTGAGTTGATATTAGTCCTATCTTGGAACAAGGATTTTATAAGAAATATTTTCCTAAAACTCCTTCCAGTCTTTACCTTTACCCATGCACTCTACAATTTAGCACTCTAAACTTTTATCGACTGATTACTAAACAAAATTTTTAAACAAGGTTGGATTGAATTTGCAAAAGGATGCTAAAAATTTTGTTTTAATTTTGTTTAAATTGACCCTTTTTTAAGGGTTTTAAATTTAGCTTCATTAATTGGGATTCTATTTATAAAACTTAATATAAAATTTTAATTCTCGCAAAAGCACTCAATAAATAATATTGTTTCATTGAAAGCAAAGATGTTAATTTATAATAAAACATGGAGATAATCCTTTATATGATTAGTCTTATCATTTGCCTCATACTGATGGGATAATTCTTGAACTAACTGAATAGATGTTACAAAAGGATTGTAGAGTACAGCAGATAACACTTTTTTATTTTACTATTTTATAAGGTCCTTTTTTTAATTTAAAAAATTCATTAAAAACCCCCAAAAAAATTTTGATAAGAAAATTGAAAATAAGTTGTGAAAATTTAAATTTTTCTTTTTTAAAATTTTTTGTAATTTTGCGAGTCAACGCAAAATTACTCAAAAAATAATTTACTTTGATCCATCCTATCTCGTTTTTTTTGACTCAAAGGGGAATGGGATGAAATTCACCCTTATCAGTAATTTAATAGCCAAAAATCAACCCCCATCGCAAAAAATGTTGAGATTTTGGGCCAGGGGCCCCCTATACTCTGGGCATTTGAAAGTAGCTTTGCAGATGAGAAATTAGGAGTTGAGCTGTTCCTCTTTCGAACTTCTAAGTTTCAAATTTCAATAAATTATTTGATTATCCTAAAACTCTTCCCACTAAGCGCCCCTTCATTTTGGGAAATAGCGCGCAAAGATCTTCCCATAGATATTTTTCCTTTATCTAAAGATCTCTCCGTAACTGAAGCAAACATCTATCGTTGAAATGGCTAAGGGAAAAAACTGGGGAATCGAGTGAAAGCGGGGTTAAATAGGACTTCACAAAAGCCATTTTTTTTAAAATTTAATTTGAAAATATTTAACGACTAGCTCCCTCAGGTGTGAAGGGATGGTGAAGTTTGAAATTTTGGCTGACGAAGCGGGTTTTTTCACCCCAAAACCCCCCTTAAATGAAGAAGATTTGGTACAAAAAAGCACGATAACATAAAATTTAAAACGAGTAGAAAGTAAAAAACAAACAAGGGGCGTTACTTGCGGAATCGGGGCGAAAAACTCAGGCTTAAAAGTTAAATGCCCTTCATCCTGGGCCCCTATAAAGCGAGAGCGAAATTTTGCTTTCCCCTTAAAAAGGGCTCAGAGAGAAGATGACGGGACGGTGAGTTTCGTTCTACTGGGTTGAAAACCTCAGCGTACACAAGCCCAAAGGAAGCAAAAAGGCATACGCTGGTTGAAATCACCCCTTTTTTTAAATTTTTTCCTTTCTCCCAAGGGGTTTAAACGGTATTGATTTTTTACGGGTTATTGGGAAACCCTTATTTAAAAGGGACCCCCATAAGAACTGCTGCCTTTTTGGCACTTAAATTGCATTTTTAAAGCTATCGATACAGAGGATTTAATAGTGAGTAGTTAAAAAGGATTTGGAAAAGAAGAGAAACAAAGTTTGTGCGAGATAAAGTAGAGTGAATTTTTGGGAAAAAGTATTTAAGCTTAATTAATGATTTTAAGCACTTTTGCTTATCTGGGAAAAAGGGGATTCTTAAGGGGTTCCTTTCCCCTCTTCTTTGGGGCCAGATGGACCTACCCCTTTCTCATCTTCAAACCTGTTTCCCCGGTTCAAAAGTGAAATCTCGCCCGTCCCAAAAGTTTTGTATAGTGAAAAGGAAGGGTTTTTTGCTCAACCTGGGAATGTTTTTGGGGGTTTAATTTTTTTTTCCGTTGCCCTTTTTGAATACCTTTGCTCTCTCCTTCTTTTAAGTAGAGCCATTTGGCCAGGGTTTCTCAAAACGGGTTTAAACTCAAAACTTACAAAGAGAAGTAGGGATACTTCTGAAGCTGCTCAAACCATTCTTTACCTGATAACTTTTTTCCTTGTTTCCCCTTTGGGTCGTTCTCCTCTACTTAGAACCCTCTTCCTGTGTGCATTTAAAAATGATCTCTTTGAGGTATCTGCACGTAAAGGGACAAGGACGCCAAAGAAGACCTTCTTTTTCGGGAAACCTTGTTTGAGGGGTTGTTCCTTGTTAGGAAGGAATAGAGCAACCCCCGGGGATCTCCCATCCCCGTCTACATATTAATGAAAATTCTCGGGAATAGTTTGGGATCTCCATCATGTTAACATCAAATTTTTTTGAGAATTTTCTTCTCTTTCAGCAAAAATTTGGCTTTAAAGGAAAACGAGATCTTTTTTCCCCATACATTGCCCGGCGGGAAAACAAACCCAACTAAGTTTTATTGCTATTTTCCATATGAGGCTTCTTACCTTGCTAATTTGGGTACCTGTAGAGGTTTTCCTTTTCTTGGGAAAACCTGTTGCCCAACTCTTGCGCTTCCACTTTTAATCGCTTAACATTCAAGTTTTCCCCCCACCCTTTGCTCGAGAACTCGTTTTCTATTTGAAAATAAAAAGGTTATTATTATTGATCAAAGACCCAAAACCGAAGCAAAAGTTTTACTTTTTAAAATAGTGAGATCCATAGGATGACAACCCGGAAAAAAAGATGGGAGCTAGAGCAAAGGGGAAATCAGGTGCAAGTTGTGAAAAAGGAGCCCCTTTTTTATGGGGTGGCTCCATTAAATTAATACAAATTTAAAATATTTAAAAACTTTAATTAGTGGGAATACTAAAGTTCCCTGCAAAAAAATTTAGTTGAATTCAATCGCGTTGCAATGAAATTAGTACCCAGCTATTTTTAAGCCTTTCGTGACGTCGAAATTACAACATGGTTGCCAAGGGAAATTTAGTAGCACTACTAACTGCGTTTTGAATTTAAAACCCGAAGCAAAATCAAGCAGAATAAGAGATAAATATGGAGCTATTAATAAAAAATAAGAAAGTGAAGAACATCAATAACTGCCCTCTTTTGCACTCTGATGTTCTGGGGTGAGGCTCTGCACCTAGGAAACAGCATACATAATAATAAGGGGCCGGGCTCTTCAAAATTTTAAAAATTTAATTTAAGAGGGCAACCAACCTAGCTAAAACAAGTAAAACCTTAGCAAACACAAGCTAAACTAATGTTCGGAAAGCAACCAAAAAATGCTTTGTGCACTAAGTGCAAGGGGGGCTCTCTAAACTTGAGCTCGGGGGCAAGAGATCTCTGTGCTTTAAATTGTAAAACCCCAAGAGTTAAAGAAGTCGGTGGGCTTTTAAAAACTATGGGCACCTGATGCTCCTGGGGGTTGCTGCTCCAGAGATAAAAATGAGGAGAAGAAACTTTTTAAATTTTCGAGTAATGTAAAACGACAGTTCGAATACCCTAAAGAGTTTAAAGCGGCACATAAAGGAAGTCCATCAAAACAAATTTAAAATCTTTGTTTAAGCATTAGAAAAAATGGACGGGCGCTATCCCCTTTCTCAACTTTGAGCAAACTTCTTTCCCTGCTTTTTCCCCAAGGAACACATGGAGAAGAAGCCCTGGCCGAGTTCGTAATTTTAGGATAAAGAAACTTTAAAAAATGGTGCCAGCTTTAAAAGGCAAGCACGATACCCTTTACAAGGTTCAACTAAAGAGGAAAACAAAAGGAGAAGAAGAGGGAAAATTGAGTTCATGAATCAGAAGCCTTTGTGTATGGTGTCAGTAAAGTTTTTTAGCTAGCTCAAAGCAAGACTCCATGCTTGAGAGTTGTAACTTTGGAGGGGTGTGTTCCAAAAATTTCCTTTCCCCTTTCTGATGCGAAGCGAAGAGACACCATCAAAACAAAAAAAGTATGCTTACAAAATCTTCCCTTACGAATACCTTGTAAAGAAGGAAAGGGGAGGTCTTGAGTTCGCGAACAAAATGAAAAGTGTTGAGAGAAAACGAGGGGCAAAAACTTGAAGTACGTTCTTTTATCTTTTCTGGTGTTTTTTAAGGGTCATAAATTTCATCGCCATTCGCCTTTCCCAAATGGGAGAACACACAAAAGAATTTTTCAGCACGAGGCGCAAAAAAGTACTAGCTTTCTGCTATTCCACTCACTCGTTAGAGGAGTGATGGAGTTGCATGATTGGGGTTCGTGCACAGAGATCTCAAGCCAAAAGGAAATCATGGTAAAAAATTTGAAAAATCGAAAACTGTCCTGGGCTTCAACAGAGTTGTAAGAAGAGGGAAAAATTGAGGAAGCTGGGGGCAAGGGAACCGGGTACTTCCCAAGAAAAGACTTGGCTCAACGGTTCAGTGCAGTGGGGCATTTGGTCAAAAGTTCCAACTACTTGAATGCGATATGAAAACCCGAGGGAAAACTACTAGTGTGAAATTTAAGATGATGCAATATAATTTTGCAACAAGACATTTTTAAGATAGACAAAGGGATCAAAAACCTTTTTAAAAAGTTAGTAAACAAAGGAAAAAATCAAACAACCTATGAAAACCCAACACTCAGTTATCTGAAATAAGGAAGCACTTAAAGGGAATTAAAAATTTAGAGAAAAATGAGACAGACTTCAAGGTCACCTTCCTTAAAAAGACTTTTTGATTTCCTGTTTAGGGTTAAAATTTAAACATGATTAAAAAGTATTTTAAAAAAGAAAAATTTAAATTTTACCAACTTATTTTAACCCTTTTTTAAACATTTTATGGGGTTTTTGGGGGTTTTTAAATTTCCCCAGACTTAAACTTCTAATTTGTATTAAAATATAATTAAAATTTAAAACGATCATGTCATTCCTTTGATGATTTACATTTCTACAATAGCATTCAATCTTTCCTACTATTGCCAAATAATGTAAATTGTTTTTTAAAAACAATATTAAATTTTAAATTTAAATTAAATTAAAATTAAATTTTAAATTTAATTTTAAATTAAAATTTAAATTTAATTTAAAATTAAAAAATTAATTAAATACATTAATGAATAAATAAATAAATAAATCCAATCACACTCTTCACTGTAAAATCACTCACTCACTTATTTATTAACTATTTTTTTGAGTGTTGAATATAATAACTTAAAGAAATAATAATTCAAGCCAGATATTAAACTTATAACAGAACTTTTCTAGGTCTAATCAATTACTAATATCTCCCAAGGAGTGGATATCTCCAAGTAGTCTTTATTTTATTTAGCGAATGCTGTTTATAAAAATAAAAAAGGCATGGGGACACAAGCAACTGAAGAATCAACCATTTCTCTCTATTAAAACAATAGAGAGCTTTGAGATCCGATCTATAAATATACAGAAATGATTCTGGAAAAAATGAATTCTCATTTTTAATATAGGAATACTTGTTTTGGATGTTTTTCTACTTTCTTCCATTTTTTGCAATAGAGTTGATATGGTACTTTAATGACTTTACAGAGTTAAGTTGATAATATCTCCAGAAAGTATCCCTTAGTTTTAAAAAAAAATTGTAAATTTAAAGTTTCTTGGGTGATATCTTTAGTCCAGTATAATAAAAAGTTCAACTAATTTGTCAAAAGCTAATTAAACTGGTTAGTTCTGGTACTGATAGATGCAATTCTAATAAGATATAATATAATAGGAATGCTTTCGAGGGAATTCATCAAGTTATGGTTTTTTTTTAAAAATAAGTTCTTTTAAAAAAAATTTTTTCTTTTTAAAAGCTAAAAAAGGTGGCCCGTTTAAATTTTGGGAAAATTTTAAGGATAAAAAAGATTATTTTTTAAAATTTTTTGAAAATTAAAAATTTTCCCCTTTTGGAGCTATATTCAAGCTTGGTTTAAACATAAAAAAGGCATTTGGAAAAAAAAAATGCATAGCTATTGGATACTCATATTTTAAGTGAATTTATCAATTTAGTAAGGCTCAAAATTGGGCAATTTAATATTCATCTAACATATCCTTCGACGAAAAAAACATTATCTAGTTAACGGTCACAATCAATAAATTAATTAATAAAGATATAGAAAGTTTTTCATGCTAGTATTATATTTTTTATTATTCCAGAGTATAATAAATTTCTCTTACGAAATCAATCTTATAGAGTTCATATTCTTGAGAGTTTCCTGGCTTGAATGTCTGAATTAGTTGTAGCTGCCAAGGCCATTTAAGTAGAATTTGTCTTTCATGAGTGTGAAATAATTTCTTAGCTGCTTATCCTGAGAATGCAAATCTTTCTTCCTCCCAAATCTTCGTACTTACCAGAATAGACGCGCTTGAATTCTTAACCGCCATTCTTGGGCTCTCCCTCCTAATCCTTTTCGCACTCTTTGAATTTAATTTATGTGTGGTGATAGATACAGGACTCCCTCGTTCCATAAAAACCTCAAATAAGATTAATTAATACTCAATTATTAATAAAAAGGAGCCTTAATTGATTCGAAACCATATGGGCAAGATTCTTTAGATGATATCTCCCTGATATCTACAATTGGGGGCTACTTCCATTCATTTTATAAAAGATCTTATGTGAATATAAATAGCATATAATTTATTGCTCAATCAGTTTTTGAAATGTTTGAACTTCTATTGATGCTGGAATCATGAAATAAAATATGATGATAGCTATCACCTCTACAACCTAGATAATTTTTCGCCTCTCTTTTGTTTAATTTAGATCAATATATTCGCTTAAGTAATTTTCTATCCTCTAATTCACCATTTATTTTTTATTTAAGGAAATACTTAGTGAATTTTATATTTTCTAATGAAGAAGAGAATTAGCCAGTAACATTAATGAACTATATTAAAGCATAATAGATATATTTTGTAAAATAAACTATTGAATCAAGTGACCTAGTTTCCAAGTAGAAATGCTATACTCATGTATTTGCTGTTGCTGCTGCTCTTGCTTTTGTGCTTATATCACAGTAACTCTCGTAAGCTTGATCTTCTCCTACCTTGCAACATATGACAAGGTTTTCATAGACACCTATTTTTAATATGTATTATTTAAGACAACGAAGATCCCCTCGGTACAAATTAGTAATTCTATGCAAACTTGGACTCATAATTATCAAATACTTTTATTTGCTTTAATTAAGCAGTCAGAGACTTCCTGTGCTTGAATGGATCATATTATAGATCATTTATCTGATATACTACTTGATCCTTCTGTCTTTGAACTTTATTCCCTGCCTGTTTTTCACTTTCATTAATCGGTTTAATGGCTACACAGAAGAGTAAGCTGAACTATTTCGCATTAATCATCCCTAAGTTTAATAAGCATGAGTTTTGTTTATGATTTAAGTGGCTGAGCTTATTTCTTTACTTCAGACTGACCGGAGATTCAACAAGATGCTCAAAGGCTTTATTGCGTACGTAATACTGCTTGTAGTCGACGCAATTTTTATCAAATACGATTTGCTTGGAGTAGTCGGCAAGGAAATCATCAAACTCTAAACCACAATACCAAAATAGAAATGTTCTACATATATTCTAAAAATTTAATGAAGTTTAGCTAAGTTATTGCTTGACAGTACCATTACTAAGTGCGGCCAAAAAGGAAAAGAAATCTAATGAGGCAGATTAATAAAAGAAACAACCATGGTATTCAGACTATTTGCATACTTGGCTTGCTAGTGTAGCATTTTATCTTTTCGACAAATTTGTAATCTCAAGATTTTACTGAAGATTTTGCTATTTAAATTCAATCAGAACTCTTTATTTTCTTCTTCACAAAGATATAAACGCTTACAAGAAAAAATATAGTGCTCTTAATCTCTAAATTTATTTAAGTAGCATAAACAAGAGTTATATTATATTGTCAAGAATAGAAACAGTAGAGTAAAATTAAAATCTTAAAGAAATATTGGAATTAAAAATTAAGATTTTTTAAATAAAATGGGCTGGATTTCTTCTATTCTCTATTACAGTTTTCTGATATTTGCTTTTGTATATTTCAAAAAACTTAGAAAGATAGCAATTTGGTCAACTATAATATACTATGCTGCATCTTACTTATTCCCAGAAGCGGTTCTCATACTCTACGATGAAATCTTTCCAAAGCTAACAGATTCTCTCGACTAAAAATAAAATGAAATCCATATGATTTTAAATTAACTCTCATATTATTGGAGCAGTTTTTGAAAGAATATGCTGAAAAAATAGATATAGATGTTGATAAGATAAAGATCATGATTTTCCATTCTTGATAAGCATAGACTTTTCTTTGTTAAAATATTTAAAATATAATTTAATATATTTTGTGGAATCATATTTATTAAGCTACTAGTGGTAATATTTTAGATCCTAATGTTCTCACTTAACTCAGTTGTTTGTTAAGGTGTGTATGTAACTGTAAATAGATCTATGGGGGATGAATTCAAAGAATTCAATTTCACCTACAAACACTTTAAACGAATTTATATAATTTAATTTTAATTAATTCGGACCATAACCGATTTCTTCAAAGATTTTATTAATCATCATATAATTGCAAAAATGTATTAATATAGCCATTAACTAAATATTTTACTGGATAACTCTAATTAAATAAGGTTGGAGTAGTATCTAAAATGAGGAAAAATAGAGAGAATATCGCATTGTTTAAACAACTATGGGCCAACAACCCTGGTACTTCATCTATATAGCGATTGATTTCGCTCTTATATTCTCTCAAATCTTAGGATTTTTCATAACTGAGGTTATCAAGATTTAAAATTATAACTTTAGAATGCTTCTTGATTTTTAAATAATGGTTTAAGATTCAAGTTGCTTATGTTATTGGGGTGCTTTTGACAACAACCTACCAGCCCAAAGTGCTATTATCTGATAGTAATGCTAAAATATTCTGCTCAACTTTAACAGTCTACTTTCTCAACTAAATTATTTTTCCTTGAGTGAAAAAGAGTACTATATTTCAAATAATCATTTTATCTAACTAATTTATAAGGCTTTTGATATGCAAATTTTGGAAAAGATTTTGAAATGATTAAGTACAGCTCTTAAATTTAAATCAAATTCTGAATATTAGATGGGGTAACTCCATTCCAGAATAACTCTTATTATTCATAGGGTGATTCTTAATATTCTTGGTTATTTTTAAAATTTTTTTAAAATGCAAAAAAAGGAAATTTAAAATTTTAAAATTTTTAAGTGATTTTTTAATATAAAAATATCATTAAAAGGGAAAAATTTTTAATTTAAAAATTAAAATTAAAATTTAAAAAATAATAAATGGAAAATTTGCAATTCGTGTCATTGAAACCCAAAGTTTCCCCCCCTAAAATCTGAGTTTTTCGATAGCTATTAAAAATTAATTTTTAGTTTCTTTTTTAAATTTTACCATCACCTCTAAACAGCAAAAAGGGTGCGCGCATTTTTCCCAAAATTTTCCATTCATTAAACTTGTGTGCTTAAAACCCCTTTTAAAATAACACTCCCACCAAAAGTTGCAAGGATGAAAAGTTTTAAAATTTGTGCTGAATCGAATGGTGAAAAATTTTTATTTAAATATGACACAATTTTAACTGACTGATTTTATTCCCTTTTAATTTAATATCTAAATTTTAAATTTTCTTTTTTTTTTTATTAAATTCTCAGCTATATTATTTTACAAGAATTGTTTAAGAAAAAGGCACACACAAATACGAATAATTTGTAAAATACATACTTATAAAGACAATAAATTATTTCTTAAATTAATGAGAAGCATGCTATAATAAGTAAATTAAAACCTCAATTACAGGTTAGCACATATTCAGAAAGCATTTAGTCAAATGTCATACTCCTTCATCAAGAAAGAAGATCTAATTTCAAATTCATAAAACAAGAAAGAAGGCTTCTCTGTCACTATCAAGCGCACCCAAGCAACTTAGAAACTGCAATTTCAAAAAGATTACTTTTAATTTAAGAAAGAAGTAAAATATGCAGAGGCAAAAGTTTGGATGGAAGAAATCAAAGAAGAGGACCAGGAGTACAAGAGCTTGTTTGCTCAGAAAACACTTCTATAAAACTCTTATGATAATTATGAACTATTGAAGCATATTTTAAAACTCAGCAGCTGCAAACCCGACATTGCAAAAGTCTCATTAGCAACAGCCTTTCTATAAGAAGTAGCCTCTCACTCCAGCCCTGTCAGCCCTCAAAGTTCCCAAGGGTTTATTTAAAAGTGAGAACTGCATAAACGACTCTTGCCCTCACACTCAATCCAAGTTCTAACCACAGAGCTTTTTTGAAGACGAAAAGGAAATAGGCCTTTTTAAAGACTTTGTGTTAGTTGCGAAGCTTGCCATTCCTCCAATCATCTCTATGTTCTTTCAGTTCTTTGTTCAACTTATCAACACCTACTAAAATAGAATTCAGATTTATCAAAATAGCTTTAAAAGGGTTGAATTTTACATAGGTCACTTGGACCAGCCTGAAATTATGGCCGGAATTGGAATGGGTAACATGCTAATTAACATTCTGTGCTTTGCAATAACTCAAGGATTGAACTCTGCTTTAGAAACCTTTGTCTCCCAATCGTTTGGAGCAGCGAACTATCAGTACTGCGGAATCTTATTGAACAGAGGAAGGGTGATTGTCTCAGTCATGCTCCTTCCATTAATTGTGGTCTTTGCTTTTAGCGACTCAATTCTGATCGCTATTGGTCAGGACCCTTCTATCTCAGAAATCTCAAAGCAATCAACTAAACTATTTTTAGATAGGGAAGTATTTTTATAAATGATGGAATATGCACTTCTGATGATGCCAGGAATTTGGGCAATGAACCAATTCGATGCCATCAGAAAGTTCATGATTGCGCAACGATAAAATACGATGCCAGTCTACATTTAGTTTGTCACCACAAAATAGAATATTTCTTTTCTTATGGTTTTTACCATGATGCTTCATTTTGTATGGTGCCATGTTTCTATCAGAGTTCTTGGCTGGGGAATATTCGGAGCAGCTATGGCAACCAACATCACTTACATAGCAAACTTCATTTTAATCGATATCTACCTCAATCGCAATCTAATTCCATCTATATTTTAATTATCTTTTAACTAAACTTGTATAAAATTGATAAATGAGATAAAATCTTGTGAGTGTCCACTTCCAATACACGAGAGCTCCATTGTTCTAAAAAGAATCTCTGCAAGAATGGGGAGAGTATCTCAGAATCGGCATCCCAGGTGCTTTCATGCTCTGCTTCGAGTGGTGGGCTTTTGAATTTCTCGCCATTTTTTCAGGCTATATTAAATTTTTAAGCTTATAAAATAATTAGCGTTGCAGCACTGGCAGCAGAAGTTGTGATTATAAACCTTGTGAGTGCAATTTACATGATGCCACTAGGAATTTAATTTGCCGCCTCCTCTCTCGTTGGCTACTACGTTGGATAAGGTAACATTAAAAGAGCCAAGAGGTACGCTTTTGTGATCATGTTACTAAATATAATGCTCACCATAGTGAATTATGATAGATCGAATTTTTTATAATAGTGGTTCTGGCTTTGATGATAATCTTTAATGATCAAGTTTCTCGCCTGTTCACGAACGAGGAAGAAATTGTGGAGATAGTAAATAGCACTATGTGGGTCATAGTCGTTTACGTATTTTTTGACACCATCCACGGAGTTTAATCCGGTATCATCAAAGGTCTGGGAAAACAAAGCTACAGCTCTGTTTATCTTCTCATTTAAAATGACATGTTAAGTTGAACATAATAAAGAATATTTGTTACTACTGCTTCGGCATGCCCCTCGCTCTGATTTTCGCTTTCAAGCTTTAGTTGGGAGTGACTGGTTTGTGGTTAGGGTTCTCTATCGCTTCTATGATTCTGGATATTGGATTCTATTTCATAATAAACTGCACTTAATGGGACAGGCAGGGAAAATCATGAGAGCGAAATCTGAGGCGAGTGCTCTTTCTCTTGGCAGAAATAGTAACTACACTTTCACTATTCCCTAATTTAGTCCTGAATTATTTTTGAATTATAATTTGGGCAGAATGAAGTTGCAACTGGCCAAAAGATAGAGATGGCAAGTAGCTAATAGAGGTAGAGTCTAATTGAGCAAAAACGATAATCTGAGGTCATCATTAGCACACAGCCACTTCTCTAAACAACTCAATAAGATCTAAACACGCCATTAACCAAACACTGACACTTAATCAACTTGAACATATCTTCTCAATTAAATCTAAAGAGCGCTAAGAATATGATTGGGAGGAGTATTTAATCACCAATGTAAATAAATAAATCTCTTTCCTATCTAATAAGAAAGCAAATTATTTGGATTAAAAAACAGAGAGTTTAAGTTTATCTAATACTCTTGGCTCTTGAATATATAAATACAAATTTAACATCAATAATTTAAGCCTTACATTTACTTTTAAATTACATTGGTGAATATTAATTTCAAACATTAATTCTTGCTTTAGAAATATAAATGCTTAAGTGGAATTACGCAATAACTATATCAATAAACACGATCATAACTGTAATAGCTTGAACCGACAGCCACGTGTAAACCCTGACGCCAGTTAAACGGTGATGATTTAAAGCTCTTATTGAAAGGAAGAGAGAAAATCTCTAATAGACTGAATCTTCCAGATCTAACTATACTCTGAGCATATATGAGTCTGCCAACTTAGCTAGCACCACAAAAACCCAATCCCCAATTGCTGATCAATCGCAGCTGTGGGAGAAAAATTGATGAAAGCTCGCCTAAACGAAGAGAATTAGAATGGATACTGGTATTTTATGATCAATATTAAGCAATACGAGTAGTTAATACGACCGTGGTTTAGACTCACATACTTACCCTACAAGGCTTGACATGTGAGGACAGCCGAAAAATTCTCCTCCGACAAACTGCCAGATTCTCTTAACGATTTTAGCCGCCGCCAATTACTTCGAGTTAGGGCGCCACATAATGGGAGGAGGTTAATCTCAGGCTAACAAAACAAAGCTTCAGAAGTTGGTGGATTTCTCGCACGGCTTCGGGTCTCACCTTAATCCGTGCAACCCTCTATTAAATTACTTTCTCACTCTTCCCAGATTACTAAACTAGATCTCCAGGGATGAAAATAATGTAGCAGGGTCGTTGAATAATGACCTGCCGATCTTCCTACCCCAGCCAAGCCGACTATGGTGCTAACTAGTCCTAAATTTTTACTTTATAATATAATAATCACTTCTATAAACCTTAGCACCAAAATTAATAATGATAACAATGTTATATCAAAACTTATATGTGTTTAAATTACTTATTGCTTGAGTTCCATTACTAAGTGCGCGGAATAGAAAGTGAAACTCAACTGAAGCAGCGTAATAAAAAAAACACCTCTGGTATTCAGCCTATTCTGATGCTTGGCTTGTGAGAGTGGCATTTTATATATTCGACAAATTTTTACTCTCAAGATTTTACTGAAGATTTTTCAACTTAAATTTATTCAGAATATACGATTTTCATATTCAAGAAAAATATAGTAGCTTCACAAAAAATATAAAAGAGCTCAAATCTGTAAATATAATTAATTTTTATTAACAAAAGATAAATCAGAATGATTATAATAGGAATAAAATCTCAAAAAAATATTAGAATTAAAAATTAAGATCTGCTTTTAAATAAAATGGGCTGGATTTCTTCTATTCTCTATTACAGTTTTCTGATATTTGCTTTTGTATATTTCAAAAAACTTAGAAAGATAGTATTTTGGTCAGCGATAATCTACTATGCTCTATGCTACTTTTTTCCAGAGGTGATATTCGCCTTCTACGATTAAGTCTTTCCCAAAATAACTGATACTCTCGAATATATTATAATGAAATATATTAAAAGTTAAGATTAACTCTCGTATTAATGGGACAGTTTTTGAAAGAATATGCTGAGAAAATTGACATAGATGTTGACAAGATAAAGATTATGCTCTCTCCTCTATTGACAATGATAGACTTTTCTTTGTTAAAATAGTATGAAAATAGTTTTTTTTGTGGGATATATGTATTAAACTCGGAGTTGTAATACTCTAGATCCTTATGATTCCAGTTAACATAGTGATTTGCTTGGGTGTGTATAATACTATGGACACTCTCTTCTTAGATTCAATTTTCACCTACTCACACTTTAAACGAATATATAATTTAATTTTAATGAATTCTGACAATTGCCGATTTCTTCAAAGATTTTATTTATTATCATCATAAAATTTAAGAGTATATTTATAGAATTTCTTCAATAACCGCTTTTTTATTTGAATAACTTGAAATTTAAGTTTTAGATTGGAGAGGAATCTAAAGTGAAGAAAAATAGAGAGAATAACGCATTGTTTAGACTACTTTGGCCTAATAGTCTTGCTTCTTCATTTTAATGTTGGTGGACTTCTCTCTTATATTCTCTCAAATCTTAGGAGTTTTCATAACTGAGGTGATCAAGATTTAAAAATTATAAATTAGGTTGATTGATTTTTTAAAAAGTTTATAGATTCAAGTTGCTTATGTTATTGGGGTGCTGATGACTACAATCTACCAGCCCAAAGTGCGCTTCTCAGATAGCAATGCTAAAATATTCTGCTCAACTTTAACAGTCTACTTTCTCAATTAAATTATTTTTCCTTGAGTGAAAAAAAATAGATTTCAAATAACTATTTCTACTTACTAAAATTTATAAGATTTTGGAAATACTAATCATTAGTTCTATGATTGATTTTAATTAATCTATGCTGATCAATTAAAATTAAATTTATTATAGAATGAATGTGAGTGATAAATTAAAATGCTTTGCATTCATGAAAGAATAGGAGATTTATCAAATTAAAGAGAAAGTAGTAAATCTAATAAATTAAATAAGGATGATGAAAAGCTTAAATGAAACTCCATCTAACTAGAGAAACTCAGTGCAGCCGACTCTCTACAGAGGAGTATCAGAGTACAACAAACAAATGCAAACCAGCTAAATAGGCTCTGAGGAGTAGAGCATCATCATTAATCACCCCAACGAGATCAAAGAAAACTCAAACCCAAATTAGAAAAATTCAGCTAATTAAGGAATCATGTCCTGCGATTCCTCTGATATTTAAGTTAACGATAACATCATTCCTGATCCAAACAGAAAGAAAAATTGCAAACATCACTCTAACAAAAACTTAAATGGGCCAATTGTAATCACAAGAGCAAAAAAGTAGCATAATAATAGTCAGAGTGAAATTTATCATCCGAACTTAAATCCATTTCCAGCATACTACTTTTCTGATAGTCCAGAATTGCAAGACCAAAAGCTATTCACGCAAGTTCATCCGTAAGGATTACCCTGGATAGAATAACAAACTAGAGATAGATTTCATTTTCACCGTCACAACATGATCTCTAAAGCAAGGAAAGATCAAAATGGGAGATTGATTAAGGGATTTACTTCAAAAAATTAAAAGCTATAGCAAACCATCAATTAAAATAACAGCCATGATGATGGGTAAATAGTTTAAGAGTCAAAGTTTCCAAACTCTAGACTATTTCATAAGCTTGATAAGCATTAATCTTAACTTGATTCTTCACTTAAAAAGTCTGCTTTTGGAAGTTCAGTAGATCGACTTAGCGGGGCGGGGGTAGGATAGTTCTAATCTCAAGGAGACGATAGTTTAAGTAAGAATCATAATTCTCCAGGACCAGGAAGTTATTTAAGTGATAACTACAACCTAATTGCCAAAGACAATTTGGAGTCAATGAGTCGTAAAGGCTATGGTGTGGGTTTTGTTTCCAAAGAAAAAAGATTCAACTTGACCTTCAATAAGAACTCCATTGAGTATTTGTATATGAAGCTTAAATCCACTCCAGGTCCAGGCTAATATGACATCAATTCATCAGAGAGGAAGTCTCGTTAATCTCAGTTATCAACTTAGCAACAGACTCCTGTGAAAAATAAGTCTCAAGCTATTCTTGAAAATTTGAAGACTATGAAAATGCCGATTTTATTATTTTTGCCCAAAGCTGATTCTTAGAACTCAACTTTTACGAATTCTACTTTCTAGCTATTTGATGACTCACAATCAGTTAAAAATTAGAGAGGAGCATCTTCAGCGTCTCTACAGTTTAACAAGCCTCCAATTAGATAGATTAAGAAAATTAAGATCGATGGGATACTTAAGGATGTGACTCCAGGTCCAACAGATTATGCTGGAAGAACCTTAGTAAACAAGCCTGCACAATATCAAGGAATAACCATTCCTAAGAGTGAGTTTAATGCTAGAGATCAAGACAATTTAGAAAAAGTAAATCTTGCACCAGGCTGCTACAAAGTAAACGAGGATTTTACCTTGAAGCGGACTCAAGTATGTAAGATTCGACCTCCAAAGCCTCCAAAGAAGAATATTCAAAAAATCATTGAGTTGATAGATGAAATATAGAATCCTCCTGTCATGCAGTCCTCTCTCAATCAGCTGCTAAAGTTTGATAAAATTGATTTTGAGAAACTAGAAATCTTGGAATAGAAAGACTTTATAGGGCCTGGCACATTCAAGCCTGAGTTTACTAATTCGATTGAGGTAGATTAAGAAAGAAGGAATAAGTTTGGCCCAACTTTTTCTTCTGCTTTTGTTAAGCCATACTCTTCGGAAAACTTTAATAAATTGAGAGATGAATTAAAAGATAGATAAATTTTGATTTAACTTCCGAGAAAAGCTAGCTGCAAAATCCTTGATAGGAGATAAATTATAGACTATCGACCACCCAAGTCCAACTCACTACCACACTCTGAAATATAAATCAATAGAGGAGAGCTGTTAGCCTAATTAAGACTTTGAGAATATAGGTGGAGGATCAGCTGTTTTCAAGAGCGATGTCATCAAGAATCATCATTTAATCGAAGTATTAAAACAGCGCGGCTCAAAGCCTGGGCCTGCTTATTATTCTTTAAATAAGAAAGTTATTTTATAATAAAAGTATTATTCTCCTCAAGAAGCAAAGAAAAACGCCTTAAATATGAACCCTTTAAGAAGGTTTATTTAGTGAAGAATCATCTTTTTCCAAAATTAAAGGAATATTTTACGAGTGATATATATTGAAGAGAAATCTTATTTTATATCTTAGATAGTTAGCGAACTTGGAAAAAGATTTTGATTTGATTAAGTACAGCTCTTAAATTTAAATCAAATTCTGAATATTAGATGGGGTAACTTATTCCAGAATAACTCTAATAGTTTATAGGGTGATTCTTAATATTCAAGGTAATTCTTAAGATTTCTCAATGGTTTAGTTGCATAATCACATGAGATTTCACTTTATAAATTTGAATATGATATTTATTTAGACAAGAATGTTTCTTTATTTAAAATTAGACTCAAATCAATATAAATATTCTGCAAAGTTGACATTCAATAGCGAGGAATTAAATTGGTTTACATTTATATGGCAAATCTGCTATAATAAGTAAATTAAAGCCTCAATTACAGGTTAGCACATATTCGGAAAGCATTTAGTCAAATGTCATAATCCTTCATTAAGAAAGAGGATCTAATTTCTAGTTCATAAAACAAGAAAGAAGGCTTCACAGTCACTATCAAGCGCACCCAAGCAACTTAGAAGCTATAATTTCAAAAGTTAACTTATAATTTAAGAAAGAGGTAAAATACGCAGAGGCAAAAGTTTGGATGGAAGAAATCAAAGAAGAGGACCAGGAATACAAAAGCTTGTTTGCCCAGAAAGCTCTTCTGTAAAACTCTTATGATTAGTATATTGAAGCATATTTTAAAACTCAGCAGCTGCTAACCCGACATTGCAAAAGTCTCATTAGCAACAGCCTTTCTATAAGAAGCAGCCCCTCACTCCAGCCCTGTCAGCCCTTAAAGTTCCCAAGGGTTTATTCAAAAGTGAGAACTTCATAAACGACTCTTGCCCTCACACTCAATCCAAGTTCTAACCACAGAGCTTTTTTGAAGACGAAAAGGAAATAGGGCTTTTTGAAGACTTTGTATTAGTTGCGAAGCTTGCCATTCCTCCAATCATCTCTATGTTCTTTCAG
This sequence comes from Tetmemena sp. SeJ-2015, assembly GCA_027382625.1. Lineage (NCBI taxonomy): Eukaryota > Ciliophora > Spirotrichea > Sporadotrichida > Oxytrichidae > Tetmemena > Tetmemena sp. SeJ-2015. The sequence goes on from JAJKFJ010020979.1 coordinate 235,344, forward strand.
TTCTTTGTTCAACTTATCAACACCTACTAAAATGGAATTCTGATTTATCAAAATAGCTTTAATAGGGTTGAATTTTACATAGGTCACTTGGACCAGCCTGAAATTATGGCCGGAATTGGAATGGGTAACATGCTAATTAACATTCTGTGCTTTGCAATAACTCAAGGATTGAACTCCGCTTTGGAAACTTTTGTCTCCCAATCATTTGGAGCAGCCAACTATCAGTACTGCGGAATTTTATTGAACAGAGGAAGGGTGATTGTCTCAGTCATGCTCCTTCCATTAATTGTGGTCTTTGCTTTTAGCGACTCAATTCTGATCGCTATTGGTCAGGACCCTTCTATCTCAGAAATCTCAAAGCAATCAACTAAACCATCTTTTAAGATAGGTATGTCTTTTTATAAATGATAGAATATGCACTTCTCATGATGCCAGGAATTTGGGCGATGAACCAATTCGATGCCATCAGAAAGTTCATGATTGCGCAACGATAAAATACGATGCCTGTCTACATCTAGTTTGTCACCACAAATATTTTCTTTCTTATAGTTTTTACCATGATGCTTCATTTTGTATGGTGCCATGTTTCTATCAGAGTTCTTGGCTGGGGAATATTCGGAGCAGCTATGGCAACCAACATCACTTACATAGCTAACTTCATTTTAATCGATATCTACCTCAATCGCAATCAATTCCTCTATATTTTATATATCATTTCATAATATTAAACGTGTTATAAAATGCTGATAATTAGAGATATAAATTTTGTGAGTGTCCACTTCCAATACACGAGAGCTCCATTGTTCTAAAAAGAATCTCTGCAAGAATGGGGAGAGTATCTCAGAATCGGCATCCCAGGTGCTTTCATGCTCTGCTTCGAGTGGTGGGCTTTCGAATTTCTCGCCATATTTTCAGGCTATATTAAAGTTTTAAGCTTATAAAATAATTAGCGTTGCAGCACTCGCAGCAGAGGTTGTGATAATAAACCTTGTGAGTGCAATTTACATGATGCCACTTGGAATTTAATTTGCCGCCTCCTCTCTCGTTGGCTACTACGTTGGATAAGGTAACATTAAAAGAGCCAAGAGGTACGCTTTTGTGATCATGTTACTAAATATAATGCTCACCATAGTGAATAATGATAGATCGAATTTTATAATAGTGGTTCTGGCTTTGATGATAATCTTTAATGATCAAGTTTCTCGCCTGTTCACGAACGAGGAAGAAATTGTGGAGATAGTTAATAGCACTATGTGGGTCATAGTAGTTTACGTATTTTTCGACACCATCCACGGAGTTTAATCAGGTATCATCAAAGGACTGGGAAAATAAAGCTACAGCTCTGTTTATCTCCTCATTTAAAATTAAATGTTAAGATGAACATAATAAAGAATATTTGCTACTACTGCTTCGGCATGCCCCTCGCTCTGATCTTCGCTTTCAAGCTTTAGTTGGGAGTGACTGGTTTGTGGTTAGGGTTCTCTATCGCCTCTATGATTCTTGATATTGGGTTCTATTTCATAATAAACTGCACTTAATGGGAACAGGCAGGGAAAATCATGAGAGCGAAATCTGAGGCGAGCGCTCTTTCTCTTGGCAGAAATAGTAACTACACTTTCACTATTCCCTAATTTAGTCCTGAATTATTTTTAATTATAATTTGGGCAGAATGAAGTTGCAACTGGCCAAAAGATAGAGATGGCAAGTAGCTAATAGAGGTAGAGTCTAATTGAGCAAAATCGATAATCTGAGGTCATCATTAGCACACAGCCACTTCTCTAAACAACCCAATAAGATCTAAACGCGCCATTAACCAAACACTGACACTTAATCACTTGAACATATCTTCTCAATTAAATCTAAGGAGGCGCTAAGAATATGATTGGGAGGAGTATTTAATCACCAATGTAAATAAATAAATCTCTTTCTATCTAATAAGAAAAGCAAATTATTTGGATTAAAAAAAAACAGAGAGTTTAAGTTTATCTAATACTCTTGGCTCTTGAATATATTAAATACCACTTTTACATCAATAATTTAATCCTACATTTACTTTTAGTTGCTTGTGCAAATATTAATTCCAAACATTAGTTCTTGCAAAAAATCAATTTGTGTGAAATTATTTAAAGATAAATGGCCTTTCAATATTTTCATTTGTGAAATCGTAATAAATTCTTCTAAATTTATTTCATACAATCTCTCAACTTCCGCATTCCAAAACCTTTGAAAGAGAAACTCATCTCCTCTCTATTTAATGAAAGTAAATGAACAACGCATGAGAATTAAAGCCGTTTATAAAAATTCTTCAAAAGTTTGAATAAATTCAAAATTTTTTACTAGTTATAAAAACGTTGGCGGATATAACTATGAGAGTTAGAAAGGCCTGAATACTGGAGGAAATACGAGTGCATCAAACTCAAGCAGAGCAGACAAATTTAAGTTTCTAAGAAATGCAAATCATTTGAACAATATATAATGTTTAGTGAATAATTTAACATAAAGAACGATGCTGAAGGTTCTCATAGAGCAAATACAACCACCAATGAAGGAAGTATTTACAAGACTATGACACATTCCAAGAGAGGGGACTTAGGAAGTGCTTCCATCTTTAATGGAAGCAGTGCTATTTATCGAACGAGAGATGCTATAAGTACAAGAGGCGGAGTTTCGATGGGGAGTAGGATGGATATGGAATCCCAATTTCATGAACCGCCCTTCTTAGTTCTACCTGATTAAGAATCTCTCAGCCATTTATAAGTTACAACTTTAATTACTCATTAATTTCCTATCAAAGCAGCGAAAAATGGTGAGTTCTGTAAGTTCAAAATATCTGAACTACAACACTCATGGAGGTTCAGTAAGAATATCGGTGATGGGTTGTCTACGATAAACGGAGATAAAGATTAAGCAAGTCCATTGAAAATAGGGAATTTCAATGAATATTAGCACGTATTCAACGACCATAAATCCAATGAGGCAAATGTTAACTGGATTACAAAACTAAGGGAAAGTGATAGTGCAAGTTCTAATGGAGGTAACCTCATCTCAATATCTCGAATAAAAGGAGACGACAAAAGCAGTGTAACTCATTAAGAGTAAGCATTTTGCAATATTTAACTGCTTATAGATCCTCACCTCCAAGTGTGTATTACAAAGGAAATAGCGATTAGTTTATCAAGAGAGTTACTGATTATGAATACAAGGGGAATCATCTTGATGTAAGTTATCCAATATATTTATCTTCAAGTCTGTGAGAGGAATAAATTTGATGCGAAAAAGTTGCTTTTTTAATTGCAAATACATTTGATAGATATTAATTTCCGAATAGGTATCCCATTTGACAAAGCCTCGAAACGGAGCAACTCCAAATTTAGGACAAGTTCATTTTGAAACCGGGCTAAGAAAATATTAATCGACCAAAGATTTGAAATTAGGTTCCAGCAGCGGAGCTATCAATGGTCGCTCTTCAATTTTGAGTCAGAAAGGAGACCTAGAAAGCAGAAACTAAAATTCAGATTCCAAGAGAGGAGGAAATAGAAGCATCAATAATTCTAAAGAAAGAGATAGTCCCGGAAAAGAAAAGGACTTTATCACTATATTCCCAAAGCATAAGAATATAATTCTTAAAGATTATAATTTATATCTTTCTTAAGAGTATTTTATCAACTTATGCACCTACATTTTTGCCACCGATAAACTAGCAAGCTAAGAAATAGCTGGAGCAGCTTGAAGTTATTCTTGAGAAATCTAAATCGCAAATTAAAGGCTTCCATAAAAGACCCGATGAGCTTTAACTTGTATCTTCTTTGTAAGCAAACTATTTCCTTAGTAAATGATGATTCTGATTTAGTGATGGTTTACATAAGTCATTGCCTAAGTTCACAGACAAGGTGGATGACGCAGTGAACTATAATCAGATAAGGCACTTAATGAAAGGAGAGAAGAGGATGTCTGAGGTTCTTTGGGAGCTGAGTCTCCGCACAGAGGCATATAAGAAGAGCGAAGCAGACTAAGAAAACAGGAGAAAGTTCACAGCCTTTTCAAAGCAAACAGGTGGTATGATGGATAGCATCAAGACTCACAATTTATCAAAATAATGTCATTGTATAATTATAACAAAGGTGGAGAAAGTAGTGGCAGCGCTATGTCAGCAAATAGAAAAAGTATATAGTACTTCTCAGAGCCTAGGCATAAAATGGTAGCATCCAAGCAATCCAATAAGCAAGAATGAAAATACAAGTCATTAAAAAATCACCATGAAATTCGTAGTTACTGAAGTTATTTTCCCTCTATGAACTTTAACTATAACAAACTTTGATTAAATTTAGGAAAGTTTGAACTGATATATTAACTCTGCTCCTTTTAATAATAATTATTAAATTTAATTGATTATGTTTTACAAGCCACAATAATTAATGGCTCTGAGAGCTTTATTCAGGTCCACCTAGCCACTTATCTTGCAAACCTATACTTACAACGCAATTCACGCTGCTCAAATTCCCTATCACTTTTAACTTTGAAGTATAATTTATTATAATCAGAGCATGTTGGTTAACGTGTCAAAGCGTACAGCTATTAAATCAATGAGCGAAAAGAAAGAAGAATAAGAAAAGAAGGCTTTCCAGGATGATATTAATTACTTTTTGGGAAAGGAGTCATTCAGTCTCCATGATTTCCACGAAAAGGTTCTTGTAAGTACACTTATATCTATCATATCCCAAGCAATTTTTTTCTTTTTATTCTGAACATGTTATAATCATCGTTTGTATTTAGAATGGCTTGAAACAGAAATCAACTGTAAAGTCTATGATCTTTGGAGAAGATGCTGAGATCAAGGTCCTCGAAGAATAGAACAAAATATGTTTAACAAATATAAATTCAAGTTTTAATATGCAGCGCCATGTATGATGATGAGAAGAACGATTACAAACTTCTATCAAGAGAAAAGAGACAAGAAATTGCTGAAGTCTCTCAACTCAAGATTTCTGACATCCAAGATCTCATTCACAAGTTTTATAATAAAATTGAATGGAGGATCATTTATGTTATCAAAGTTCACTCAGATGAAGGACTTCCACGGCTGGTTAAAGGGAAAGCAATCAAGAAAAGAACCCATGCCAGAGAGCAGAGATGAGCTCATGCATATGTATAGAGTTGAACGCCCTAAGTTCCTTTTCAAAAAGACTCACCAGGGAGGATCCAAGAAAAATATGCTGCCCTTCTATCTAAGAAAGCATCATACATGAAGGACTTTTACAGCTCTCTCTTACAATTAGTGTTGTTCTATTTAACTTTCCTAAATAGTTTAAAAATATTGGTTTAATCTTAATAAGGGCTTATACTTAGAAAAGGTTATTTAAGTTAATGTCTTCTTAAAACTTGAAATTAATATACTCAATTCAATAATATGCTCAACTCATCCTCAATCTAGTATCTCCTTTATAAAATTCGACTAACTATTTATGAATGAGGTTGAGCCTTAAGACTCATTTAGATAAGAATGTACACATGCATACGCTTGAGAAGAAGTTAGCCCGAAGAGTAATTTATTGTTTAATATAACTTGAAGTTTGAATTAGTAATTTCTATATCTCTCTCTTCAATTAAAATCGAGATCATCATCGTCAAATCCTTCAAAGTCATGCTCTCTTGAATCATTCAAATTCTTCGGCCTACTCTTCTCGTACTTCATGATGTTCTTCTTAATCGAATCTGCTCTCTCCCTTTTTGGCTTATGACTTGTCTGCTTTAAAATAAGCATACAGTAATAGGCTATTTCATTTACTGATTTATCAGCATTTCTATCTCATCTTCATAGTTGACTTAAGCATTTACCTATTTCTCACTATTCATCAGCTACTGATAATAATTGGAAGAAATTAATGATGCTGTGAGTTAAAGTTAGGAATAAGGGTCTGTTCTTCATCTCTATCCAGAGCTTTGAGTTCATAGTATCTTATCATCTCTTCCTCACTTCTAAACTTGTTGTTGATCTTGCTTGCTGGAATGATTGATGGCTTGCTACCCCTCATTACCATTTTCTGAACTGGCTAGCTCTCGTAAATCTATGATTATTCATGGGGTAGTTGAAATCGTCTTAAATCAACCCAGAAGAGAAAAGCTCATCCTCTTCTGTGAAAGAAGACTACTTTTTACCCTTTTTCTTTCCCTCATTTTTTGAAAACCATATTTCCTTAAAAAATTATTCTCCCAAAAGTTCCCCCTTTTAAATTTTTTGTTGAAAAATAAGCGTTTAATCTATCATTCCTCATTTCCCAACAAATTTTTATTTAAATTACTTCTTATTTTCAATCTTAATTGCCTTTACATCCTCCTTTTCCAAAAAGGAAATTTAAATCTGCATCGAGCTTCCAGTGGCTTAGGTGAATATTTGCCTTATCTGAGGTTGCTACATAATTATTTCTGGATTTTATCTCTATTATGAAACTTAAGGTCCGACCTTAGACTCTTAAATTAGCTTGTAATGTTTTGGATTTTGAATTAAGTTTGTTTCAGGGTCGAAAAGAGGAGAGAAATTGTTAACCTCAGCTGTAGTCTTCTTCTAGAAATTCTTGTTTGAATCACATTTAAACCCTATTCTTGATCTAGGGAACCCAAGTTATTACACCCCAAAATGTTTTTTTTAAAAAATAAATCGTTTTTTAAATTTAAAAAATTAAATTAATTAAGTTTTTAAATATTTTGTTTTAATTATGCAAAAGAATTCAATTTTTATAGCTTTAATTTCTATATATTTAATCTTAATTTTAAATTTAGATCTAGCTTATTAAAAAATGAAGGTATCTTCGATTATAGATTACTGATTCATGAATAAGCCATTATCAATTATTTTAGAGGTATCATTAAAATCAATAGTATCCTCCAAATTTCCATCTAACTCTCCGTTTCTAATGAAATTTTGGTATTTTAAAAAATTGAACTAAATAATTTTCAGCTTGATCTATGCTATCGTCTAACTCTTCCCTCTCTGCTTAGTTGTTTGGGTCTACCTTTCTAATTAAATTTTTAAATTTTGGCAATTTCCCTCTTGTTTAATTATTAAATTATTGCTCCAAAGTCAATCTTTACCCCTTTCCCAAAAAGTTTGTAGATTGCTTTAAATTCTTAAATAGTAAAAAACTTCAACTCCCTCACTTTCTTGTTAAGTGCAAACGATAAAAGCTAGGCTCCTTAATCCTTCCTTCTTCTGATTTCTTATTGACTCAGAACGGGAGCAGAGGGTAAGCTCAACCCGACTTGTCCTTAGGTAAAAGATTAGCCTGCTGTTGTCGGTGCTTGAGATAAGAATTGATCATTCTGATTTTGATTCTTAACATAAGACTAGGATTAGCTGTTGGGAAATTTTTTTTTTAAAAAATCCCCCGCTAGTTCTTTTAAAAAGGGAAGAAATATGATTCTCTTTTAATTTGCTGAATGCAAAAAACTTGTTGTTCTTCTGATTATCCTTTAGCATCATCACAAATTTAAAAAAGTAAAGCCCCGTTTTTTTTTTGCTTTCTTAACTTGAAAGCCTCCCAAAGATTTTTTTTAAATTCGTTGAAGTTCGTCTTTTGTTATTAAAGGGTTTTTAAGAATTTTAACCGATTTTTTTTTTTTTTTTTTCCTTAAAAATTTGGGGGATTGAATAATTATAATCTTTTCAGAGAAAATAAAAATTTAAATTTTGGGTGTTTTTTAAAAAATTTCTTTATTAATTTCCCCCTATCTGTTAGACTCCATCACTTTCTTGCCGCTTTTGGTAAAGTGGAGATGCTAACATTTGATTAAGCCCCACTACTAATTTATGGCCCTGTTTGCTTCCTTTCTACAGTTAAAATTCCCTCCCCCAGTTTTACCCTTGATTTTGGTTTTAGTGGAAATTTTAAATTTAAAAACGATGATTGGTTAAAAAAAAAAGAGATTGAACTTTTTTCGTTGAAAAACGATTACCCCTACTGAGCTTGTTCGATAATTAAAAAAAATAAAAAAAGTTCTTCAAATTTTAATCGCAGATATATCCCCTTCTTTCTCCCTTTTATTTTTATTAAAATTTGTCGTTTAACTTGTATGACTCTCCCTTTACCAAAAATTCAAGGGGAAAAATTTTTTTAATTTTAGCGAAACGAATTCTTATATATTCAAAGGGACATTACGCATATTTTTTTCCCTTTTAATTTTTATCTATTTTTCTCTTTTTTTTTTAAAATTTAGCTTAATATGAAAATTAATAGGGGAGGTCCCCGGTCCCCTATTTTAGCTTTCATTAGGTATCTAATTCTATTGCCTAAACAAAGCTGATAGGTCTTTTTATTCAATTGCAAGTGATTTTTTTGAATTTCCGATTCCTTGCGCCATCATATATGTTGGATCTATAAGGTGGGGTTTTGAGGATGGCTTTTATAGTATATGGGTTTTTACATTCTTGATTTAAATTTTTTCGCCCTATCCCTCAACTGTGAATTTTTGAGAGTAAACGAACATTATATAAGGTCTCTCTCCAGCTTTCCCTTTGATGGTGCTTTTATTTTTTTATTGGGAACCCAGTGTTCCTTGGGTTGGGGTTTGGTGCTTTTGCCAAATTTTACTTTGGGGGATCTTTTATATATAAATTTCTCAAAAGGTTATGCCCCAGGTTTTTATTTTTTTTTAAAAGAGTTTTTTGATGGTCGTAGTAACCCCTTCCTTGTTCCCTCATTCTCTATTAGTGGGAAATATTGGTTTCCCTTCAAATTCCCTTTGGTTTAGGGGGTGCTATCTGCAAAATTTTTCCAATGAGCTTTGTTAACTTGATTTCTTTGTTGAAGAAAAGCTTTCTAGTATTGGTTCAAATTGCTGGAGCCTTAAGTTCCCAAAACTCTGCCACTATTTGTCGATTATCCGCCGCCTCCCGGCCCACCCCCTTTTTCCCCTTTTGTATGAAATATTTTGTTTAATCACTTGTTTCCCCCAAAGATTAAAGGGTAGGGGTTGAAATTGAATGTATTTGAAAGCGAAGAGAGGGGCGTTGGGTTTTGGGTTCATTTTTGTTTGTTGAGATCTTTTAGAAAAGAGAAGAGATGCTATTTTAAATAGACTCTGTCACTATATTAAATGTGTTCATCTTCGCATATCACAAACCAGATAAATATTTTAAAATCCCAATTTGCTTTATAAATTTATTTTCCTATAAAAACGTTTATTTGTGGGTTTTTAAATTTTTAATTTTCTAATTAAATATATTGGGATCAAACCAGGGATTGTAAATTTTCTTTATAGGTATTGCTTTTTTTTACTCCCCTTTCCCCTTTAATATCAAAATATTTACTTTTTAATTAAGTAAACTTTTGGTTTGTGGGAAATTTAAATAAATCTTTGTAAAGGGAAAACTGCTATAGCTGCACTAAGTAGTAGCAATTCTTGATGTCAGCCCCTTGATGCAATTTTTGCAAATTAAAAACTCAATAAGAGCGAAACATCTTAAAAATAATGTGTTTCCACATCTAAAATAATAAGGCTTAAGTTTTTAAAATTTTTGGTATAAAAGAATTGTAGATATACCAAGATAACGATGGATTAAGTATTTATGGACTCAATGGACGACATAAGCTACTTCACCTCTATCGACCCAGATGAGGAATTATCCTTTAAACTTCATTTGACTAACACGCAATTCACTAACTAGTCCAAGGAGGTAAGTCTAAAACATATTTCCTCATTTTTACAATCATGATCTAATTATTTAAAAATTCATCAAAAAGATAAGAAAGAAGACGAGATGGTTTGCCCATCTCACATAATTGTTGAAAAAATATTAATCTCTGTTATTAGAAAGGGAAAATGCGATTGAAAATGTTTATCTGTGAAGATTCACTTACAACTAAGAGATAATAAACTTTCAAAGTGCGCTAGTCTATTTATAATCCTCAAGGATATTCTCCGTTTGGTGGCTTCTAAAAAGAGATAGCTCTCAATCTTTCAGATAGCTCAGATAGCTTTGAATAAGATAAATCTAATAATTCCTCTGCGCTAAAAGAAAAGAAAATCAAAATTAGGCAAAGATCGATCGCCTCAGCTTACCCTGATTTTCAAGTAAAGAAAGAGGGGAAATTCAAAGATCCTATTTGGGAATCTAAAGAGATTTAGACAGAATAGAACTCAGTCGTAATTGTAAATGATAAATATCTTTAAATATCTTATGATTTAGATTGAATCGGATTATGAATTCAGATATTGCAACAAGTTTGATAAGATGTGGTCGACTTCTATTATATTTGTAACAATCTTATTATTTCAATATTTCTGTTAGGGGTTTGAGTTAGACTAGGGCTCTACAAGCTCTACTAAAACAATAAAGGGATACATCTCAATAGAGATCTTGGTAGCAGCTGTTGGACCGAGACATTTTGATTTAGAAATTAAAGACTTTGACAATGGAAAAGCCTTAGGAAGGCTACAATTCGATTTGACTATAATAATAATAATAATAACAACGCACTTTAGACGAACTAGCGTCTTGCGTGTTATATGTTAAACTTAGGGAAGTCATAACGACCACTCCCGTGTTAATTATCACTCATTTTCTCCTTCTTTTCCCTTCTGGTGTTGTAAAATTTGTCTCTTAGGAGAAAATGTCTTACTTCTCCTTCTGACCGTGATTTTTCTTGCTCAAAACTTCCGTGATTTTCATGTAGAGTTTGTCATATTCACTCCTGACATCGCCGTTAAATTTTATTTCGTTTAGGGCTAAAAGAATGTCGTTTAGTATGTCTCGTACAACAGCATCGGTTTGTTTAGGTCTGTCAGAGGAGAGCCTGGTATGTAGTAGAAGTTCCAACCAGATTCTCTCCCACTCTTCATTGTCTGTTCCCATAGCTGGGATAGGTCTGTCTGTGTTGAGTTCAGCAGCTAGGGTTTTCAGTCTTTTGTCCATTATAGAGTGGTAGAAATTAGCATCGTCTTGGTGTCTATAGATCAGTGTCATTTGTGAGATACAGCCTGGGGCTTCCATAATCATGTATTCCTTTACTCTCTACATTATGAAAGGGGTTTCCAGGATGTGTGCTGAGATGTGTCCAAGTATGCTTTCAACATTGATTTCTTCCCAATCAATTTGAAGATCCTCTTCCAAATCCATAGGGAGAAAATAGTCCAGAATTTCCCTGTAGTTGATTATGATTTTTTCTCTTCTGTGGTTCCATTCTTAGTCAACTGATGTATTTTAGACAGCCTGTTTAATTCTCTTGTATTTATTTACCTTATTAGCCACCCGTATTTGGTAATCAGATTCACAGTCCAGGATTGTCTTAATCAAGAGTTATTAACCAACTATGATCTCTTGTTTCAGGTCTTGAATCATTTAAAGGACAAGGTCATAGTCATTCGATCTTGGGTTAAATTAGTCAAGAAAACTGGCCAGTTTTCCCGACCAGATTTCTGTTCTGTTCTGGAGGGTACTATATAGTAGGTTGGCATGGGGGTAGGTAGTAGGTAATGGCGTCTTGTTCAAGATTTCAGGATCAAACTCAAATTTGAATTCTTTAGGTTCCTTCATCTTAATTTCTTCATCTGAGGGCATCTGGTGTTAAGGTTCGATCAGGCTTTAGAATTTTTCCCATGTTAAGGCGAAGGATTTAGTTTTCCATTTATCGTCCTTATACAATATGTAATGGGTAGCAAAATTGGTAGCAATAATGAGGGATCCAAGAGATCTGGAACCCCAGTCAAATTCAGCTTTACCTTCCTCGTACATTAGGTCTAGCAAGGTCATAGCATAATTTGTTTAGCCAGTGATCGAGTTGAGTTGTGATTCAAGGGTAAGATACTCTTAGGTGGAGTGGTTCCAGAGAGTTCTTAACCAAATTTTTAGCAAGTAGTAGACTTAAGCCGAAAGGAAACTGAGTCCTCCTCTTTTGAAGGCTAGTAAGTACTTGCACGATAAATCCAGGTCTTATCGTTTGAGGTGTTGTTGGAATTCTACGAAAACCTTGTGGGTTGTGGAATCAAAGGAAGAGGGAAAGCTTCCCTAGATAAGCAGGTCACTCATAGCACTCACCGTATAGCCTATCTATTAAGATTCTAATTTAATATTTTTCGATTTGACTATGGAATAGTTGAAATTTGTAGAGGTTGCACTTAACGAGATTACCTGCAAGTTAAATGGAAAGGAAGAGAAGCCCCTTTATGCTCAATTCAAGTGCATTTCAATACTTTATTCATTGAAAAGTGTATCATATTTTATTTAGACTAACGCGATACCAGAAATGAGTTAGCCAACAGTCACTCAAACAGGAAAGTACAAAAAGGCTTCAAACAACACAAATTACAAGTGGAAGCAATCGGATTCTCTTTTCGACACTCCATCAGTCAAAGACCTCTTAAGTTTGGAAAGCTTGAAAAATGCAACATTGCAAGTACTTATCAAAGTAGATTTAGAATATACAGAGCAGCAAAGAGAAAAAGTTTTGCAAAAGATACAAGAAAATAAGCAATATTTCTCTTCAATAATTTTATATTCTCAAGAAAAATAATAGCTGCTCTCACGGAAAAGTTTGGAAGAAGATGACTTGGATTCATTTCTACTTGATGAAACAGAGAAGCAATCCAAACCAACTAAGGTAACTCTAGATCCAAATGATTTAAAAAGCACACAAAGGGAAAGAAAGATGAGTATGCTAGTCATGGCCAAAACTAAATTTAAATCTACAACAGTTTCTTCAAGCACGATGTCTTAGATTCAAAAGATACAAGCTGATATCGAGGAATAGAAGAAAAAGTCAGCTTAAAATGTAGATCTAGATGTAGACATAGACAACTTAATACTTGAGACTCCAGTTCTATCAATGCATAGATCTAAATCAATTTCCTAAAGTCTCTCAAGACGGTAAAGCTTGATGACTGATGCTAGAAACTATTATCAAAACTATAGGAAGGAGAACTTAGAGAAAAGATAAAGCGTAGATGAAGAGGATTTAGCATTTGATAATGACTAAATCGCTGAATGCTTCATTGGATTTTCAAAACTCTTGCAAACTTTTGATAATCCTAACATTTGTTTTATTAACAGAGTACAGACAATTTGAGAAAAAAGATTCCTTCCTTCTTCACAACAAGCTCAGTTTTCATTAGAAATCATCTCACGCCATTTCATTTAGTAAATCTATAAACAGCGACTTTAACTTTAGCTCTTAATTAAATACGGATGCATTTGGAGACCTCTCTGTAAAATAAAGAAAGCGCGCTGAGAGAAAATCTTATGAGGAGAAACTCTGGAGAATGGGCAAGATTATAGGATATATAAGAGGAAGCTTTAACATCTCTAATCTTAAAATTTTCATTTGAGAGTAAGTTTTATAGAGATAATCTTCCAGTGATGAACTAAATGACTCTAGGTATCCTTACTGAGAATGGTATTGTGATGAATCAGATACCAATCTTATTGATGCAGAATTAAGACTCTACCCTTCTTAAGCTAATTGGAATTTCTAGCAACAAAAATGAGAGCGTGGCTAAGTTGGTAGATTTAACTCATAAGTTGCAAAAAATTGATACCTTGAAGCCAAAGAACACAGCAGCTAAATTCAAGCAAAATACTGAAAGAGAAAAGTGTATCCAAGATCTCCTGAAACTTCTGGTAGATGAAAAGAAGCACTCAGTTGGATCAATTTTTAAATACTTTGATGAGCTAGACTTGATACATGGTTAGCAAGCTCTAATTGACCTAGCTTTTCATTGCTTGATCTACGTTGAAAATGTTAAATACGAGTTCAAGAAAGACTACTACGAAATTATTTAGAGAATCCTTAACAGGGGAGAATTCAGACTGAACCATATGACCATACTTACCGACTCACAGATTCAATCTCTTCATGATTATATTTTAAGCAGATTTTAAATTACTTTATTAGTAAGGAGATGACGCTACTCAGTATGAAGCAATCAGATAGGAGAAAATTAAGATGGCTCAGTATTATCATAAACTCATATACTAGTCTCTTGAAGATGCTCTTAATAAGTTTTGCAGGAAAGATGTTGAGCCCTACATGAGGTAGTACCTTGAGAGCTGTATTTCGATAAATTTCTTCAAGGTGCCCGAATTCTAGGCTGTGTTTTTAGATTGCCTAAAAGAGGCAGAAAACTTTGAAGCTTCAATCAAGGAATGGAAAGGCATAAATTGGGATTTAGATCTTGATGAGCAACAATAATTAAGAGTATAATTTTCCTTTGTGGCAATAATTTGATACTGGCCTCATAAAGCTTTTTGACTGGAAATAGAACTTCTATGATCATGTTCCAAAATCTAAGGAGGTCGAAGATGCTCTTAGATATGTTGGAAGAATAAGAATGAATAATAAGTGGCAGGCAAAAGTTCAAAAGAGAACTATAGCATTTTTCTAGATTGTGAAGAACTGGTCAGAATTCATTCAAAAGAAAGTTTAATTGCTATTGATATATACACTTGTATTTAAGTTTCTACCTATTCTCTATATTGGCAAGATATTCCAGGATATCGAGTGATAGTAAAGTCGGGGGGCGCCTTTCCTCGTCATCCACTTTTTTTCATGAAAATACTAAAAATCACTATCCGGCCTAAAATCAGCTAAAAATACCGATTTTTTAGTCCAAATTCAAATCCAGAGGGCCTATCCTGGTCATATTATTTAATTAAAATTCTTTTGGAATAGCTTCATAGCAAATTAATGTTTAAAATTTAAATTGAAAAAGAATGACAATTTAACCAGAAAAAATCGAAGCTTCAAAAAGTAAAAGATATTTTATGTAATAATTAATTCATAGATCTCTTAATAAATATTATCATAGCCTTCGAGTCCTCTTTATTATTTAGAGCTCTCATTAAATTAAGATAATCTTAAAATTAATAACTAAGTCTATTTATTTTTATTTAAATAATTTTGTTCCTTTTATGGATGATAAATAATGGAATCCTATTTATTCTATTTCTATTCCGAATATTTAAAAATTGATTAATTTGCCTTTACTCTTAAGTTATTTATAGAATTTTTCTTGGGTTGCCCTCCCGATTATTTTTTTTAAAAGAAAATCATTATCTTTATTTAATATATAATTTATTGAAAGAAATTGGTTTTATTTAATAAAAATAAAATTAATCATAGCATGCATCAAGTAGCCTTAAAATAATTTTTGGTACTTATATTTCGAAAAATTTTAACTCATTTGTTAAATTAAAAAATATGACCAGGATAGGCTCTCTGGATTTAAATTTGGACTAAAAAATCGGTATTTTTAGCTGATTTTAGGCCAGATAGTGATTTTTAGTATTTTCATGAAAAAAAGTGGATGACGAGGAAAGGCCCCCCCCCGTAAAGTCTATTCTTATAGAGCTTAAAGAGAGAAACATAGCTGACTATCCTGACTCACTCATCGAAGCTACTTTGGCTTTGCTATAGAACACATAGCTTCTAAATGTTTTCGTTTAGATCGTGTTTTTAAAAACTAATGCCTATGATTCGAGTACTTTGCAATCAACTCTTCTCCTTGTTTAAAAGTGGATCAATCATATCGAGAATTTATCATAACTTGCTAATTAGATAATTAATATTGAAGAAATAGCATTTACCTTTCCCTTCAAATTTTGATTTTGGATTTTTCTTCAAGGGCATAATGGTTTCTTTAGAGATTGATCATTCATTAACAGTTCCTCGTACTCTATATCTATTGTATAAGACTTTGCACTTCTATCCTATCGACTAGAGATGCTAGATAGTCCAAGATGTGATATCAAAGTTCTTTTATCAGCTGTTGTTTAGTTGGTCCTACACTATCAGAGAGGTCTTTCTATGTTTGCTCTTTTATCAAATTGAATATGCTCTCTTCCATAGGACTACAAATTTATTTGAAATACTTGGTGTATCTATATTTCAAATTTCTTGGGTCAGCTGAGTTCAAAGCCTTTAAATGATTCGAACTCCTCCCTTGCTGATTCCTAATAGAGATTGATGGGTCTCATGACTACTTCTTCTAGCACTTAAGACCTGAATAAAATGCTTTAGAAATTATCCAAGCCCACAGCCATTAAAGACCTAAAAAATTCAGCAGTTACTCTCCAGCATCAATCTTAATCTGAGCCAATATCTATGAAAGAGTAGGTTAAGATGAGCAGAAAGCTTCAATTCCAGAAAGTTAAAGAGTCAATACGTTCTTTTGAAGTCATACTCTATGCAAATCCTAATGACCCTACCAATATATTTAACAGGCAGATAGATCTCAGTGGATTAAATTTCCTTTCAGGATTGGAGTTAACTCATAATCATAGCGTGAACGCTCACTATGAGAGCTTCGATAGATAGAATAAGAGCGCTTATGAGAAACGCAAAGTCAGCGATTTGCCGACTAAGAAGAAATCTAGACTATCAAAGAATATGAACTCGGGCGATAACGTAAACTTGAATGAGGGGTCTTTCTAATTCAATTAGCATGTTGTCAAGAGAAGTGAGAATAAAGATTCTAAGGTTATAGGAAAAGCGCAAACTCTCAAAGCTGTAAGATTATGCATACTTATGTGTATTATAGTTCATAAACTGCTTCAAACTTTACTAACAGAAGTTGAAGGAAATTGAAATCATAGAAAGATATCTTACCTTTCAAAGTCAAAACCATTTTACTTGATATATTGTATCTAATTTTAAAATGGAGGAGAATCAACAAGATTGACATAAGAAAGTCTGCTTTTGAACAGTCTTTCCAGTCAAGCTTTGGATAGTGAATCTGATAATGAACCTAAGCTCATTGATCAAAAGCTAGAAAGCGAGTATCGAAATAAAATTTAAACTTGTAAGATTATGAATTAAATATTGTTGACAAAGTTCCCAAAGAATTGAGAGTCTACATTTCTCAGTATGCTTGATTCATATTCTAACAAATTGTAGTGGAGTAAATGAGTTCTACAAGTATGCTTCAGAGTTCGAAGCATGGCGTCAGAAAATAAATTTCCAGCCTTTAGCATTTGACTTTTTGACTAGCATTCCAGAATTCAACATGGAGAAACATATGCCAGTAGAGGATGATGAAAATTTGGGGAAAGAAGCCTGAAGAATGGTGAGTTCTTCTGTTCAAAATTTATTAAAACTTTATATTAATCTCTTCAAATAGTTGAGAAGACTTTCTAATAAAATAAGAAGTAATGTAAAAATCTAGTAATTTAGTTGAAGAGTGATGTGTGTGAATGAGTATATAAATTATTATCAGCCTTAGAAATGCACAAACTCACAAGATTTATAGCAAGAAACACACCTTCTCTGTCTCAATAGGTTCATGCTACCCCAGCAGTTCAACTTATGATGAATTATCAACCTCAAAGATTTTTCTCTGGTCCCAGCAATGCAGCAGTTGTCAAGAAATTGAGAGAACTCACCGGAAGTCCTCTTAAGGATTGCATGAAGGTGCTTGCAGAGACTAATGGCGACATTGAATAAGTCTTATTAAGAAATTCTTATTTGGTTTTATAAGCTAAGGAGTTACTGAGGAAGAGAGGTCTTGCAGATGCAGAAAAGAGATCAGGCAGAGCAACAGCTGAGGGCTATGTGGGTATGAAATTAGACAAGCAGAATAGACTTATTACCATGATTGAATTGCATTGTGAGACTGATTTCGTGGCTAAGACTGATAGATTCAAGGAGGGTGTAGAGAGACTCGTCGAGACCTTCCACAAGCAAGGACCCTCTTTCTCTTTCAGCGCAGCAGACTCCACTAATGTAGACAAAATAACTCAGCTTTCACAAATATAAGAGATGTATTTTAAGCTGATAAAGTCAATGAAGCTTGACATGCCTATTGATCACGATTTGAAGGAGCAAAATATTGAAGATGGTCTCAAGTTCATTATAAGCAAGACCTAGCAATCAAATTCAAATATATTCCACTAAATTCCAGGTTAAAATTTATTTATAGATACAACTCTAATATCATTTAATTACAAACTATTAAAGATAAAGCATAATCCCCAACCATCCCTAATTCATAAATGAAAATGTATTCTTCCCCTGTGCGATCAACAGCAGGCAAGTCTGCCACTCGCTACTAAAAAAGCAATAGCAATAACGCTCAATAAATAGCTCAAAGAAGTTCAGTTGATAATTCGACTACTAAAATCTTTGGGGCTAACAAACAAAGTTTGATATAAAAACCTGACAAATATGATGTCTAAGGATAGAGCCAAGACAGTCTCAATCTAAACATAGGCTAGAATAATTTTAGAGATCTTTCTCCTGAAAAGCTTTCACCTCCACCGGAGCCCTAAATTATCTCAAATAAGCATTTAATGTCCGCATCCTAGCCAAATATTCACCAATCTCTTAACTTTTTATAATGTTTCTCCTGACTAAAAGGAATACACTAGTCGCTCTTCTAAAGCCAAATATCTTTCAGCGAGCTACCGGGAAAGAGAAGATTTTCTTTACTAGTCTGATGGTGGTGGCAGCCGAAAGAAATCTCCCGACACTAAGCGTATGTCTATCCCCCCTTAGAAACTAGCTTCAAACGAGCTAATTCCTTACTAGGATCAAGACTAGCCAATTTTATCTAATCAGTTTAGTTACAGCTCTGGAGAATAAGCACTTAAAAGGAAAGATATTGAAGACAGATTACTGTCTGTTGAAGAGCGACCTAGTTTGATGGGGTCCTTGTTGAATCAAGTTCATCAGATCATAAGCGAAGTTCAAAAGGAAGATGCTTATCTATCTTCCCTTATTTTCTATGGCTGTATTTTATGATACTAAGATATACTTGTCCGATGTGACATAGCTTTCTTAATATCAAACGCGCTGTTTTTATTTCTAGGGGACTAGACTCTCTAATAAGCAACTTATTAGTAAGAAGATAAAAAGAAGAGAAGAGATAGCTTGAAGAGGCATAGGCACTTAGGAAACTTCATGAGGAGCTAGAAAGAAAGAAGATTGAAGAGGAAGAAAGGAAATTAAGGCAGTTACAATAAGAGAAGCAGCAATTATTCACCAAACAGGCAAAGAAAAATTAATCCCTCATATCTTAAACTCAAAACATCAAATTAAACGAAGACTAAAAGAGCAACTCTAAGCATGGAAGGAGTAATCTTAATGAGAGCTCAATCGCAGATAAATACAAGCCAGTTCTTAAATCTCATAATCAATTGGCACAGTCTTAAGTTATGAGTGGTGATAAATCACTGAGTCAAAGGGGTCTTAATTAGAGTTAAGTACTTAAAACAGAGGGAAGGTAAAAGAGTTCGATGTTACTAGTGAGGAACTATTGAGGTTTAAGGAGATGAGGAGCTCGAATTAGGAAGTTACGAATACTAAGGAGAAAAGCATCAAGTCTCAAATTCTTCAAGGCGAGAAAGATCTCGACAAGCTCAGATAAGAATTGGATAATCATAGACAAAAGTCAAGATAATTTTAATTGCAAGAGTTTTAAAAGCATTTATGTATTACTGTATAATAAAATGTTATCACATCAGAATCATTGTCTTCGTAGAAGGACAAGAATTCATAACAAAATTTCAAATTATATTCGGACTATTAGAATCAAAGTAGAATAAGCAACTCAAATAATAAGATCAGAAATAAATCTAATTTGAGACAGAGCCTTTAGAAGAGTTAGTTAGGAAATATAAGCTCTTCTAAGCCAAGTTTATAGATTTCACAGTCTTAAAATAATTTGACTATGAATATGAGTAGCTCTGCTGCCACTGACTTCGAAAGAGATATCTCACAAAACTTCATTGACATTAAGATCAGAGGCACTATACAATAAGATAAAGAAATTCAGCCTCCTACCAATTAGGAATCTTCAGTTTAAGTATATTAAGTAGCAAAGAAATAGGCTGGTGTTCAGGGAAAGAGGAAAGAATCGAATGATACTAACGCAGAGAAATTAAAATAAGAAAAAGAAGCTTAGATGTGTCTTGAGTTAACAATTATGATGTTTTTCTTTGATTAACTTTTAGAGCAGGTTGACAAAATTTTAAGCAAAGGGCCTAGACTGAGCAAGAACTCTACGAACTGTTGTCTTTTTGTATTCAATGCTGCAAAGTTCCTTGAGAATTCAAACTCAAAGACAGTTTAAATAAACCTACATTATAAAAGCATAGAGGAGCTTTTAGTAGTCCTAAATAGTATAGGAAGAGAAAAGGCTGCAGATTAAATTAAATCTGTACAGATAAACGGTCACAAGCTAAAGTTAAGAGAAGCTGAAATTTTAAAGCGCAGTTTCAAATGCGAGAAAGATTTAGATACTGAGTATATCTAAAAACTACTTGCAGATAAATTTGGAGATATATTCTCTCTTGGTCTTTTATAAGAGAAGGAGGAGGCTGACAAATTGCAGGATCTTTATTTTATGTTAAGAGTAATTTAAACTTTTAAAAGTGAAGTCTTCAAAATAAATTTAAGTCAATTAGAGTAGCGCTTAATCCGGATGTTGTGAAATTCCCCTTTTGTAATTATTTTTTAAGATTTCAGTTGAGCAAAATCTATTGATATGAAAAACATTAATTATAGAACCCTATCTATTTTGCTCAATAAGGAATATTCTTTATATCTTTTAAGTTATTTCTTTAGTTAGAAAGATTTCTATTTTGATAAAATAGCAATAAGAACTTTATTAAGAAATAATTTTAAATATTCAGGAGGAGAGAAACCTTCAACAGTAAACTATGTAGAAGAGAAGAACCAGTAAATCTTAAAATAAGGTACAGAAGGGATACCATGGAAGTATATAGAAACCCAAAGAACCTTAAAAATCGTTTGCCAATTAACCTGAGAAAAGCTTAAAGGTGGTTAGTGATATTTTCTCTGAAGAGTAAATAAAAAAGCTCTTAGGAAAGGATATCATAATCTCAGAAATTAAAAATGCAAGCTTAGCAGATTTAATCATTTAAGTCAAGCCACAGAATACTCAAAGTGGAGCTGTAATCATTTTAGAAAGGAGAAAGGAAAAGCCATAAACTTAACCATAACCTACAAGTTCCATTACTACCTATAAATAATTTTAATATTCATATTTTACTATAAATTATATCAGATCTCCTCAAAGAAACCTTAGAATCAGCAAAAGGGGTATTCTGTAAAGTAAAAAAGTTATCATTAGCCTCCTATGGAATAGATTAAAAAGGTTGAAAATGTTCAGATTGATGAACGGATGCTTCAAGAAAGTCGTAAGAATTTGAGCAAGAGTGTGAATGATATCAAGCCCTCTGAAATTTTAATGCATCAAATATATTTGTAAATTATAGCGAATTATCCAATTCAAAACTTAGAATTTGAGCAGCGCACTATTCAAGTCTAAGATGAGTTCATGAACGTATTTTAAGAGCTTTAATAAAGAAGGCTCGATAGAGGAGATCCCAGAGCCTTTTACAAAGCAGTAGATAAGTTCTATTAAGAGGGTAACGATCATCATGACTCTCCAACTAGAAGACTAATTGATCACAAGAATACTGCAGTTGATCACAAATAAGCACTGAGGCAAAGCATGGATTAAATCGTTAGGAGTGACTATGCATTGACCTATACTACAGGGCCAGAGAAGTCCTATGTGATCGAACCACACGGAGGAAGTCTAGATTATAAGCTTGTAGAGAAGGATCCCACCTAGTTTTATGAAAACTTCTTCAATCAAGATCTCACTAAACACACTATCAAGGATGTGAGAATTGCGAAAGGGAAAGAAGCATCTCCTAATTTCTCTAGATAATCTAATGGAGCAGGCAGAAAATCAATTGATTAGAGAGATTCTGAAAATTTGAAGAAAAGAAGACTTAGTGGGTCTAGCTCTAACTCCAATATCAAGCAAGTGACGTAATAAGTCACTCAAATCACTTCTAAAATCACCAAGAGACCTCATCTCAAAATTATTGAAAAGATCAGACATAAGATTGCTTACAGGCTCAGCTAAGTGATGCCAGAGGGTATAGACATTTAGAAGATTGAGAAAATCTTGCAAGATAGAGTATTAAATGAGGCAATTGAGAATCTTTACAATGAAAATAAGATTCAAATAAAACAATTTTAAGCTTTATGTAAAGTTAGAATCTTATTTTTAGAATAGTAGTTAGTGATGGGGATATTACAGAATCTAATATACAAAATATTAAGTTATTTTTCTCAGTTATTTGTTAAAATAAAAAATTTAACAATATAGATGTCTCTAAATCTACCTAATTTAAGGGAAGAGATTAAAGTCCGACTAGAATTATGATTGGAGATTAAGACTTACAAAATTTGCAGAAAAGAGTTATCTTGATCAGCAAAAAGAGCAATTACTTAAACAAGAAATGATTTCACTAACTTAACTTATAAAGCAATTACATTTTCAAGATATATTCACTCATTTCAGATTGATTTAAATCAATAGATTTTATCAATTTAAGAAATCATTGTTAAAAGAGTTTTCGGCTGAGCTATCTTGGACATGGTGTTTAGGATTTTTATGGCCTCTTGATCCAGTGATTCCTTGTCTATTTTAACCTTGCATGACGCCCATATTATACTACTAGCTAAGCCCTTGAATCTAGCCTCCTTTATAAATATGCATCATCATCATTTCCTAGTAATGTCTCTAGGCTTGATCATTTCTCTTGCTCTTACTCTTTACATCATCCCACATCTTCTTGTATTTGGTAGATTCTTTTCTAATTTC
This sequence comes from Tetmemena sp. SeJ-2015, assembly GCA_027382625.1. NCBI lineage: Eukaryota > Ciliophora > Spirotrichea > Sporadotrichida > Oxytrichidae > Tetmemena > Tetmemena sp. SeJ-2015. Next base: position 257,973 of record JAJKFJ010020979.1, read on the forward strand.
ATCTAGCTAAGTTGTTAACCCCATAATCTTTTGTATCATCCTCTTCTATTCTTACTCATAGTACTCTAAGTCTTTCTCTAATAAAGTTTTTGTCTGCTGTCCCTCTTACTAACCAACTTCAACATTGAGAATTTAAGAAGTTGATGAGGTATTTACCAAGAAATCAGAGGGCTGAGGAATAGACTATCTCTCGGATGCTTTAGCATCATTCTTCTCTTTCAAAGATTCTTCAGTTAGAGATTATTAAAGCCTCTATGCATCGATTTTAGTCTTAATTGTACGAGGAGTGCTGCTATTACTGCTGTTGGTTTCTAGCAAGTTCTGCTTATTCTTTAAAGTCATTTCTTAAGGAACTTGAAGCTGCTTATCATTGGACATCAAGTTTTGAGAAACAGAATCAGCTGAGTTCATATTAATGCCTGAAAGTTTCATCATGCCTTTGGGGATATCTTGCTACCCATTCTCCCCTATAAGATGCTATCTTGGGTGAAAAAGAGAGTCCGCTGAATCATGTTCCTGTGCTTCTTAATCTCATCTATTTTCAATTGCAGCTCCTTGGTCAAGTTAGATTTCTCTTTCTCTAGAGTCATCACAATCAACTGCTTTTCCCTTACTTCATGACTAAGTATAATCTATAGCATTATTTATTAAAATATGGATTGTTATAGTTCCTCGACTTTATTCTTTTCTGACAAAATACGTTGGATGATAATCTCCAAGTTAGCTATCCTCTCACTTTCCTCAGTTTCTATCTCCCTCAGCAGAGAATCTTTCTCCTTTTGAATCTGGTCAAGTTTCTTCTGTAAAGTATCTCTTAAGTACTTCTACTCGTTTTCAATTGAATCAATAAGCTGTTATTTCTCTCTCTGCTCACTTTCAAGCTTTCTCTTCAGAGCTTCCTTCAAAAATTTAGAAATATATTTTCCTTTCTCTGGTTGACCTCTCTTAGCTGCTTATTAAGAGTGGAAAGAAGAAAATTTTGCTCATCCTCAAGTTACTGCTCTATATCCATTCGCTCTCTGTTTATCTCATGAAGCTTTTTCTTTAGGAAGTTATGAATGTGCTCTTCCTCTTGTTGGACCTTCTTTTGTATATCTCTTTTCTCTTTCTGGATTTTTTCAAGCTTTTTTACCAAAATATTAGAGACTAGATCCTCCTCTGCCTCACTCTTAATCGACTAAAATCACATCATTAGAATTGATATAAGTGAAATCTTACAATTTTGGCTGAGAGCTCCTTAGCTTTGACAATTTGTCTTTTGACTTCATCGTTTTACTGTTTCTGTCTCTGGATCATTTCTATCAATTGGGTTTTGCTTAAGTTGCTCAAGTCACAATCTTGTAAAGAGAATCCACTGCTACTGTTGGTTTGAGAGCCACTTGCTTGGTTCTAGGATTAAATTAAAGCTCTTTGCTTAATGTCTTTAAATGTTAATTATAGAATATAAGTGATATCTTGCTCCTGCTTTTGCTTCGCTTGCTAGATTTGCTGCTGACTCAATTTGGAGGAAGATTTCACATTTTAATGCTACAATAAATGATATAATATTTTTTATTTTAAAATGCTAGCCTTTTTGTTAAGTCTGTTCCCCTTATAATCTTGTAGAAGAGGATCGATCTCCTTCCAGTTATTCCAATTATAGTGAAACTAAATTAAGTTAATAAATTCTAAATAAAAAATCTTATTCATTCAAATTATTTTGTTTTAAATTTCAAAAATCATAAAAATATCAATAATTATTAAAATGCAACAAAGTTTATAATTAAATCTTTAAGAATCAAATTTTACTCTTTTTAAATCTTAATTATTGCATGATTAATTAATAAATTATCTAAAATAATTTTGAGCAATAATTATTTTGTTGTAGGCTTTCCTCCATCTCTGGAAATAATCTTGATTATAATTTGCTTAAAATATAGAATTATGTTGTTAAAGTGATGATCCATTTAATGATGATGAATAAGAAAACAAATTATAGCTGTATTTGTTTTATGGCCATAAATCATTCCAAATTAATTATATATAGTAGTGACGATATTGAATATTGAATGATGATTGATTGGGTTGCTTGGTTTAGTAATTAGCTAACAATAATACATTTATATTTGTTAGGATCAATAAATTTAAATACTCCCTAATTCTTATTATACCCAACACTCTTATGGGATTTAGAATTAATTCTGAAGTCTATGTTATTGTTTTAAACTAAGGATCAAGATATTAAATTCCTAAACTTTATAAATATTTTACGATTATTTAAGTAGATACTTCGAAGTATGAAATCAATGATTTGATAGTTAAAAATCTTATCGAAATCTAATAATTGCAAGCCATAATATGTTTATACATATATAAATTGTATATAAATATGGGCAACTAGTAGCAAAGATGCTTTTAAGCAACAAATAGGCGCCGAACTCAGTCAAAAGGCAAAAATTAGCACTAGATTGAAAACAAGAACTGCTACTTCTCAAGGACACCAGAGAGAACTATTCTCAAGAAGCAATCCAGTAAGATTTAAGACTAAGAAACACGAATCTCATTTTGTTTTATAGGTTAAGACATTGTTATGCTCATAAAGAATGAATAAACAAATGATTTTTCGAAATGCACTTCGAATTTTTAAGCAACTGAAAAAGATCTTAGTCGATTCAAATATTATAAGATTATATTTAAATTTCGTTCAATGTAATTGTCTTATTTTTCATGTGAAAATATAATTTTTGTTCATTTTTACCCTGAAACATATTTTTAATTTATTTGTCTCGAGGTCTTTTTGATAATTTAGTTAAAGATAAATATATTTAGTTCAAAAAGAATGTAAGAATATTAAATTTTGATTTTGTTATATATGATTGATTCATCATTTGTGAATCAGATAAAGTGATATCATAATTAACATCGGATCAATTATTGTAGAAGATAATATTTTTTGAAAGACGATGTATACGGAAATAGGGCAAGAAGCCCTTAGAGGACTTAAGCTTGGCTCGACTAGGAAATAAATCATTACTACATACTTCCAAGTGTTCAACCAACATCACTGTATTTATGGATAACATCAACGCTAGCGCAGAAAATTCTTGTATAGACAGAGCTTAGGATCATGATAATTTTCTCAACTAACTCTTATTTAATATGTTTGAGTTGCAAAATTATTAATTTTAAAAACTCATGTAATCTACTCATGTTCAAAGATAAAATGAACATGAAAGAAATGAGCTGGATTTCTTCTAAAGTAATTTTTCATCTAATCATCTTTCAATAGTCTCAAATTCTAACAGCTGCGAAAAAGAGGAAACTCCTTGCGATGCAATCTCACAAAAAATGAGAAGATGCATTAATCCCTCCAGTAAGCTTAACATTATTTTGATCTAATCTGATCTCTAACTTTAGAAATCTGCAAATGCTACAGTCTCTAAAAGTAAATTGGGCAAGGCTCATTTGGAGTGGTGCATCTAGCTATTGAATTATAATACTATAAAAATTTGAATTTCTTTTTAATGTATAAGCTATTGACACTTTTGGAATAGGTGCTAAAAGAGCTATTAAATCTTCCTGCAAGAAATACTCATAGCACTTCAAAAACGAGTTTCACTGTCTGGCAAGTATGGACCACCCAAACATAGTCAAGCTCTATGACTTATTTGAGAGTGAGGATCAAAGCTATCTCGTTCTTGAGTACTGTGAGAAGGGAAGTCTCACATCCTTTCTCAAAACACAGTTCCATGATCAATCTAGCTTTTGTTACAAGCCCCCCTCTGAGTAATTGGTGGCTAAGATAGTTTTATAGGTGATGCAAGCTGTTTAATACATGCACTCCAAAGGATTCATTTGCCGTGATATTAAAGCTGAAAATATTCTGGTATCATATCATGAAAAAGATGACATCATCATCAAGCTCTGTGACTTCGGACTTACGATTTCTTAAGAGACAGAAAAATGCTGGAGAAAAGCCGAATGTGAGCTTGCTTATTTCAAGGAAATAGTTGGATCACCTTATTACATCGCTCCTGAAGTTCTTAAGAAGGACTATAACAGAAATTGCGATACTTGGTCAATAGGTGTGCTCTTATATTTCCTATTCAGCTTCAGCTTTCCTTTTTCAGGAGAAACTAATGATGACATCATCACATCAATTATGAAGGATGATTTAAAGTTCTAATCAGATCTAGTATGGGATAACGTGTCGAAGGACGCTAAAGACCTTATCTCTAAAATGCTCTAAAAAAATCCTAAGAAACGAATCACTATTTAAGATGCTCTAAATCATCCTTTCTTTGCCTCTATAAATCAAAGGATGAAGGTAGATATCCCTCAAGCAGTTCTTAAATAGCTATATAAGAGGATGAATGAAGCACCGAGTAAACCCTTTTTCAGTCTAGCACAAAGAAACATATCTAAATTTCTCCCTCTCGAAGCAGTCAATAAACTTAACAAGAACTTTTACTGGCTGAAAGGATTGGAATAAAGCTCAATTCAAAATAATAGCACTTCCTCTCTTTCTCAGATTAGCCAAATAAGCTACTCTGACTTCATTTGTTATTCAATAGATTTGAAATTGATCTCAAAACAAAATCTTTGGAATGGCTACAAGATATTACTTTGTGACGATAAAGCAGGGCTTTCTAAGGATCATATTAAGCGCAGACTTCAACTTGTATATTACTCTTCCAACTTATCTGAATATGAGAAATAGGACTTTTTAGATTATTAAATTATAGAATAAAAATAAGCACTTTAACTTCTACCTAGGATGGATAAATTAGCCTTCTTCTACTGTGGAAGAATGAAGTTATTATCATTCTTTGATGAGGCACTTAACACTCAATTACGAAGTTAATTTATCACGGATTATGTTATCTTCAATCTAATGGCATCAGGAGCTAAGATTTTATAAATCTCTAAGAAGGATCATGATCATGTTTTTTTTATGTTTAGAAGATCAACTCCAAACATTCTTTTTTAGGAAGAAGCAATTAGAAATTAAGAGTCGGAATTGTAAAGCTACTTATTTAATTTTGACAAGCTATAAAAAATGCTATGCACATATTAGATAATATTTGCAAATATTTAAGCCAGATAGTGAATTATATTTATTAACTCCCTTAAATTGTTTTAATTTTTAGATAATTTAGTGGATAATATATTCCTTGAAGTCTAGTAAGATTAAGGAGATCAAATAAGTTGTTCTGGCAATAAATGTTAGACCCTAGAGTATAAATTGCAACCATTAAACTCACTAATCTTAAGAGACAAGGAAACTTTCACTTAAGATTGTGAGATAGTGGTCCCATAGATTTAAAAGTCTATCACTTAAAAGGATCTTATTAAGCAGGGCACTAATTAAAATACCTCATAAAAAAGCATAATTACATTTGTAGATTACATGGCTTACATGAAAAAGTTTAAGAATTGATTTAATACATACAACAACAAAAACAACATGAAAATATGAAAGAAGTGTAAATATTTGTAAATTGCAAACACACCCCATGTACATGCTACTACTAGAATAAGAAAGTTTAATTCTTGGCTGTAAATTTCTTAATTAAATTAAAGAGTTCATATACTCATTATTATTTTACGTTTAAACTCTCATATTGGAAACTCTTTTGAAAATTAAATGAACTCAATAGTCCGATCATTCTGGCTTTTTCTGCTCTTCTTGAGCTTTAGGTTGTGACTCTGCAAGCCATTTTTCATAGACTGATTTCTACTTGTTCTAATCTTTCCTCAGCTTGTTTCTAATTTGATCGTTAATCTCCTTTCCAGCTGCATCATGAGTTGGTAAGCCTTCAGCATCATATTGTGAGTAGCTGCTAGTAAACATGACCTTGAACCAATCCTGAGGAGGGGTAGATTTTTTCTTGAGATCAAGTTCAGCTTTAGCTTTCTTCTCCTCCTCTTTACGAAGCTTTTCCTAAATCTTAGCTTCTTTCTCTTTTAAGAGAATCTCCTTGTCCTCGTACTTCCACACTGCCTCTTAGCCTTTGCCTCTGTCTTCTAATCTCACACTGAGAAGAGGGAGTATGTCGTCTCTTAGAGAATCGCACAACTTGAAAAGTTCCTTGGCTGGCAAATTCTGCTCGGCTGCCATTTTAATTTGATCTCTGAATTGAGCCAATGCAGTAACATAAGGAGCAATTGACTCCTCTAGGTTCACGGACGAGCCGTTACCCTCAGAAGATGAGGGAACTGCTTCATCATCGTACACTCCGAAGACCTTCATCATTTTCATAAGATAGCGGGAGGCCTTAGTAACAATAGGGATCTTGATTAGTTTCTTGTCTTGAGAAAGATAAGAGTTGACTGCAGTAATTAGATCATCAAGATGCTGAATAGCAGTTGGAGTGTCAAAGTTATCAGCTAGACTAGTGTGAACACCAAATTGTGTCTTGTTTATCTAAGCGTCAAGCTCATAGTCCTTATCGTTCCATTTCTGTTCAGTTGCCTTAATATTAACGTCTCTCAAGAGTGCCTTGACATTTTTGAAGAATTCATCGAATCTTCTTTCCTTAGCAACTGCCTCAGGCATGGAGTTCTTAGTTGAGTAGTTCATTAGTGACTCCCAGTTATGAAGCAAAAAGAGGAAACGTACTTGACGGTAGTTGTAAACTGTCAAAATGTGCTTAATGGTAATGAAGTTTTTTAGAGACTTAGACATCTTTCTGCCTTCAATATGGAGATGACCAGTATGTAAGAAATACTTGATCCATTCATTAGAGTTGTAGTAAGCCTCTGATTAGGCAACCTCATTATCATGATGAGGGAAGCGAAGATCAACTCCTCCAGAATGAATATCAATCACTGGCTCTTTGAAGAACTCTGCAGCCATAGTGGAGCACTCGATGTGCCATCCAGGTCTTCCAAGACCCCAGGGTGAATTTAAAGATTAAAATGAATCCCATTAAGGCTCATTTTCCTTGCTCTTTTTCCAGAGTGCAAAGTCGCAATCTGCTTTCTTGCCAACTTCACTCACCTTTGAAAGTACACCCTCGCCTTCTTTAAGAAGCTCCTCGTTATTGACTGAGGTTGGTTCAAGTTTTGCATAAGTGTGACCATCTTCAGAGTTAAACTTCTTGACATCAAAGTATACAGATCCCTCTGCTTCATATGCATACCCATTAGCTATGATCTTCTAAATGAAAGTGACGATTTCTGGTACGAATTCAGACACTCTAGTGATAAATAATTTAATATCAGATTATGATAACATCTGGTAACTCAATGTTAAGCCCTTTCATGTCATCAAAGTATTCATTCTCCCAACCTCTGCTAAAGGTATCATAAGGAACACCTTCCTCATTAGCTTGTCTAATGATCTTGTCATCAATGTCAGTGATGTTCATGCACATCTATTAAAGCATTAGATATTGTTGAATTTCTTACTCTGACGTTATAACCGAAGTAATCTCTCAAAATACGCTTGATGATGTCAGAAGCCAAATAAGTTCTATATACGATGGTCAACACGACTATTTGTATTGAATATCTTTAAAACATGCAGATTGCGTCAGCACTTACCTAGCATGACCCATGTGAGAGTGGTCATAAACTGTGGGCCCGCACATATACCAAGTCAAGGTCTTTTTGTCAGCATGTCCTGGTACGAACAGTTCCTACAACGACAATTAGATCTAAGTTTGAAAGATATTGAACAAATTAGATTCAACTTTCAGAGATACTTATTACACATCTTTGGAAAAAGAGTGCAAAATTAAACTTGCTCCTGCTCTGAGTCATATTTTTATAGTTCATACCTTTTGCTTAGAGAAAGAGTTGAGTACATGTAGTTTAGGCAACTCCTCTATTGTAAAATTAGGATAACTAGGTTGTTACATAAATTAAATATAAATAGATACATTTGATTAGTGATTCTACCATATTTGATTGCTGCTGTAATGCTCTGTTCAGCTATTCACTGCTCTATTTAAATTATCATCGGATTAAAAGAAATGTAAACTATCAATTTGTTGAATTATATTTTAGTAATAATATATTTAATAAAGTGGAATACTATGTATGCTTAATAATTTTATTAGCCAATCAGTCTATTTCTCTCATTTAATCGACCAAGAATCAAACTTACTTCAGATTCTTAGGGTTAATTTTCAGAGGCAGCTTTCTAAAGTGTATTGCTATTGCAGCATTATGCAGTGTCTTTACTTAAGGTAGAAAATAAGAATCTGCTTCTGTTAATCATAGCCATTTCCAGCGCTAGATTCAATCTTTTCTCAAATAAAGTATTAAAACTCTAGGATTGAAATGATCTACTTTATGTGTGCTTTGATAAAAGGTTGGAAGTAAATTTAAGCATGATAATTTTTTGTAATTGTGGCAGAAAAGGACTTTAATTAAGAATTTAATAAACTGCTGCATTAGCAATAAATCATTTAACATAATTCCTAGTTTCAATCGAATCACTATCAAACCGCTATTCATGCACCAATGTTAAAGAATGCCCATTCCTAAATTCTAAGTGGGAGTCCAAGCTCTGCCTCTCTGTTTCTTAACAACTGCTTAACCTTCAAGGGATCCTCTGAGGTTGCAAGTTCTTACTCCATCAGCACTTCTCTATTGTAGAGAGCCCAGAGGGACTTATCTCCTGGGCCTTTAGCTAAAGCCTCATCTTTCGCAGCCTGAGGTACTTCCTTCTTGTTGAGGTATACTGGCTTCATAGCTGCCACATGCAATTAAAATTTTAATCTTCTCTCATATTAATCTCAACTTAAACTTTATAAATGCAAGCTGTTGAGTGAGGTAATCTAGCTCTTAATTGTTCTTCTTATCCTCGGTTCTCATCAACTATACCCCTTTATTAAAATTATAGGATTCTTACAATAGAAGTGGCTAGCTTTCCAATGACTACCTTGTTGACAGTGTCTGGATTGTGGACATATCCGTGGAGTATCTCTCCATTATCAGGATTCCATGCCCTCTAGTAAACTCTAGCCAGTCTGCAGTTCTCCTAGGTCTTGCTTAACTTAAAATGGATAAAATATCGTTATAATTAAGGAATTTAAATATAATTTGAAACATGAATTCTCGAGTGACAAGACAGAAGTCCATTTCACAAGCAAGAAATTAACCTGCTCTTAAAGCAAAGAAGTAGAAACTTAATGATTCTGCTAATGATGATGAAAGCGATTTTGAGGAAGAAAAAGAAGTCTCTTAATTTAAAAATCAAAGAATACTTCCTCAGGGATTAAGTACGATAAGTACAAGAATAGGTAAAGTGGTCAAAGCTCAGTCAAATTAATCAATAAGCTTTGAATATTTGTATTTCATAAGCTTGAAGTTTGATCACTCAGAAGTACCCCAACATCAGAATCCTCTTGTACAAATAATGTAGTAAAAGGCATAGAACCCTTCTCACAATCATAAGTCTCAACCTCATCATTAGAAGAAAGAGGAAAATAAAGTAAATAAGGAATTGACTAAATAGTAGGCGGAATTTAATGAAGCAGCATTTGAGACTCTAAATTAGACAGTTCAAGAGTGCTATATCTCAAATCAAAATAGTTCGAATTCTTAAGTTGGAGTTGATGAGTAGCTAGAAAAGTACATCTTTTACATGTGCAAGATGAGTTCACTAAAGATTGAAGATTAGGACTATATAAATAGAGACCCAAATCTAATGGTTCTAATTGTGACAAATGGGTTTGAAAAACTCTATATGGTTAATTTAACTCTGGATTTTATGGACAGCCATCGTTAAAGAACTGGCATTGAAGGATCTTGGCTCTCATTTTTCACTCTCCTCAAGCAGGCTTTTGAACTAAAGAACTTTAATCTGAAACTTGAAGAAGAGCATTAAGTTGATAATAGGGATTTAGATGAGGAGTATGAAGATGAGATTGAAAATCCTCACTAAAGAAAAGGGAGATTTGGGAAGAATCCTTTCAAAGAGAGCAAACTAATTCTGCAAGTGCATTACCCTTTATCAATTGGAGCGAGGATAACAGGTTCTTTTGATTTGAGTGATTTTGAAGTGAAAGGTAGAAGCCGCCATGAACTGATAAGGCAAGTAATGTTTCAAATTACCTCTCTCTTTATGAATCAAAAGTAAATCAACTAGATTCTCGTACAAAGGCTTCAATCTACTTAGAGCTCTGCAAATTCTTAAATGAGTTTCCTCTAAGCGAGTCAAGGAAATATATCTCAGATTCAACAAAAATAGCTGGATGAGGAACTGTAAAAGCTGAGCAAAGATAGACATATAAGCCAAGGCCACCTACAATCATATTCTCAAATTGGATTAAATTAGTAGGATTAAAAGAAGAGGAAACCCTAAGGCAGTCTTGTAAATCCAAATTTGAAGAAGAGGAAGGCAGCGGGTGCTAAGTTCTGACTATAGTCTTATTTTATCTTCTAATTAAATTTGACATATTCCTAGCTGCAAGTTTAAATATTCGAGTGCAAATATAATAAAAAGATTATTTATCCGCAGAACACTACTCTTAACAAAAGTATTTTTCTTAATCACTAAATTTTATTTTATTCTGCAATAACAATCTAAAATTCCTTTTAAATGTCTTATATTTGTAGTTACTCTATATGAATGGAGGAAATTAGACGAGCTTTGATGACTGGTGAGGGCAACAAGCTAACAAAGAAATCTTACAAGTTTGCAGTGGAGGTAGAGAAGAAGAGACTCTTCAATCAACTACTCTTCTTGGCGCTGGTTTCCTTCTGTATCGCAGCATGCCTCTTCCTATCGCTGTACTTCGACATTTAAGAGAAGTCGCTTATTCAGTGAATCATCATAGTTCAAAACTTGGTGCCTCAATAAATATCAATAACAGAGGAAGTATAAAGCAATTCAGAATAAAACGAAAAACTCAAAGAACATTTATAGTAAGAGACTCATTCTATAGGTACTTCATTTATAAAATAAAAATATAAGCACACTAAATGATTATAGGTAGCTTAATTTAAAATAATCTAGTTTAAGCATTCTAAATTCTTCAAGTAGAGTATAATTCACAATCTATAATCAAGCCATCGGGCAATAACAAGTAGTCTAAACAACTCAACTCCTTTTTCACTTCTTGCTTCTATTGAGGTTAGAGTCTTCGCTTTAATCACCAACTTTAATTATTCCAGGCAAAGCACTTGCTGCGTCTTATTCATCCTCTACCAAATTTTATATATCCAATATGATGGTATGTATAAATTGAAGTCGTTGTATAGCTAGTCTGGTCTTATCATTATACTGCTGACATCTCCAAAGGAAGACTCATAATTTTATTGCTAGTTTTATATACCACTGTTTCCAATTAAAGGAGCTGAGTTGACCACTGGGGGTGGTTACTCCTAATATTTTGGCTTAGGTTTGGCCTTCACCATTTCTATGCTGTTTTTTATATATAGTTAAAATATCGTCTGTTTGTATTGTCTTATTCTGTATTTTCACTGGTGTCTAATACTGCGTTATTCTGTTACTTCTCAGTTGTCGCTCCATTCTTCTTGCTTGATAAAGTTGTCTCATTTTCACCAGATTCTCCTCCAACTGCTTACAACTTCTTCTCTAAATCTTCGATTCTGGATGCCGACTTCTTCAAAGCTTAGTTGAGCTTTTCGTTTATGAAAATGTGGTTTTCATTTGAGTCCTTTAGATGCTAGTTTTCTTTTTTAGAATTCTTCAACTCCTACCTTGTTTTCGCCAGTTTGTCATTTAAGTACTGAACATTTTGAAAACTATCAACAAATTATAAGGGTAGATTTTGCTCTAGCTTTCTTATGATCTCCCTCTAATCTCCATGCTGCTCTTTATGCAGCTTACTTAGGTCTACCCCTCTTGGTGCTCCAGATGGCTTGGCTTGGAAAATGCTAAGCTCCTCTTGCTGATAGTTAGCTCCACCTTAGGAGATAACTTGCTCTAGTTGCTCTCTCAATTTATCATTTTCCTATTTAAGCACATCAATGGATTGCTTAAAGTTCGTATTCTCCAGTATAACATTGGAGATTTTTCGCTCTTTAGGGAACAAGTTCAACTCTGCAAGGCGAGCTCTGACCATCTAATCCTACTCTGCGATTTCGATAAGCATTTTCTCATACTCTCCATATCGCTGCTCATTGACTTACAGTAGGTACTCCTTCCGCTCAAGATTCTCCTTCAACTCTTCAATTTCATCTTTAAACATCTCAGCCACATCATCTTCCTTATCCTTAGTGTCCTCTACTATCTATTACAATATCAGCATTCTAGCGTGAAGAGAGTCTCTCTCCTCAATAGTCCGATTCAACTTATTTTCCAGCAGTTCGTTCTCGTGGTTTAGTTGATTAAACGTGTACTCAATCATGTGGTTTAGTCCCCTCTTAGAGTCCAATAAGTTTTTGATGATACCCTTGTTTATTTTAAGAGTGGTCTGCAGGTCCTCTATAGTCCCAAGCAGATTTTTATTTTCATTTTCCAAGTACAGTATCTTCATCACTAAAACATGTAATGAAATAAGTGTCTAGATATTTATGATATCACTTTTTTGTCGTGGATAGTGCGAGTGGAGTTCATAGAGTAGTTTTGGGAATCATTCATACTGAGGTCTTGGCCGTCGTAGCCATGAGGAGAAGCCATACTTATCACGGTTGTTAACAATATTTTAAATAATTTACTACTTTAATCATCATAGAATTCGTGTTTATGTACTGAAAACTATCAGATTAAGCGTTAAGTAATACTAAATCACAATAATCCTTTGCATTAACTTCAAAATAGCTGTGACGTAAATAAAAATAGAGTCTTTTTGACTATCGAACGCATATGATTGGATTGTAGGGTTATATAAGCAGCGATGTTTTTAAAGACTTTCCCAACCTCCAGCCCTAACTGAAAGCTGTGACAAAAAACTGCTCGCTTAATTTTGGCTTTTTTACCAATAATTTGCACTATAAACCTCCAAAAATCAATTAAACAGATGGATGCTCAATCAAAAAACATTTACTTCTTCTCTGAGCTTGCTTTAGAAGAGTAAAAATGGGACTAAAATGCAGAATAATTTCTTGGGGATAATTTTTAGGGAGGACTGTTTCCAAAAATATCGTATTATCAGATTCTATGACAAAATTCAATTTTAGCTCCTGCAAACTCAATGATGAGAGAATTTTTGAGGCAATACTTTTATAAATTGTATGGTCCGTTCATAAGGTAAGTTCTACCATTCTTCGTTTCATACTTTGATTAAAATATCAAATTCTTTATACTTACAGTAAATTTCTTGGGTGCTCGTCATATTTTGAAAGTTGGATTAATATAACAGATAATTTAATAAAAAAAGAATTTAATTAAAAATTAATTTTGAAAAATTTAAAATTTTTTGCAATTTTAAGCCTGATTTTTTGTGTTTAATTATGACTATTCGATTTAGCATTTAAGCTACTTTCCTCCTACAACTTCTTTGTTGGAGGTCTGTGGAAAGAGTGACTTCGATCATAAGTATTCGAACTTGGCTTATTTTTAGTTCAAAGTTAAAAAAAAACATCAATATATCTTCAAAGGTATCTCCTATCGAAATGATGGGAGAACAAACTTATCTTATAATTTAAAGAGCTATCGAAAAAGTCCCATATTGAGAGTAGCTCGAAACTAAACATCCAGCAATTTCAACTCCTCATTTATTATATTAATTTAATTCCGATTTTCATTTAAATTTCAACTATATGCTTTATATTCGTCAATTAAATAATTAGAAACTGGAACAAAAATCAGTTTAAATAATAAACTTAGTGCCTGTCCTTCGCTTTTTTTATTGGTCAACTGATCTTATACATAATTTCATTTTAAAGGATCCAAATATCATTTTGTTAATATAATTAAAGACTAGTGAGTGCACTAACAAAAAGACTCAATGGCAAAACTTGTACTTTGAAATAATCATCGAAAAATGAAAATATCTTTTAAGGGATGAAATTTAAATTTTAGACCTTTTAATTTTACAATTTCTCTTTTCTAATAAATCTTCATAAATATCCATCTTTATTCAATTTTGTTTTAAAAAAATAATTAAAGAATATTCTTTAATCATATACCCCGGGGATCCAATTATCTTCTATTTAGATATGCAAATAAATACAATAGGTTTAAGATAGTATCGAACATCTTAGACCTTTGATCAGAGAAAAGATGAAAAATTTTGCAAAATCTTAACCAGACTTCTTTCCTCAAGATATTGTGAGAGCCGTAATCTCTTTCAAATACTAGGAGATTAAAGATTTCTCGGATGTTGTCTTCTACACAATTTATGAAAGTTTCGATTCACTTTATGAGGGTGAAGGAGATGAAACCTACTTAGATCCCCACGGAGACTAAGAATCATAGTCGAACAAAAGTTTCGACAGTTACGACTGCGAACAATATGGTCGCTATGATAATTGAAAAAAGAAAGAACTCAGAAAGTAAAAGGGATGCTGAGTAATTTATAACAAAAAGTAAGACTATATGATGAAGATGTTTCATAATTTATAATAGATAGCCAAAAATAGGCACGATTGGGAATGTGACGTCTTTGAGCTTAAAAAACTCTTATCTCCGATGCGATCAACCATTTGCTTTTCCCTCCTCCTCTGATGCAAAAGAAAACGATTTTCTTCATTATAAATGAAAAATCTAAGCGTGAAGTTTATGGATTAGTTAAATAAAAGCTTAAATTTCTCTCACTCTCAAGTTCGATAGCGAAGAGGAGGAGGATGATGTGTTACCATTTTTTTAAAATGAATATTTGTGATTAGATTTTAAATTTATACTTTTATTTTGATCAATTTTTTGATATTTTTAAGAATAAAAATAATAATCATTCATTTTTAAAACTATTTCTTAAAATATCTTGTCTTTATTTAGCAGAAGCAATATTGAGAAATTTTGCCGATTAAGTTATAAATAATTTTCTGATTGATCTAAGCTAAATATTCTAAATAAATCCTAAGTTAATTTTTAAAAATAATTTTCTACAATTTTATTGATTTTACTCTCTAATTGCTTTAAATAATTGCAATTAATATTTTTGATTTAAAAATTAAGTATTTAATAAAACAGAAAGATGCTCATACCTCTATTATTGGCGATTCGCTATTAAAAAAAAAATTATCAATAAAAAAGTAAATCTTATGACAAAATATATCTTAATGCTTCTTCTCAAAAGCTATATTGGCTCTTTTTGTCATAATAAATTGACTAATTCAGGTTCAAATTTAAAAAGATGTTTAGTTTCGAAATTAATCATTCCGAAATTTTTAAGAATCTTCACTATAAATATTTAAACCTTCATAATTAAATACCTTCACTTAAGAAATTGGAGAATTTATTATAGTTTTGAATATTTAAATGTTAAAATCGTTGTATTAATATTGATCAAGAATCTTAAATTTATAATTAATTATTTTATACATTTTAAAAATATGTTTTCTGCAGACAACAACAACAGAGGAAAAAAGAATAGAATGAGCTACTAGGAATACGAGAGATCTAGAGGCCTCAACTAGCAGAGGGATAATGACTTAGCCAAAAGATTTGATTAATCTTTTGGAAATACAAACTAAACAAATTCTTAAAATGCAGACACTAAAACTAACTAAACTTCAATAACCACCATTAATAATAACTAGACATTTTAAAATAATCAGTCACAACCCACAACATAAACTAATAAAAGCGACGACTCATGGGACTGGAAAATCAAAAAAGCTCCATCTGCAATTCAATAGAAAAAGAACTGGTCAAATAATAATAAATTCTCTGCTAATAAGAGTAATTTTCAATTCGGCAAGAGAGAGGAAGGATTTGCAAATAAGTTCAGCCAGGATTATGAAAAAAATTAAGACAAACCACTTTTGAAGATCGAAATAATAATAGCTCTAGGAAGGGCTTTAAAAATAATGTGCAGTTGAGTTAGGGAGACTCCCCTTACAAACCACTGGAGAGGAGTGACTATAATACCAACTATCACCATAGCAGACTTTACGAATACAGCTCTGGAGCACGTGAAGATCGACCATTCAGAGGATTCAGCCCACAAAGAACTACTACCAATTAGCAAGACTCTAATAAGAATTCTCCAAAGAAAGATGAAGCTAAAACTGAAAGAATTCAAGAGGAGAGATAGTAATCCTCTCAGTTGAGTGGTTGCAGCAATAAAAGTGTCAAAGAATTGCAAAAGGATAGAGAATCAACTTAAAATAAAATTCCTACTTAAGAATAAAAAGATTAAGCAGCTACTTCGCAGTATTAATCACCTAAATTCAGCCCTGTATAAGAAGCAGAAAATGAATAGCATATCAGAAAGAGAGACTCAAAGCATGAGGAAAAACTATCTTAAAAGATTTAAAAAGCTTCTCAAGATTAAGGAGTCCTTAATATTTAATCCAATTCTCAATAGCATTAGCAACAGCAACTTGATTAACAGCAATCATAGAATATTCAATAGCAACAGTAGCAATAGCAGCAGTAACTAAATTAGACGCAAGTTTAAAATAAAGAAACTGAAAATGAAAAGCAAAAATAAGAAGCTTAGAAATTAAGAGAGTAAAATGAGTTATTGTTCTAAAGTATTTTAAATGAGAGCAAAGAGTCCTAAAGAGAAAATAGCGGGGGAAATTTGTCGCAGAACAAAGATAGCCAGAATAATTCCTAATAGAATGAGAAAATAAATAAACGTAGAAGAAGCTAGAGCTATTATGAATGGCTAGTTAATTCTCAGGCAAAGACTAAATAGAGGGGTAAAAATTCTCCAATAATTAATGATAAATAAGAGAAAAAAGTGGAAGCCTCAGATATTCAAAAGTCTTTCATTCCAAAAGAAGAAAAGAGATATAGTGGAAGTATTCCAGAACAAAAAAGCAATCAATCATCTCTACATAATATTATTAACAGTAGGCCCAAAATATTAAGTCCTCCAGAAATTCAAAATTCAAATAGCAATCCAATTCAAACCAAAAGAAGATTCGGAGAAATTCAAAAACCCAACTATCAAATTGATCCTAAGCCTTATAAAAGATTTGAAAATGACCAGCCAAAATAGAATATTTAAAATCAGCCGATTTAAAATAAGCAAACAGAAAAATAATAATATTATTAATAAAATAGAACAAGCTAATTCCAAGCTGATAGTAATTTACTGCGATCTAGTGAAGCAAGCTCTAATACTTGGTATGAATATCAAGGAAACACCACTCAATAGTCTGCTACAAATAGTAAGTCAAAAATAAATATAGATAAAAATGAGAAGCCCTAATAATAGTAAACTGTAGCTCAGAATCTCTAGCTTTAATAAAATTCTTGGTTCGATTCCAATATAAATTAAAATAGGTTAAACTAATGGGGAAACCCTTAAGCATAGAAGCCTGCTTTTGATGCTTAAAAAGAAAAAGAGTTTAAATAAAATGTGTGGACCAAAGCTATCAAGGAAATAGAATTACGAAGAGAGGAAGATAAAAGAATTTAGGCTAAGCTTTAAGAATAGGAAAAGAGATTATATCTGAACTATGCTTATAAAGAGGAGCCAGAAATCGGGATAAACTTCCAAGCAACTAAATTTCCCATGTATCACTCAGCTTCAGAACTGCCTTGGAATTTTAGCCACAAAGAGGAGGAGAAAAAAAGATTCAAGGCAAAGCCTCTTTGGATATGGAGTGACTCTGAGGTGGTTAAAGCAGTTATTAGCGAACAAACTATAGAATAATACTTGCGCATTTGCAAGTCTGTGGGATACACCTATCCTATTAACTATAAGAGTGCCTGTAATTTTGATTAAGTTAATTCTGTTTAGGGGGAGAAGGTTTGCTAAATTGGTTGCTCTGGAGTTCACAAAGAATGGGTGAAGATGGGAGAGGAAGAATTTTTAAAAATATTGATGGAAATGAGCTACGATGTGGAAAAATCTATAGCTTATTTAAGTGCAAACTATAAAAACGGAAAAAAAGTTTAGAGGAGTAGTTAAAGAGAGTCTTATAACTCTGAAAAAGCAAATCGTAAATAATGATAAGCACAAGAGGTGAGTGATGTAGTAATAGAAAAATGTAAATAAACTCAATGACATATTGAAAATATACTTCTGCAAATAAAATATTTTTGTACCTTCTTAATTAACTAAACTTGCAAAACAAACAAAATCTTATATTCTATCTTTTATCTGAATTATGAAATTAATAACTTAGTTAGACTTTCATCTCTGCATCATCATCTCTTTTGTAGAAATGTAGGGATCAAGGGATTGGCCGAATACTTCTCTGACTAGTCTGATTATGTCGTGTAGTTCCTGCATGTTAGATTGTTCATTCATTCTCATCATCTGAATTATCTTCACGCATTCTTTCTTGAACCATATTTAGCATGGATTATAATTGATATTATAATGTTTCTTGAGAAGTTCAATAGCTCCCAGGATGGCCTGTATTTGTCTGCTGTTGGAGCCCTGATAATATTCTAGTCTCTGTGCGAAGAGTTCAGTAAGCTGGCGAAGCTCTGGAATCAAGAACTTCTTAGTGATGAGAGGGCCAAATTTAGAAAGTGATATCAACCCCCCATAAATTATAAAACCAGTCAACTCAACTGATTGCTGCTGCGACTAATCTCCAACTTGCTTAATTAAAATTAATCAAAAAAATATATTATAAAGAAATTTAGTAAATAAGAAAAGTTTTTATACCGAAATAATAGAACCACCTTTTAGAAAATAAATTACTTAAAATCTCAACAAAAAATGACAATGAAATTTTAAAGAAGAAATAATAGTTTATTTAATTGTTCTCTCTGAAATTAAATATTTAATTTTGCTAACCTTGGGTGGGAATAAGTGCCTAGTTAGACCTATGATAAATGCGGTTAATGCTTAAGTTAACCAATTAGGTCTTGAGGTGTGGTAACTTGTTCTTGATTCGTTGATAAATTTCATAAAGCACCTCTGATGCGTTATCTTTCAGTTAGAGCACCTCCTCAGCATTGTATTCAGCAGAGTCTGGGATGTCCCTGAAGATTATACCAGTAGTCACTCGCAACAAAACTATCGATATCTCAACAATGTCGCAGTACTAATTTCCAATCATAGCGAGGATAGTATCTAGCACCAACTATTGAGATTAGTTGAAAGGGAGGCGCTCCTTGTCAATATTTTTCACTATTTCTTTCTAAAAAATATATATCTCCTTTGTAAAAATCTTACATTCTTTTCTTCCAAGAATTTAGCGATGTGCTAAAATATGCTATGGAAGGCGGGGTTAGTTCTTATCTCTAAAAGTAAAGAATCCATCTTCTTCTTATCCTCATGCAACTCAGATAAGCCTTCTTATCTCACTACAAGATGTATAATTAAAAGGTCATTGAATTTCTTACCACCGCCATTTTGAGAGTTTGAGAAAGTGTTCAGACTCTTTTCAAGCCTCTGGAAGTGCAATATGAACATCTGATATTAAGCGTTCAATTCTTTGGTAGGGACTTGAAGATTAGCAGACTATTTGATGTTGTAGCTCTATCTCTGTCTTTCTAACTCCTCAAGTCTTTGAGCTTCTTTGAGCTCTTCCTGTCTCTTCATTTCCTCGTGAGGATCAACTCTCAATCTTTTCAAGCATATAAAATACTGAATACCTTACATGTTCATGTCCTGTAGCTACTCAGTTTGTCTTTACGACATTGCATTGAAGCCCTAGCCAAGAGTTGAATGAGGATCCATCTCCACAGTTTCCGCAATTTTTGGTTGACTGCCATCAAGAGCTTGAAAATAGGTCTTGTAAGTAGCAGAGGAAAGAGGAGTGTGGAACTGAATCTTAGTAGAGTATTCCTTCAAATCAATCATCTATGAAAAGCTTGGTAAGCATTTTGTATTTATGATTGATTGATCAGTTTTACCTTTTGTTTAACAAACCAAAGATTGGGTTGCTCGGGCACTCTCTCGTAAGTGTACGGAACTGAGGAAGGATAACCAAACATGCTCTATTGAAAGCTTTAAGTTTGAAAATTAATTACAGGAATGGATAGTTTCTCCATGGCTAGCTTCACATCATCAGTCTTGAGGTAATCGCGCCTAGAATGTCTCATTATCTTTTTGGATTCCTAAACACATCATTAATCTCTTTCGTTCTCCTTACTTGCAATATCTCAAGCACCTTGCTTTCAAGATCAGAGAGAATTAAATCCTCCACTTCTTTCTCTAGCTTCTTGATGCCTACACTCTCAGCGAAAGAGCTTATTAGGTCCTTGTCCTATAAAATCGACATTTTATAAATTAATTATTGATTGATCACATTCCTTATAACATACACTTACAAATGAACTTAAATTCAAATTTGAAATTAATAAATCTAATAAAATCTAATACTCAAGTAAACTTAAAATGTAGCAAAATCAAATGCAACCCGCCTCTTCTAGTTCTGGAGGCTCATCAATCAACAACTGGTTGGATGCACAAAATAAGATATCCGAGGCATTTGAAGGATTCATTGAAGACTTTCGACTACACATAGATTTCTATTTCAAGAGCTACAACAAGAACTTAAAGGAGAATATTGAAATTCAAATTAAGGCCTCCAAAAAAGAAAGAGCCAAGTACATCTAGTTCCTAAATCATCAAGAGAAAGTGTAAGTTAAGATATCGAAATCACAGATTATTTCCCTTATATTTTCCTTTCTCAGGATATCTGTATTTTATAACTTCTGATTTAGTTACTGGAAGGATTTCCCAAGAGGAAAGAGTTTTTATCATGGAAATTTAAGAAAGCTTTATCAATTTTTCCAATCAGGAAAGAATCCTTCATCTCAAAGAGATATATCCCACAATATTTTGAATTGATTTGAATATTCAATGAATAAACTTGGTTAATATCCCTGATCACCTCAGGAATACTGAACATGATAATATATAAGCATTTATTTATAAATATTGTATGATGCCTCTAGCATCAAAGAAATTCTGCCGCAAATTCGATATCGACCAGATCTTCCATTAAGACCAAGAGAATAAACATACTTTTGACACATTGACAGAATCTTTGAAGATGTTCGATTCTGATGATCTTGCAAATTGGCGCCTTCTGGGCTTTACTGTATCTCTCTTAGTTGCTGATTCGCTTTAAATCTTTCTTGATCAAGTCGCTAGTGGAGAGAGAAACTTTCATATGCTCATATTTATAATCTCAAATGAGAGAGGGACATAAAGATATCTGCAACTGTTATTGACGTTTTGCTTGACGTTTGCAAATACTACGCCATCATTTAAAACTTTTAAGAGCAAGGAGAAGGAGCAAATGTGGCTGGTTCAGGCATAGAAGAGGAAACTTTATCAGATGTGTATTTCAAATAGACTCAGGGAGCCTGGGCAAAGTTGTTTGGAAATTTATCCCGCTTGCACTTTGATAAATGCATGAAATAGCTTATGTAGAGCTTGTATTAAAATATAATTTGATTATATTGTAACAAGACTTCAGAAAGCTAAAGGATGAAGAGACGGAATTTCAAGCTCAAAGAATATACTTCTGTAGATACCTTCAGATCAAGCCAACGGACAAGCTCCAGGCATCTCATGTGCAAATCTAAGGTTTTATGAAGCTATGTATGCTATGATTTAATCTTATTTGATAACTTCCTGACAATTATGGGTTCAAAATCTATCACCTAGCAGATGAAAAACGTGCTAATTATCACACTTAAGTAATCAGGGACACAATTTTGAAGGACAAAATATAATTTGTAATTCAGTTTATCTAGTCGAACAATTAAACTTTAGTGCTTCGGACTTCAACTTCGACACCCCAATGGGAATACTGTGGCCTACAGTTGAGAGCATTCACAAGATAGCAGTAAAGTACTGCAAGAAAGAGTTTTACAAAGAATATGCTTACTAGCTTCTTATTGCTATCATCAAAATCAGCCCCAATGATTTCTGCAACATGAACATCCAAAAGCTCATGAAGAGAGAAAAGATCCAGAACCTATTTGAGACTAGGAAAACTTATATTCAAGGAATAACTCTTATGATAGAGCTTTGTATTGGAATGCCATTATCAACCAACAAGTTTCAAGATTGGAGGCCAAAAGTTCATTCTAACCAGTTCATAAAATTAAGAAGTGCATTTATACATACTTATTAGCATATTGGTTGATAACATGAACTAAGGAATTCTTATGCCAATGAAAATTTTCAAACGTTCCTATCGTTTTAGATTAGCAAGAAAACTAAGCTCTACTGATAGTTTACCATTTAGTTTTAGAGATAGTTTCAGATTTATCTTCAATCCTAAACTCATCTTTGAGGTGAATCATCTGCACATATAATACCTTCGCTAGATATAAACTTCTTATTCATATTTTAATTTGAGATGCTATTTGAAGATTTTGACTTCTTCATTTAAACTGCTCTTCCATTTTTACTAGGCTTTTTGAAAAATTAGGAAAGACTTGACCTCCCTTTAATTGCCTTGAAAATGACTGACTTTGCTCTAAATCCTGTGCACAATTTTAAAAATGAGTACATTAGACTTCAACCTCAGTTAGCAGGAAGTATAAAGCAATAGCTAGGACAGCTTTAGAGCTTCCTCTCATCTGCTTTAAAAGAAATCTTAAAAAGTTAGATCCTAAAGACTGAATTCATTAAAAATATTTACTAGAGTTAATTCTTGAGTGATTTGGCTAACTTTTATAAGAGTGAGGATAGAGAGCTATGCAATGATTAGACAGCGGTAGTTTGGTCCTCATAACTAGTCCAATCTCTATACTAGTGGAAGGCATATAAGTCAAGTTTTAAATAAAAGTAGATAGCTTCCTTCTATTTAGCAGAGTCTAAAAGACAGATAAGCTTTGAAGACTTTAGAGAAATTGCAAAACTAAATGAACCCCTATCCAAAGATGCTTCAAATATTTTATCTTCTAATAAAACTCAATAGCTTATTATGAGGATAAAGACATTGAATATATGTCTGACTAATTTAACCAAGTACAGAAAGCTTTGGAAAAAGAACTCAAGGAATGGGATTACCAAAAGGAGAAATTTATTCGCTATCGTCTACAAAGCTTCTTATCAGAAGAACGCAAAGAAGGATAAAGGCAAAATACCACTCAATTCTCAACTAATGATCAGAAATGTGAGGAAATTAAGCTCATAAAAGTTATTCTCAAAATGGTAACTTATTTGCCTGAATTGCAAGACTCCTTTAAGTTTTTCCCATCGAGAAAACTTCTTATAGAGTAAGGAGCTATTCTCACTAATAAAGTTCCTGAATAAATATTCGCAGATATAGAAGGAGATGCCTCTCCTCATACTAACTCGATGGGCAATTAAGGCGATGATTTTAGAGGTGTTCTTGGTCTTTAACAAAATCTTAAAAAGAAGAAGAGTGACCCTAAATTTCCTCAAAGGTAGTTATTAATTTTAAGCATAATTAAATGCTTATTTAAGTTAAATCCAAAACTCAGAGAAGTACAAAACCTCCTTCCTTATTATCTTCTTAACTTGAATTTTGACATTACTTAAATTTGCGCTAAGAGTATTCAGAGATTAATGATCTATGGAGACTTTAAAATGAGACTCTCATTAGTGGATTAGATAATTTACTTCATTAAGGAACTGATGCTGGATAGCCCCGAGGAATACTTGCTTAATTAATACTTGTAACTACTTATAACTCTTATTAAAATTTGGCACCATTCAGAAAGACTCAAGATTTGTACATGATTTTATTTATAGGTAAGATTTGTGTGACAAAGAATGGATCAATTCAGAACGGTCGGTTAGAGGGCATTGATTTAGTGAATCTTAACTTGAACAATATGCTTTATCTGCATGACTAAAATCTAACACAAACCGATATCTAGCATGAAATTAATGAGCATCACTACATTTTCGACATGATTGATACTATTTCTTTGCTTGGGATATGCAATAGAGACAGAATGGTCAGATAACTATCTACAGTATTAATTGTTGAAGTTGGAAAAATGAAAAGACTGCTAGTGAAGAAAGATAAGTATAGGAAGAGCTTGTATGATCTTATTGAGTACAACAGAGACAAAATAAGAGATAAGATGGTGGATATGATGCTCATTTTCAATAGTTTCAAAAATCAGGAAATGAAATCTAAGCAAGAGCTTGAGGCAGTAGTTATAGCTAATTAACTTTACTATTTTAAAACCTTTATTTAATTATAAGGATTTGTCGTTTATTAGCTCATGATAGATAATTTTGATTACAAGAAGAGTGGGCTCAATGATTCTCTGGTAAAAGACTTGCAAATCATATGCATAGGCGAACTTTCTAAGCTTTGGAAATCTGAAATCATTGAAAATTCTTAGTTCACCAGCCAGATTTTGACATTTGTAAACACCCTCGCATAGAGAACACTGCACCTTTTTGAAAATAAAGCTGATATAGCAAGCAATACAACTATAAAGGATAATGTGGGTATCAATCTTTTGCTAGCAATTACCCTCTATAATGTTACTCATTCCAAATACCTTCATTAGAAAAAGAGCGAGGGGTCTGAGTAAGAGGTTTCGTCAAGTTTAGGTTAGCAAGTCCTCATCTACCAATTCAATCTTTGAAGATATATCTAGCCTAATAACCTTGCTAGATCTAGATTTTAGTGACATGTACAGAACTGCTTTTGGAAAATTCTATCCGCAGAAGTTTAAATAAGCCCACATATTTTTTCTATTTATGAACATTTAGTTTCACATTTCGTAGATTTTGCTTTCTTTTGTATATCAGTAAATAGAAATAATTATTTGAAGAAATCAGCTGCAAGACCCTCAAGAATAAGCTTCTTGGGACAACATTAAAGAAATATTTTAACTCGACAAGAAAGAATCTAAGTCAGGTTCATACTTCAAGAACTGCTAAATTATCTATGCAATTCTTATGTCTAATACTAGTTTGATGTCTTCTTACGCTCATATTTATTCTCGTTATTTTTAGCTCTTTCTGAAACTAAGAATGCAAAAGACTTTGCTCAAAGGCTCTAGTTTTATCCTTTTAAATACCTTAATATGGTTGACGAGCTCTAGAAGAAACAAAGCATGATACTCTTCATAAATTACTATCACTCCTTGCTCTAAGTAGTGAAAAGCATCTACTAGAAAAGTTACTACAAGTATATTCTCTACAATAATTCAATTTATATTTAAATTTATTCCCAAGCTTATTCCTGCCCAATATCAATATGAGGTTATTCTGTTTCTTCAATAGGAGCTGAATCTAATTAACTCAACAGACAGTCCTATCAAAGAACTCTCTCACTTGACAGTTAAGATAAGAGAGATATGGTAGATGACAATGCAATTTGAAAATATCTTTGACGAAGTTCCTAACATCACATATTTTATTGTAATTATTCATTTATTTAATCAAGCTGGATTTGAAGTTTTTAATTGAGCTAGAAAACGAGGGCTATAAAGTTTTAAAGTATTACAAGTATCTGCATAATTTAAATAATCCAAGTTAATTAAGGGGTATTAAGGATTAGAATCTCTAAGAAGAAGCTTAAATGGATTTCTCAGTCAAGGAATTAAAGTTCCTCATGAACTAGAAATTTTTTTTTCTATTTACTTCATTTTTGTAACTAAGTGTATCAGTTTTACTCAAATGAGGAACGTGTGCAAGAGATGCAAATGACTAAGAACAGCTACTACAAATGCTTTATTACTAACATTGTAGGCGCAGACTAGCTTTTGAAACTGCTAATTTAAAAGAACATAAACTAGGTTTATGGACAATTGACATCGAGCTGTATTAGGTCAAATAAAGTATTAATAGAGACAAAGATAAAGAAATTCATTTCTAACGGCCTTCACTCTAAATACTTTTTAGTAGGATTATTCATGAGTCTGAACTCACTCGATAAGAAAGTTATAGAACGCTCCAAAGTGCTTTGTCTTAGCGTCTTACCCTTAATGTTTGAAGATGAAAAATTCAGAGAACTAGTCGAGTATAATATTCTCAATCATGAAGATCTCAGAGCTTTGGTGTCTTACATTAAAATTTAAGAAAACTTTTTAATTAAACTAGGGGATTTAAATATTTAAAATTATTTAAGAGGTAGTTGTAAGAAGTCTTATTTCTCTAACAAGGCTTTAATATGTTGAATGAAAAGTTTTATAAAGTAATTTTGGATAGATACTTATCTAACTGTGTTATTTAATCAGCTTTAATAAATTTTACTAAATATAGCTTAGTGTCTTTTGATAACAAGAACTTTTACAGATTTATAAAGTAGATATTTAAAGATGAAGAAACTTACAATATGCGCAATCATTTTGAAAAGTATTTCTCAATAAGCGGCTTACTAAGAAATACGTTAAACGAAATCATCAAACTCTAATAGCTAGAACGTTTTTCAGAGTCTATGCTTTTGAAGGTTCTAGATATCGTGACCTACTTCGTGGGTAATTTACAGCTAAGAAGAGCTCCTTAAGTAGAATAAACTCAGCAGTCTTTCATTTTCGACAACTTAATAGACTACAAGTCCTTTGAATTCTTAAGCAAACTGTATAAAATATCTGAGAGACTTGTTGACTATGACGACGAGAGTATCATAATGAACATGTGGTATAAAGTGGTAGAAGGTAAAATTGCAAACTTCGAAATCCTAGCTAAGTTCTTAGTCCACCATTTAAGTGCCTACCTTCTTAAACTGTAAAGTTTAGCCAAGGGGCAAAAGAATGGAGAAGTCAAGGAAAAGGCTCAAGAGAAGAAATCTAAAAGGAAAGGCAAGGATACCAATCAACCAATCCAAAGTGAATACTCAATTGAATTTGAAAAGCAGAAGCGATATGCTATCAGCATCTTCAACTATATAAAGGCTAGAACTGCTCAAATGGATTTGAGGAATAGTATCCAAGTGCAAGCTAATTCAGTCACTTGGTCCCAGAAAATGATAAGACTACTTTCACGAGTATCACTAAATATTCATAGCAAATATGTTCTAGAGAAGATCAAGCTCAAGAAGATATTGCAAGAGATTCATAAGGAAATCAATGAGTCAGGAGTCAAACTTCAACTAAAAGGAGGCTTAGAAACAAACTTTAATGTACTTTAAAGTAAATTTTTAACTTTGATGTGGTAAGAAAGGGAAATGTGAGAATGTCTGTAAATATGTCTCAGCTTCTCTAAAGCTAAACCTTCTTAGAAACTTTCGCTGCTAAGAACAGGAAAGACAAGTGTATTATGAAAAATCTAATGTTCAGAATTAGAAAAATCATGCTAGAGAAGTATGAGGAAGTTTCAGGGAAATCATCACTGGACCATTTGCAATAGTTGATAATAAAGTACCTTGAGAATACTTTAGTATTTATCACAAATGACGTAGAGAGACCTACATAAGTCATTAATTTTTCTGCAAAAGAGCAAATCAGTGTAGTCTTGATCATGATTGTACTATTTTAGGCTAAATATTAAATTTAGAAAGATAGATTGAATAAAAAATCAATTTATCTCTACTATAAAAATGTCTAGGATAACAGTTGACTTGATTATAAATGATCGGAACGAGAATAGGTTCTACTTTTTACTAGAGACCTTTAACAAGCTCTCAATAAATATATCTTCAGTTTAAAAAAGTACTTCAACTTTAAGTAGTTTACAACTTAGACTATCTATTCTGAGTAGCTGAAAGTAATGGAGAAAGTCCATTCTATCATAAATTTGAAAGACTGCATCGATCATTTTAACATCTTCACAAAAGTCTTATTTAAGTAGCTTTAGAATCTATATTGCAGCCCTTATTTACAGTACTATATGATCTAGATCTGGCAAAATGCTCTCTACAAAAATAGAGAAACCATTCTCTAGAAAGCGCAATAATAAGTGCAGACTTCCATTCATGAAATGCAAGTTCTCAAGTAATCATAGAGTATGACATTCAGTAGACAACTGGTCTTGAATATAATGTAATCTGCTTTCTTTGGAATCCACTAAGTTTCTCAGCAAACTACTATCATTGAAGATCACTATAAAAAGTACATTTTTGTAAATCTGATACAGCACTCTAATAATTATTTCACTTTTTTATTTATTTCACATGAATAGCTTGCTAGAATTTGTGCTTCCCACCAATCAAATAAAGCTCTCTCACTTGAAATAAATGGCTAACAGCGATTTTGAGCATACATAGATAGCTTTCGCAAACAACTCAATCTTCTGGTTAGCCTTTTCTTGTTTGGAATGCGCTAGCATGCACTCGCTAGATGCAGAAGTAGAAAACATAAATCCATCCTCTTTGAATGCTTAAATCGCTAATTAAATCAAGGAGCTGTAGGTTATCGGAATCAAGGCTCTCAGAAGGATTCTTGAGGAATCTGATTTCCTCAAAAACTTAATAGCCATTTCAAAACTTTCTCCTCAATTTTACGCATATAGCCACTCTATGGCTAAAAATTAAGCCTCTCTTCTCAGCTTAAATCTATTTTTAAATTTTGAAGCTTGATATTCGACACCTTAGAGAATCCAAGTGCAATCGAAGATGCGATGAAAAGTTTAATAGTGACAATTAGAGTCCAAGATTACAAGCTACTAAATAGCCAGAAAGAAAAAGACTTAGGAGAACTCGAGCTGTAGAGATTCTTCTTGCTTCTTCCTTTCTTATGGCAGCAATTCTCTTTCATTCTCAAGGGGTCTTAAGTTCCTCAGCAGATTTTCACCAGCTATAGAAGCATAGTATAGCTGCTGAAGAAATCTCTTCCATCTATAGGAATAGATAAGAAGAAAGATATCTTTGAAAAGCTGGATACTATTCAAAAAGAGGCAGAGAAAAATGAAGAGAAACTTATCAAAAAAGAATTTGAAGGACTAGCCTTGCTTACTGTGCAACTCTGCTACCAAATGAACTGTCCACATGTAGCTTTTGAAGTCGAAAAATTCATGCTTGCTATGAGAAAGGCAGCACCTAGCTCTTTTTATCCCAAAGGATAGACTCCTGGAGGACCTTAAAGTACTGCAAGTGTTGTGGATAAAATCAAACTTGATGTCTTCATCAAGATCATTATTTTTGCAATAATTTTTCCCTCAATTATTTCCTTCCATAGCTTATTTCATAATAATGAATTCATCGTAGAAAATGAATTGACTTTGCCTGAAGGAGTTCTTCCATTTAAAGAGTAGCACTTTTAAAATATGACTGACAAAGTATACTTTGGTGAACTTCTGGGAGAAGAAGTCGCTTCGATTAAACCTGAAATGAGGCCTTTGTATTTTGGTTTCAAGAATATCATTCTGAAGGAGATTGAAAATATAGACAAAGAGATCGATATTAAATAATTCTTTTTCGGATAATCTGGTTCAACCACTACTCACCAGAAATAAGGTTCTTAGGGTTTCACTCCAATCCAAGAATCGCAAATGGAATCTCAAAGTGATAGTGCTGCTTTAAATGAAAGTAATTTTAGCAACGCATACATGAAAATTGCAACTAAAAATAAGAGACTCAAAGTAAATACTAAAATAGCTCCTCAGTATCTCAGCTAAAAATAAATTAATTCTCTAGTTTCAAATACCAGTTAAATCTTGTTTAGAGAAAAAAGTGACTTAAATTAGTGGATAGAATATGGAGCTAAGACGGATTGGAACTGCAGCAATAAGCAAGTATCAGGAAGAAACAGAACAGAAAATGCCTGGAGGAGGAATTTCACCAA
Source organism: Tetmemena sp. SeJ-2015 (assembly GCA_027382625.1). Taxonomy (NCBI): domain Eukaryota; phylum Ciliophora; class Spirotrichea; order Sporadotrichida; family Oxytrichidae; genus Tetmemena; species Tetmemena sp. SeJ-2015. The sequence goes on from JAJKFJ010020979.1 coordinate 287,575, forward strand.
GCAGATTCAAACATCTCTAAAATCATGAAGTTTTTTTAATACTTTATCTGAATTAGCAATACAAGAGTAAATATCAAAACGCAAACACTGACGATATAAATTTTGCTCACTCCCCTATTATAGCGAATTCTTTTTCAAATTTAAATTAGCCCATTTTAATTTAATTTTTGGATAACCACTTAAGGTCAATAAAGGATCATTTCTTTGAAGACGATGATATCCATGTGAATGCACATTAAGCAAGTTAGTCCTAGTCAATACTAAATAAGTAAAGGGAAGTCTTATAAAAAATAGAGGCCTCAGATATAGCTTTAAACGAGAGAGAAGATGATAATGATAGCGAGTTTCCAGTATAATTTGTGAATGACGAGGAAGATGAGGCTATGGTCATTTAAAAGTCCTAAACTAGGATCTATCAGGAAATTGAAAAGAGAGATTAGAGGCCTTTGAATTCTGGCAAGAATGCAAATGAGGTACAAGAGGCAGTAAACTCTTCCAGCAGTGAAGATCCAAGAGAGAAGCTTAAGTAAATGATTCAACAGTAGCGGCAAAATATGCCAGGTACCAGCTAAATAAGCCCCTTCTAAATATCAAAAGAATGCTTAACAGTCATAGATGCTACTTCAAAATTAGTATCATAACCCGAATGACGGCTTCAAAGCGCAGAGCATGCAAATCTAGCACAGATAAATGAACGAAGATAGCTTCTAACAAAAGGTTTATTAGGAATAATAGAAACAGCAAACTATGCAATTAGAGCATGATATGGGAGGCATAGCAACTTTTAGTAAGCATGCTCCGAATTAAAATTAGCAGCCTCGCCATCATCAAACTCAGCAGAACTTTTATTAGTAGCAGTAATATTTCTAAACTCAAGATGTTGGCTAGATGAACTTTTATCCTGATCAATTAAATAATCATCATAGTTACATCTAGTAGTAACATAATCAAACACAGTAAATTGGATATATGCATGAATCGATCCCATCTCATTACTCACATCACTAATCAGTTTCTTAGGCTGCATCTTATTAACCCCAGCCAAAGCTCAAACAATCAAGCAGACCTACAGATATCGCAACAAATCCGAATTTTGTTGCGGATCGAGTCTCTTAAATATTTGATGAGATATCAGGCTCTCAACAGATGAGTAGGAGAGGTACAAATCAGCAACATTAAAACTATCCTTCATTTAATGAGGCTGAGAAACATCAAATTTAGCAATACTCAAATCAGTAAAGGACCTAAGAAAAGCAACAGCCATCTACTAAATACCCATGGTAGCAAGACTCGGTTTCTTAAGACTTGAAATAGCCTCAGCATTTGTTTAAGTCCTAACAGATAGACTAGTTTGCACCTCCACAGGGTCAAAACCTTTAGATTTAATTTTAATTTGTTAAAACCTGAAAAGTGTTTAAGTTCAAAACTTTTAGTTCAATGATTAGAATCCTTAAAGACAGAATCTGCGAAATACAACCAAAGTTATAGACTATAAAGAGCAGAATTAGAACCCTCGATAAGGAAAAGCTCTTGATCAGTAGTTGATTGAACTAGTCAATGATAGCTAAAGATACCCGCGATTCCAAAGTTTCCTCACTTAGAATAAGAAATTTGATCTGGATTATTTGAACTTCTACTTGAAAGTTATTGAGTTTAAGAACGAAGTTAATTACTCAAAGGTAAATATATTTTGAACCATTTTATAGCAATCTATAGGCAAAACTTGCAGCTGGAATAATAATTGACAAGTATTTGAGCGAGGATGCTTAAAACTACATAAATTTGGAGAACTACATTGTAACTCAAATTATTAGTGATTACGAGGTGATGTGTACTAATCCAAATCAAAAAGTTAACTTCTATCTCTTTGAATAGTCTACTGCTAATGTAAGTTTATTATATTTAAACTAACTGTTTCCTTTAGATTGAAAGAAGTTTGCAAAGATTTATAGAAGAGTTCAAATCACAAGCATAGATAAAATGATGGAATTATATATTTGTGATTAAAGTTTTATTTCTGTTTACTTAGCAATACAATTAGAATTGCATTTTGTAAATAAATTTATTAAATTAATCTAAAATGGGGAAAAAGAAGAGAGGAGTGACTGTCCTTCAGCCATTCTGTTTTTATTGCGACAAGGAATTTATGAATGCAAATATTCTTCTGCAACACCAAAAGAATAGACACTTCGCCTGCAAGCAAAGCAACTGCAACAGAAAGTTCTCAACTGCGGCATCTATGTCCACTCACATGCTCTAGGTACACAACATCGCCGTCTCAAAGTAAGACTTTGAAATGTTTTAGCTTAATTTCAATTAGGGTACCAAATGCTAAGGCAGGCAGAGATTAAGTGGATATCAATGTCTATGGAATGGAGGGAGTCCCAGCTGAAGTAATAGAAGAGAGACTGGCTTTTAAGATGAAAAAGAAAATGTAAAAGCTAGAGAGAGAACTCCAAAAGATGGGCATAAATGTAGACGATCCAAAGTTCAACATCAAGGATTATGATGTCCCAGAGCCAAGACCATCTAAAAGAAAGCCTGCGATGTTTCCACCTCCTGGAATGCCACCCCCAGGTATGTATTATCCTCCACCAGGCATGGGCGCTCCTCCTGGACCACCTGGAATGGGTGGCCCTCCACCAGGAATGGGTGGTCCTCCTCCAGGAATGGGTGGACCTCCACCAGGCTTTATGAGAATGCCTCCTCCAGGTATGCAAGGGCCTCCTGGCGGCCATATGATGAGGCCTCCTATGGGTGGTCCTCCTCCTTAAGGTTTCCCACCTATGGCAAGAATGCCTCCTCCTCTTGATGAATTTGGGAATCCTCTTCCGCCTCCTCCAGGTTACCAAGGACCCCCACCAGGCTACATGGGTCCACCTCCAGGCCAAGGCTAGTTCCCTCCCCAGCCAAGAAACCAGATTCAGTTCTCAATGATGGATGGAGACAAAGCCACTCCAGTTGGTTCAAATCCAGATCAGAGTTGATTAATTTTAATTAATTTGATAATTGTCTTTAAATAATCATTTATCTCCTCCTTCAATTTAAAATGAAGTCTCAAATCTACAACAATTCTGAGATCTAACGATTTAACCTTGCAGATTTCAACAGAGCTATAAATCTAAAGGACTAGCAATAATGAGTGAACTAAGGCTACTATCAGGATAATTAACAGCCTACATTTTAATATGCAGAGGAAGATAGAAGAGCAAATTAATAGAAGGAGCATTTGTTCAACGGATAATAAGTCAACCCTTACTAAAATAATATAAATTCTTCAGTGGAACAACTCTTAACCAATAGGATACTATAGTCAATTTATTTTTACAATTTTAATTGATAAGTATTGACCAGCTTAACACTTCCAGCTTTGAAAACTCAAATACATTCTTAAACTCAAACAACTAGCATACAAGAGATAAGCTTTAAGCATACTCAAATAACCCTTCTACTTCTGAAATATATGAAAATGGCTTTAAAAAAGGCCTTTTAAAATACTAAGATTATAATGAACAAAGATAAGCAGGCTTTAGGAGTTTAGTAGATCTCCATTCATTCCAAAGAAACGAAATCATCTCTAAGTAAGCATATCAACCAACTGCTGGACTTAACTAATGATGGTTACAGCCTGCATAAAGCGAATCTTGCATCATGCCAAACTACATGAATGCTTAAGATAGAAATCAAGCCAATCTCAATAGTTATCTTGAAAGAGGCTCACTCATTTCTTAAAGGCCCAAATTGCAGAATAACTTCAGTCAATTGTTTCAACTCAACAAATCTTCACTCGCAATATAAAATAGTAGCTGCTCAATCAAAGATGTGTCAATATAATTTAAATAATTAAGATGACTTAAATGACTCTGATGAAGTATCAGATGGAATTTAAAGTGATGGAGAAAGTGATGAAGCTGAAAAGATGGAAGCGAAACTAAAGTAATAGGTGATGACTTAGCAAGTAAATGCTTACGACGCAGATTATTTTATAAGAAATATAAGGATAGAAAATTAAGAGCCCTCGCAATAAATAAGCACAGAGAGAAAAACCTATTGGAGTTATTAAGGACGAAGAAAAGTGTAAACTTTGCTTTTATAGTCAGATAGTTTTAGAAAAGGTAATATTGTTTAGTTAGTAAATACCTGCAGAGTCAGGTGTCTGCACCTCTGTGACTTCTAAAGCTCACCATTAAAGATGTTAGCCATTCATGTTTTATGAAGGCTCTGAAATCGATAATGCTCCTTACTAAGACGAATTACCAATAAATAATTTTTTTATGTTTACGAACTAAGCGCTATCAATAGAAAGCAAAGTGTGAAGTCTAATAAAGAAGATCAAAGCTTCGTTATCTTAAATCCGATGATGAGATATAGTGCAAATTTAAATTCAATTTATGTTTGCAATTGAAGGCCATAGCTAACAACTCTAGAAATGTGAATTGATATCAAATTAAGACCACCTAGACAGGAGTTATGATGCTTTAGGAAACTAAAATTTTTCTCGTGTTGAAAAATCTCCAAATACAGGAGCCAAAAGCTCTAGGAGCATAGTTGACCTGAGGTTATGCAGTTCTCCTTTTGAAAAGAAAACTTCTCGTGCCTAAGATTTCGTAGATGATTAAGATGAAAAGTTCCAGTTAAACAGAGGAGATATGAGTGCTTCTTAGTAGTAGCTGGAATAAGATTACAATGAATCTTAGCTTGTCAATCTAAGATCCTCACTTGATTTTAACGCAACTTCTTCTATTGCAAAAAGGCATTTTAATCAAAGCAATTCGTAAGCATTGCATCTATTGCAAAACGAATACCAGGCTGATTTTGGTATCCATAGATAGTAGACTTCTTCTAATCACAAGGATTGCAACTAAAGTGTTCTAAAAAGAAGTATTATCAAGAAGGCAATGAATGAATCGTAGTCAGACTACGAGGGCACAGATCTAATAGAAGTAAATGATGAAACTAAGAGAGTAGAATCTCAGGCGTCTGACTAAAAGAATGATCAATAACTAAGCTCATAGCCAACTCCCAAATTGCTAATCAGGAAACCAAGAAAAGCAAGTCCCAGTTAGAACCACCACAGCTTGCTAAATTCCCAGAGAACCGAGAATTCAAACCATTTCCCCCAATAAGCTCAAATAGGCTCTTTAGTGCATGAGAATACTTAAAATTTCCAAAATATACAATTCTTCGAGAGCTTCGCTCTAGACTCTTAAAAGCTAAACACTAACAAAGACTGTCCTTCTCAATCTTTGATAATCCCAAGTAAGACTATAGAGAATTAGCAGCCAACAACTTAGTAGCCAAGCAACCGAAATATTCTTCTTAAAGAAATATATGAACAACAGAAATATCCAAGCTTTGGAATAGAGCAAGACTTCTTAAGAAAAGTAGAGAATGAAAGAGAAGAAATCTAAGAAATATCTCGAAGAAAATAAGCACCTCGTACCATAGATATCATCTCAAAAGCACTTGTCTTAGTATTATCGAATAGATCGTAAAAAACAGAAAGAACTTAATGATTTTTCCTAATCTTAATCATTATCAAAATCTTTCACCACTAAAAATTTGAAAAGCAACAAGGATATCAGCCAGAGAAACAATTGTATAGATTCTGAATATACAACCCCAAATATCATGATTTTTTTATCAGTGAATTTAATTTATACTTGACTATAGGTTGAATATTAATACATGATAGAGCAAAACCGATGAAGATAGAGTTCTAGAAAAAAGTGCTATATGCTAAATTAGAGATAGTTTATTAGAATTATGTTTTAAATTTAATGAGGGATTCAGCTCCTGCTAAATAAATACCAAGATGATAAAAACACTCCATCAGTCTCTGTTTCAGTTTTAGTGTCTGCGCTTTGAGTAGTTGTTTTAGTAGGGTGAGTGCAGACTCCTTTTGGATGTTGTAATCAGAGAGGGCCTGATTGCTCTTGTTGAAGATCTTGTTGTGGATGTTGTTCAGGAGTACGCAAATGCAAGCAGACTTTTGAATTTCTTTGAGGTTTGCAGCGAAGATATGTCTCTTTTGAACTGGAGGTGATATCTCGTTACTCTGAGTGCTTGATTCCTCAGTTGACATTGTCAAGTTTTAGTGGTTGAGCTTATTGTTGTAGAAGTAGTAGTGGTTATTGTGGTTGATGTGGTTGATGTTGTTGTAGAGGTAGACATTTAAATTAAAAATATTATATATTTAAAGCGTAATATTTATATGAATCACAGAACAAGGACACAAACTCAATGTGTTTATAAGTTAAACCAATCAACGATCATGTGTTTATATTCACCTTATAATAACACTTCAACAGTGAATGTGACTATCACGCATGACACTTCAAGCACGTTTCAATAGTAGGCCAACGAAAGAAGAACTAAATTAGAGCTCTAAAAGTTTTAAAAGCAAAATGAGATGCTTCTAATAGAAAATCTAGAACTAAGAGAGTAAGTCAAAAGATAGGCAGATTAAATCGATATTCTTTAAAAGGTTAACAAGAGTTTATAAAAGAATCTTAAACTAACTTAATCAAGCTGATATTTGCAATTGAAAACTATCTTGTTTTAATAAAATAAAATAATTCAATTTAATTATGAATCAATCGTGAAGTTTTCATATTGAAATTGAACATCCATAAAATATTTAATTTGAATAAAACCTAAATTATTTGAAAATTTTCATATATTCAATGCTGTAAACTTTTTCTTAAAAATTCCTCTGATTGCTATTCCTAATTTTAATAGGCCCCAAAGCTTTAGTTAAAAGTGAGGCTGTTTTATTGCTTGTAGTTCACTGACATATTACTGTTTATAATAAATAATGTAGATTAATTAGTTATGCTTGAATACTTGAGGTATTTGATGAGCTTAGGGACTTGTTTAATAAATTTCCTAATTTTTGTGAATCTTAATACTCACTGCTTGTCCGCTGATTAAGTCATTCAAGATGTGAGGAGGATTTTCAACATTTGGGTAACGAGGATTTGATCTACTATTGTTCAATGAATAGGCATTACTATTGTTTAAGTTATTTCTGAACTAAGAAACATTAATGCAAAATTATGGTAAAAAAACCCCAAAACCCCATAAATATTGAAAGAAAGTGAAAATAAGTTGTGTATATTAAATTTCTGATATGCTATAACTTATAATCAATCTAAACTTTTCCTTTCATCAATCTAAAGTCTTAAAGGAAGGTGACCTTGACGTCTGTCTCATATTCCTTGGATTTTATACCTTTACGTGCTTCCTCTATCTCAGATAACTAGATTGTGTTAGTTTCATAGGTTGCTTGATTTTTACTTTGTTACTTTTTCAAAAGGTTCTGATACCTTGTCTATCTTACATGTCTTGTTGCGAATTAATATTGCCTCATCATCACTTTCACACTAGTAGTATTCCTTGGTTTCATATCGCATTCAAGTAAGATTGCAACTATAGACCAAATGTCCACTGCACTGAACCTGAGCCAAGTCTATCTCTATGGGAAGTAGCCTGCAGTTCCCTTTGCACCGATGCTTCTCAATGTTTTTCTCTTCTTAACAACTCTGTTGAAGTCTAGACAATTGCTCTGACTGGTTTCAAAGTTTTATCATGAATGTTCTCTGGCTTGAAGAATATCTGTGCACGCATCCCCCACTCACTGCAAACTCATCACTCCTCTAACGAGTCAGTGAGAATAGCAGTAAAGCTAGTACTTGCTGCGCCTCGTGCTGAGAAATTCTCTAGATGATCTCCCCATTTAGGAAGGCGAATGCGATGTAATAATGATCGATAAGAACACCAGCCCAGATGAAGAACGTACTTCAAAGTTTTTGTCCCTCGCTTCTCTCAACACTGTCAGTTCGTTCGCGAACTCAATACCTCTCTCTCCTTCTTTACAAGGTATTCGTAAGGGAAGATCTTGTAAGCATGCTCTTCTTGTATGATGGTGTCTCTGCTTCGCATCAGCAAGGTGAGGTAATTTTGAACACACTCCTCCAAAAGTACAACTCTCAAGCATGGAGTCCTGCTTTGAGCTAGCTGACTTTACTGACACCATACATACACTAAAGGCTTCTGATTCATGAACACAATCTTCCTCTTCTTCTCTCTTGCTTCCTCTTTAGTTGAACCTTGTCAAGGTTTCGTGCTTGCCTCTTGGCTGGCACCATCTTTAAAGTTTTCTTTATCCTCATTACGAACTCAGCCATGTTTTTCTTGAGGATGTGTTTTTTGAGGAAAGCAGAGTGAGAGAATGTCCGCTCACAGTTGAGCAAGATAGCGACCGTCCACTTCTAATGCTTCATATAGATCTTAGGTTTGTTTGAGTGGACTTCCTGATGTGCCGCTTGAGGCTCTCTCTGAAGGATATTCGAACTGTCGTTGACATACTCGCATTCAAAAGTTCTTCTCCTCATTGATCTCTGGAGCAGCAACAAAGAGGAGCAAATCAGGTGCGATAGTTTAAAACGCCCATCGACTTCTCAACTCTTGGCTGGACAATTTAAAGAACAGAGATCACTTGCTCGAGCTCAAGTTCAGAAGGTCTCCTTGCACTTAGTGCACACAGAACTTGTTTGGTTGCTGTTCCGAACATTAGTTAGCTTGTGTTTGCTAAGGTTGTAACTTGTTTCTTAGCTAGGTAGGTTGCCATCTTAAATTCAAATTTTAAATTATGAAAGATCCCCCCCACTTATTATTATGTATGCTGCTGCCTAGGTGCGAGCACTCACGAGAACATCAGAGTGCAAAAGATGTCAGTTATTGATGTTCTTCATCTTTCTTATTATTATTAGATCGCTCGGCATAGTTTATTTCTCGGTTACTGCTTGATTTTTTGCTACGAATTAAGATTTCAAAAGGCGCAGTTATAGTGCTACTAAAATTCGTTGGCACCATGTTAGTATGTCGACGTCCACAGAAGGCTGTAATAATAGCTGCTACCTAATGTTCATTTGCAACGCTTATTGAACTTGCTACTAATATTAGTGACAGCAACTTTGTATTGCTACTAATTAAGTTTTAAGTATAATAGTATTAATTTAATGGGCACCCATAATAAAAAGGAGCTCATCTTCACAACTTGCACCTGATTCGCTTAGTCCTCTAGCTCTATCTATTTCAGGCTTGTCATCCTATAGGATCTCACTATTTAATAAATAGTAAGACTTTAGCTCGTTCGGATCTACAATAATAATAACTTTGATTTTTCAAATAGAAACAACGAGTACTCGAGCAAAGATGGTGGAAAACTTGAAATGTTAAGCGAATTAAGAGTTGGAAGCGCAAGAGTTTGAGCAATCAGCTTCCGAAGCAGGACGCCTCTACAGGTACCGTCACTTGCAATGGTAAGAAAGCTCTCTAAATATGGAGTAACAATAATCTAGTTGGTTTGTTCCTTCCGACAATGTGTGGAACAAAGATCTCGTTCCTCAAGCAATTCTTGCTGATGAAGTAAGCCATAGCTCTCAAAATAAAAATGTCCACATGATGGAGATCCCAAACTATCCTGAGATCTCAGTCCACTAATATGTATGACGATGCGAAGGGGGAGTTCCGGAGGTTGCTCTATTCCTTCCTAACAAGGAACAACGCTCAAACAAGTTGCCCAGAACGAAGGTTCTTCTTGGCGTCCTTGCTACTGTACGTGGAGAGTACCTCAAAGAGATCATTGAAGATGCCCACAGGAAGAGATTCTAAGTAGAAGGAGAACGAACCCAAAGAAGCAAGGAATAGTTATCAGCGACGAATGGTTTGGGCAGCTTCAGAAGTATCCCTACTTCTCTAGTAAGTTTTAGAGTTTAACTGTGTAGAGAAAACCTGGCACTGGCATCTACTTAATGAAGGAGAGAGCAAAGGTATTCAGAGCACGGAAGCAAAATACAAGCATGGAGGTGAGCAAGCGTCTATCACTATACAAACTTAGGGACGAGATGCACATAGATGCGGGAGCAAGGTTCGAAGATGAGGAAGCTAGGTCCATCTGGCCCAACTGAAGAGAAAAAGGAACCTCTTAAGAATCCCTTCTTCCCAGATAAGCCAAAGTGACTTAAGTCATTTAATGCAAGAAGAGAGTACTTTTCCTAAATATTCACTCTACCTAATCTCGCACATAACTTTGTCCTTCTCTCTTCCACTCTCTTACAACTACTCACTATTTAATCCTCTGTATCGATAGCTTAGATCAGCAGTCAAAGTGTAGAGCATGCTTCTTATAGTGTCCCTTACCTAAGTTCCAGTAAAACTCAATGCCGTTGAACTCTGGCGAGTATGGACCATTAAAAACAGGAGTGATGTTCAACTCAGCGTATTCCTTCTTCGCTTCTTTTGTCTTGTGTACGCTGAGGTTGTCAACGAGTAGAACGATCTCACCGTCTGTGATCTTCTCTCTGGGCTTCTTAAGGAACGCAACATACTGCTCTGCTTGATAGAGCGAGGATGAAGGACATAAGCTTCTAAGGCTGAGTCTTCGCTGATTCCTGCAAGTAACGCAACTTGTAGTTATATTTACTTATACTCGTAAACTTCTACGTTATCGTGCTTCTTGTACAACCTTTTTCATGAAGGTGTTGTGTGGAACACAGCTTCGTCAGCACATACAAACTTCCCGCTATCCTCTCTCACACCTGAGCAGCTAGTCGTAATATATTTCATCAGATTATTATTAATAAAATGGCTAGTGAAGTCTATAATAACGCCTTCACTCGATTCACAGTTTTGTACGTTAGCATTTCAACGATAGATGTTTGCTACAGTCTACGAGAGATCTTGAGTTAAGGAAACTATCTATGGAAGATCTTCGCGGGCTACTCCAAACACTGAAGTGCGCTTAGTGGCCGAAGAGTTTGAGGATCAAATAAATAATAGATGTGCACATCTTGAAACGTTAGAAGTGCGATGAGGAACACTGCACTCCTAACTCCTTGCTCATCTGCAAAGCAACTTTCAAATGCGAAAGTATAGTGCGCGCTGGCACTCTCAACATTTTGCGATGGGTTTGATGTTGAGAACTGGCTATTACTAATGAAGAGGGTGACTACATCCATACCTTAGAGTCAAATGAAACTGAATAGGATGGGTCATGTAGTTATTTTTGAGTAATTTCGCGTTTGACTGGCATGATTAAAATAAATTAATAAAGAAATTAATTATACACCAACTTATTTTCACTTTCTTATCATATTATGGGGTTTTGATTGTTACTCAATAAGCTCTGTGTATTTAATTAACTCAAACTATTTTACAAATATTGCTGATGATGTTATTTGTGAGATTTTGAACCATACTATCCAAGGCTAGATTCTTATCTGGCCTTGAGTGATAGATAGTACTCCCAGCGACTTTGTATTTTCTATTGGTTGATGCATTTCTGTAGTGCTTTATAAAACCAGCATTTTTGTTGGTAGAGCTTTGATTAGGTTCATTATATTGAGTCTGTCTAATTTTCTCTCTCAGAATCTAATTTGAAAAACATTCCTCGGGAAGATTTTTAAGGTTAAGAGTTTGCTTCGAAAGCTTGGGCTAATTATTCCTCATCTAAGAATTATTGCGATAAGCCGTAATTGTCGGAGGTGTATGTGTGGCTTCTTGCGATATAATTCTATCAGTGAGAGGATTCATGTCATCAAGATTAAGAGGAGGGGAAGCTTATTCAGGTTATAAATCTGCCATCAAAAATTTAGGCTACTCCAAAAACTAAGTGTCCTTAAAATTAGGTTGCTCTTTGCTTTACTGTTCCCTAGTTGAGAGCTAGTTTTAAAAGTCAGTTGATTATTCTATTGGCTGAGGGCTTTTAATATCTAACTTTATGAAAGTCAAGTTTTACTTCTAAGCCTTGGAGATTGTTTCCGCTTTTTCATTTATCTCTTTCTACACATTAAAAGCTTCTATCAAGGTTTTTGTTGACTTTCTATGTGTTTTAAAGTTACTATTTTAATTAAGAGACAAATCTGGTAGTTAGTTGATTGAAGACTTCTTTACTGCTTTAAGGTGGTGATGATTTCCCATCAACTTCCTCTTTTACTAAAGAGCTTCTTTGAAAGAGTCTAATGAAGCCTGAAGCTCTATGCTCGGGAAATAAGATTGCTAAAGTGCTTAATACTCGGGTGATTGATAGCTGTCTAAATCTGGCTAGTCTACCTACGCCTGCTAAATACTCTCATCAATTATTCCCAAAGCTTTGAGGTCCTTGTTCTAGCTAAAATATAAAAGCTAGGTTGTCGAGAATTGTACAGCTACTTTGTAGTTGCCAACCTAGGACTATTCTTTTAAGTTTTTGAGTTCTTGATTCTACTCTTAAGGTCATAAATCTTAAACTTATTGATAAACTTTGCAATAGTAACTGTTTCATCAAACATCTGCTCCTTCTTTTGACTATTTATTCTCTACCTTTCGAGCTTCCTCTACACTACTAGAGTATCAAGAGCAGGATGATTGTCCTTACTTCCTGACCTATTTGAGGCAATTTTATTTTAGCTGAGATTAGGTTCTGCAAACCTTGATTTTTTATGATTAAATTCATTTTGGCCGAAGGTTTAGTCTTGATCATTGTGACTTATAAAATTGCTTCCCATGTTATTGCTGTATATGATCATATTATTTGAGTTACTCAATGGTTTTTTACCTGTGCTATTCCTTCCTAGACTACCGCTGCCTTGCTTTTAAGATTTATAATCTGAGTAGGCCTGCAATCCATGGTGAAGGATGTAAGTTGGAGTATTAATTTACTCTTGCTAATCTCTGAGGTTTTTAATTAACTGCTAATACATCTCCTTATTGTCCATATGAGAACGCAGAAGTGATCCCTTTACTTTTATATTCCTCTTTTAGTTGTTGCTTACTATTATTGACTCTTATTACCCATAAGAAGGTCTTTTAGGAGTGCCTAGTAGAGAGTTAAAGTTAAGAAGTTCCCCATTGGAAGGAATAGCAGGTTACATTTAAATTGCTTAGGGAGTGAGGTACTAATTTATGGTGTTCAAGTAGGCCCTTTTTAATTGGGAGAAACAGTTACTAAATCAAGAGGTTATTGCAATTTTAGTTTGATGCCTTGATGCTTTTTCTCTCTTTAGAATTTTACAGGAAGCTCCTTTTCCATTATTGGAAGTTGAGGAAAATTTTCTTGCATTTATTCTTTAGGAATCATTGTAAAATTTTATCATAATGATATTAATTAAATAAAAATGGAAAAAGAAGTTATAAGTAAGCAATCGTAATTTTAGTTCATTTAAATTATATATAAGTTAATCCATGTCAAAGCTCTATAATTAAACTTGAAGAGATTTTTATGCATCATTTGTAAAATCTTCCGAAAATCCTAATAGCATATCTTTAGATAATTTTGAGTAGTGCAGTCAAAAAATTATATTCGAAATACTAAAACTTTCTACAATTAGATCTTAACTATACTTATTTTTCCAAAAGGTATAAAGTTTATTCACTTGATTTGGAAGATTATGACTTTTGATATTTTATAATTTGAAGCCATAGCTAAAGCCACCTGTAGCATTGAGAGATTATAATTCTTAAATTCTGAGGTTAGGGACGAGTGGACGAAGATTAGAAGTAGATGGTGGTTCTAGTGAGCCCCTTTTATTCTGCCTGTTGAAATATATTCTTGACGTAAGAGGATCCTCATCTATTTTAACTTAAGGTTAGATGATATTACTTTTATTTTAAACTATACTTACTGATTTGGTATTTGGACGAAAGTAGCATTTACGCATACCTATGTTTCAGAGACCTTGAGTTCTTATAGTTATTAAACAGAGAGTCTATTTTATCTATAGTTCAAGCAATTAAAAACCACAATCACTAACAAAAACAATGACTCGCTTATAGATCCTATACTTACTTATTTTATCCTCCATCGTGTCGAAGAGATTACTCTGATTAACTATTTTTTCAAGAGACAAAGGAGGAACTAATTCTCTTTGTTTTGAGAGAAGGCTTTGGTATTCCATTAATGCCAATCCAATTCCGTCTTAAATATTTTATTATCTACTTTATTACAACAAATGCTTTACTCCTTATACGTAAATATAGGAGTGAATAAGAATTATGAATAACTATCAAGTAATTATTCTATTATAGAAATTTAGACAGTATTTATTTATCATGGAAACTACAAGTAAAGTACTTAGGAGATTCATTTATAGTGTATATTTAGAAATACAAAAAGTTTACTACTTAATCTGAGGACAGTTATAGCAGTTTGCACTCTAGTTTCGGAGGAGGAGAAGTCATAACTCCTGACTATGTGCGAGGGATGAAGCGAGCTAGTGATCGATTGCTCTGCTCTCTAAGGGATAATGCCGTTATTCGCTTTGGAGAGTACTAAATCAAAGATTACAACTCAGGGATAATACTGATGAGTATCAATGAAGAACAGCAAGAGTACGCGCACTCTCTCGCGCTTCAGGAAGAGGATGAGGGCTAACAGTCTCTTGAGACTAGAACAATTAGATACGAATTCATAATATGAATGTTATATTTATTCGGTCCTCATTTCTTGGATTTGCAGACACTCTCACTCAAACTTCAGTTCTATATCGATGGAGATGAACCAGTGAAAGACCTTCTACTGATTGAAAGGTTCTACTTCCGCGATCGACTTCTATCCAACTTCGAATTCCAGTTTCCTTTCTGCATGCCGAAGAGCAAGAATGAGTGTGAATTCATCTACGATCTCCCTGTTTCAACTGACGAGGAAAAGCAAGAAATGATTGACAATCCTTGGGAAGCTAAGTCTGACAGTTACTTCTTCGTCAATCAACAACTTATCGTACACAATAAAGCCGCTTACAATTATTCTTATTGATGAGCCAAATTCTAGAACAGGTGATAATTGAACCTATTCTCGACTGATCATACGACTAATTCTATTTTTAATTCAACAATAAATGGTTGTTGGACTCTAAAGTATTGTGTAAAATTAATTTGCATCTTCTGAAATATGCTCGATGATGACTACTGATATTCTTATCGCACAATCAGGAATCTCTCAGTTGCAATTAAATTATTTTAAAAAAATTATTGCAATTTACATGAGTATGTTTTTGCTAAATTTGGAATATTAGCTCTATAATTAAGTTTCATATTTATTTTAAACTTAAGCTATTCAAAGTGATTTATTAAAGTTCACTATCTTTCTCATATATTGGTGAAATTCAATTTGTTTTTCACAAATGCGCTTCCACTCATAAATGTTTAGTTTCGATCAACCTGTAGAGGAGACTTAATTTTGTTGTTTTCCTTATTTTTGATGTCTGATTTCTAAGGACTTCTTCTTTTGAAGAGTTGAGGTCGGTGCATTTACTTTTCACTTATCTTAAAAGAAACCTATTTAGTTAAAAAAATAATAGGTATTACATTTGAAAGTGTATCAATGCCCTGATTGTACTCTGCTAATCCATCGAACTGATTCAAGTAATTATCTTGGTTGCTATTCTTGAAAGCTGTTCTCCATTTATCATACCACTTCCTCAAGTTACATTCTGTTTACACACTATTTATCCTTTTCTTGTACTATTCGAATTGAGTATTCGCTCTCAATTGGCAAAAGGCTTTTTTCTGCAGTTTGAAGACAAGAAGCTCAATTATTTTCAGCTCTTTATTTTAATCAGCTAATTAAGAAAGCTTCTTTAACTTTATCTGGTTTTTTGGAAACTTGCAAACGATTATCTCTTTTAGTATAGCTCAACCGCTTTCGGCAAGAATGAGTAGTCCACTTAACGTCTCCAAGACTTAAAACAATTTTCTAATGATTGCGAGATCTTATCTTATTTCAAACTAGCAAGTACAAATAAAGAATTTAACTTTTTTTATCATACTGCTCTAGTTTTCCTTTAAGTCAATAAGTATTTGCTGAATAGATTGAAAACTCTCGTTAGCCTCTTCTTTTCTTAAACTTGTTTGAATGATGTTTAATCTTAGAATTCGTCTTTTAATTTTCTTTCTTATTCTGGTGAAGTGCTTTGAATGCTTTCGACTTTAACACAGTCTAAATATGAGATATGCTTTTCAAGTATATTTCTTTTTTAGTGAATATAAACTAGCCTCTCACTTTTCAAAGTATTGAAAACTCTCCATAAAAGCCTTTACTTTTTCTTTAGGATTAAAGACTTCACAATCAATTATCCTCTAATTGCATCTTTCATTCTATTCATGATCTTCACTAAGCTTTTTTATTCAAGGTATTTTCTAAAAATAGTCCCCTTTTACATAATTCGTTTTTTCAAACCGACTAGAGAATTCCATTTTGCTAAAATGCGATAGCTTTTACCAGAGTCTTATCTTGTCATACTTTTAATATTTTTACTATTTTGCAAGCTTCTTACTTAGATGTTAAGCTGCAGAATCCTAATTAATCTGCTCTTTAGAGAATTTTCAGATTGAAATGCTGCAATAGACTTTAGTAGAGAAGCCTTTTAAATAATCTTAATTGAATCCTTCATAGCTGAAAAAATTCTTTGCTGCTTCTTCTTAAGTAAGTATTATATTGCTTCTTCACTAACTTGGGAATTTATGAATAAGCTCTACCATAAATTTAGCATTTTCTTTTTGGCAAGTTATTCTCTGTAACCCTAAATGGCGAGCTCTACCTTTCTCAGCCAGCAGAACCTTCTTAAAGTGTCTAATACCTTGACCTGAGTTCTCGATTTCTTATGATAAAGAGCCAGCTTGTAATTATGATGTGCTTGTGAATTCATGTGCATTTTAAAGCCCTGGATAAAATATAAGCTATAGATGACATTGAATTAGGTTTGCTTAAATTTGTAGAGAGCAAATATCTGAAGCTTTTAAGCATAGTAGTTCTGAATTGAAAGTCTCCTACTCATATTTCTAAAGAATCTCCTTCTCATAAAGTACTCAGTTCTTTATTGCAGAGTCTGTCTCCGGAAATTTCTCTAAATTGTTTTGTTCTGCCAATAAGTCAAGATCAAACTTGCCTTCAATCTTGATTTGTCTACCACAAAGTCAAAATATCTGTCCTTCAGAGTAAATGATTTTTATGATGAGTATCTGAGAAGCTAGAAATATTTAATTAAATTAAAAATATTTAAGATTATATTGTTGCTTGAACTGTAACAGTCTTAATTCATTTGAGTTTCTTATTGATTTCTAAATGAACTAATTTCTCATCAAAATTCTTAAGCACTTCTGCTTGACTTTAACTGAATTGATCTAGCTGCAAATTTATAACTACTCCCTCCTTACTCTTCTTTCTTTTCTAAAAAGCACGAAGCCTTGAAACAACTTAGATATGTGATTATAAAATGACAACTCAGTCATTTGCTATCTCCATTTCTCATGAAGTTTAATTTCAGTTAAGCCTTCTCTCAAAAAATTAATGAATCTCTTTTTGAGCTGTCTGTTTCTAATCCTCAGTGACTCTTTATTTTTCCCTTAAATATATCTTTAGTTGATTATTCCTTATTTCCAGAAGCTGATATATTTTGAAGCGCAATTTAGGAAGTGAAACCTCTTTGCTCTTTTCAAACTGTAGGCGCAATTCAGCCACTCTGAGAATATTTATATCTTTTTCTCATTGGATTTCAAACCCTGAACTGCTAATCCTTTAAGTTTGGTCTGCTTTAAATGGCAAGCAATTAATCTTAAAGCAAAGAAGTTCCTTCGAAGGTGAAAAGCTTGCATTACCTGTGCATATTTATAGCTTTTCTGAGCATCAATTAAACTCATTCTTTTGCTATGCTCTAAACTAACCATTCCCTTCACAAGCAAATTCCTTCTTAGAAAATTATTTGCAAAAGTGTATTTAACTCTCTTCTGCATCTATTTCCTTTTATAGACTTTCAAAGAATGAAAAACTTTATCAGTAGTTAGGAAGAATTACTTCTAATTAAAGCAAAAAATCCTCCTCTTGAGAATTTACCTCTAATGCGAGTATTATTGCCATTAAATTAGCAACTTTTTATACTTTCTATAAATCAAATTTTGCAAGAATGCCTCCTATTGCTCTCTCAACCATAAATTATTTCTGACATGGCCTTTCCAACTTACGATAGTCTTATAGCAGGTTTTAATCATCTAAAGAGCCTTGAATTAACTCATTTTCTAGTAGTTAGCTTTTAAGCTTTCAAAGACTGCAGCTTTGAATTGCATCTCATAGAGAAATATTGATTCTTCTAGTTCTTGTTCATTATAATACTTGAGCTTTCTCATATCTATAAGAGTATGAATTTGGTCTGAGAAAGAGTAGTCTTGCTTAGTTATGTCAGAGGAGAGACCTAAGCTGAGGAAAGCCTTAATGTAATTTACAACTTATAAATTTTTAGAATTTTAAAATTTGTACTTAGAAGTTCCTATACTTAATCTTATTTTCTGCTTCCTTTTTCAGAAAGAGAGTCCAATTAAGTAGGCACTTCTATTGCACTTTTGTAGACCAGTGGTTGACAGCTTTGTATAATTTCGTTCTATAAGATACTCTTCTGTTCAGCTTATCAATCCAAGAGAAGAAAATCTGCTCTCTTAGCTTAATCTCAAACTTATTCCTAATGAGGAACTCTTTCTCATCAAGCTTTCTTAGTTTTGATCCTTGATTTTTGATTGCTTGAAATACCTAGCTCAACCTTTTAAAGTTATACTGCTCAAATGCAATCATCCACTTATTGATAAACTCTTCTTTCATTTTATTAGTTTCACTTATCATTTTAGTTAGAAGAGCCCATCTCTTGAATGCCTTTTCAGTTATGAATCTCAGATTTTTTTCATTAAACGTCGTTATTTTAGTCAACTTATTCATGACTTTACCAATTTTACTTAGCGCTCTTTCTTTGCGTCTTGTCTGATAATTTCTCTCAAGGGACCTTAGCTGATTAGAGCTTGGCTCAACCTAGAAATCTTACATTACAAAAGGATTGGATAGTTCTCTATTAGAAGAACCGTATCCTGTAAAGAACAGGTTTTAGGAGAAACCATTCAAGGAAAAGTTAGCCTGCTAATTTCTCTAATTGATTGGAGTCAGGATTTAGTGCTCACTTTGATTTATTAGATTAAGCTTAGATCCTACACCTGAGAGATTCAGCATGTTCTACATGAACTCTATTTCCTGTCTAGAGTGATTACTCATCGTCATGTTTTAATTCTGATTAAGAGATCTTCCCATTTGTTTCTCACTTTGGTTGTTTGATTCAGATTACTATACATATAAATAAATACAATTTAAATAGTTTTAAGGAATCAAAAAAATAAAAGGTACTGTCATTATCTTTAAAAATACAAAAAAAACAAAAATAAAATTTTTATCATATTTTAATATTACTGGAAATTATTTTCGTCAACATTATGAATGAATATATTTTGAACTCCGTTAGGGGCTGATTTTCCACTCATTGGAGTTTGATTTTCTAGCCCATTCATAGTTGAGAGAGCTAACCTTTAGGAGTTTTAAAAGATAGGGCTGTGAATAGATGAAGCTTTCATCTAAGACTCTTGCTAACTCCTTGCTCTAAATGTGTTGATTGCATAAAAATAAAGATATAGTTTTCTATCCACGAGCAAAAGTATTTCTTGATAAGCAGATACTTAAAATGCTGAAGAGCTAAATTCTTCTATTTGTATTTCTAAAAGATATTCAAAGTAATTTTAGCTTACCTATCTTTCGTAATCAAGCGCCTCTCTCCACGATTTTCCTTACTGTTGTAGACTTAACTTGATGATGAGAGAGTAAAAATGAGTTTCGTTTAGGAGGTCGATTCCTTTTTTAATCATGACTTTCTTATAAGCATCTATGATTTCAGTTAGACTAATTGCGTTGAACGAGCTAGAGCATCTTTTCTTTTGTAAGTCCTTTGATTTTTCAGCTTTTTTAATAATTCTTTCTATCACTGCAAAATCTAAACCGAAATTTTAATTGAATTACTGGACTCTTACCTTTGAAAGTATACTTTTGCTTTATATCCTGTAATTTTTGATCAAGTGGTATGTAAAATTGAGTTGTCATGTTTTTCTAAACTTCATTAAATAAGGAAAAATAAGCAAATAGAATCTTCATGCGGATTACAGTCATATGCTTTTGTAGTTTGATTCATTCTCTTTTAAGATGAAACTCTCCTCTCTTAACTCGTCGACATAATCTCTTTGTTATATAATCTCTCTCCACTCTATTTTAATAGTCTTGGATCGTTCTCATTAGTCTCAGAGCATTTAGATTTTTGAGATTTCTTTAAAGAGACTGTATTAAGTGAGACTCCTGACTTGGTACTTTGAGCACCAAGTTGATTTGCAATTTTAGATGAACTAAAGTTGCTCCTCTTAGAATTCGAGTTTAGGTTTAACATGTTTGCTTCTTGTATATGAACATTTGAGAGGGGATTTATGAGGTTCGTCCTCGGCTACTATGATTTAAATTGAAGTGGACTCTTTGGAATTTTATTAAGCGACTTCTCTTTTTAGGCTTAGAAGTTATTCTAAAGAGAACTCTGCTGTGAAAGAACCTGCCTAGTCCCAAAATTAGAAGAAGTGCTAAGTAGCTAAGCAGATCTTAAATTAGAGGGTGTCTGTGTGGGATGTATAGATACTGGAATCTAAATGTCACACTGCATTTCTAATTAGTTCATTTTCAAATTAACTTTTCAAATTATTTCAGTTAATTCATCCTAGTTTCTCACATGGGAGAAGAAGGATATTTTACATAAATTTTATTATAAAGTAGTATTATTATCCTCACCTTACAAAAATTATAAACATTAAAAACATTTATCAATTCAAGTTAAAAATAATTACACAACTTTTAATAGTAAGATTATTTATAGTCTGTTTATCTAAATTATATATTTTTCTGATTTAAATTAAGTTGACCTTGACGTATTGTTATCTAAAATAAAAATATATTTGCTGTATTGTATCAGAGTTGAAAGCCTGAATTTAAATAAGTTCATAGTGCATATATTAAATGTCTATTTCTTAAGCTTCCACAAAGAGCTCATTTCTTGGTGCTTTCCCTCCAAGGAAAGACAACTTTTTCCTAAACTATAACCCATACCCTTTTTGCTTACCATTTTAATTTTAAGTTTAGAAGAGTAGTAGTTGGTTCAAGAACTGCTCTCTAGAGACAAACAAATATTTACCTTCCTAGATGTTGTGTAAGAACTGCTGCCCGCCCTCTATAACAGTCAGTTCAGATTCTACTTTCTTGGCTTGAATCAGCTCTCTCAGAAGTTTCACAAATTGACTCAAGATAGCCCCAAAGAATTTTCAGAGTTTACTCAACTCCCTCATCTCTTCGGGTTATATAAAGATACATAAATATATTGACATAGTTATTCTCTGAAAGCTAAGCTCTCAAGAACTCAGAGTAGAGCAGCGCAAATACGGAGCAGTAATTTAAGAAGCTGAGAAATGTCCTTAAGGAAATGAAAAATTCTGCATCGCTTTCAGACTTAGCCAAATCTTTAACTGACTTAGATTCAACCTATATAAAATTCAACAAAGATAGATAGTCCCTCGAAAAGACCGAGAAAGAAGTTTACTAAGTCTATTAGGAGCTACAGAAAGCTATCGAAGACCCAAGCCAGAAACATTCCTACTTTAATTAATCTTTTATTTATTTGGTGAGCTTGATTGAAGCGATAGAAGAGAAAATTTTGGGTAAACTGAAGGATGTTGATGATCTAGCTAAAGAAAAAGTTTAGCCCAAACTGTCATAATACTAAGAAAAATGCAAGCCCATCTTCAAGACTGTTGAGCGAGTTGTATTCCAACACGAAAGCTCTTAAGACTCTATAACTTAGCTGAGCAGAGAGGAGCTATCCACTTTCTTGAATAAAAGTTTGGATGTGCAACACTCAATACTTAGCAAGCTAAAAGAGTGTCTTGATAATTAAGAGGCGTCGGGTGCCTCAGAAATTGATTAGGAATGTTTTTCTTAACAATAAACTTTGGAATCTTTTAAAGCCTAATCATAAACAACACTCTAAAACTAGACACCACAAGCTTCACCTTAGCTGCAAAGATAATCTTCTAAGTCTTCAACTGAAGGCCTCCTTGAAGTGATTAGTGAAGTTACAAGTTAATTGAACTCAATCGACCCTGCAACTATTGAGTAGCAGCTTTTATTGTCTCTCTAAAAGATACAGAAATATAGGGACTAGCAGATTAGAAGATCTTCAATCAAAGTGGACTATTTTGACTTGTATCATTCTTTCTAATATGAATTAAGAGTTTATGTGTAAAATAGTTGGAGTTAATTCAAAATTTTCTGACGAAGTACCTAGAGATAGAAAGACTTTACTCTTCCTCGACTCTGTCTTAGGATGGTAAAATTCAAGGACTTCTAGCTAAATAAGTAAAAGACTCCCAGAAAAAGCAGTTATAAGGAGGGGAGCTGGAGGGCACCCTAACTAACTTGTTGAACTTCATTCAGAGAAGTGTAATCAACCATGATTATTAAGCGAACTATATTACCAAGAACATTAAGAAACTTGAGAGTGTTTATGATCTGCTCAAATCTGCCATTAAAGACCACGAAAAGGAAGTCAACTTGGTTATTAACCAAATTAAACAGCACATCAGTTGCTTCTTAACTGAGTTTGCCAAACAATCTCTTAATCAAGATGAAGATCTAGTTTATGCTTCATTATTTTGTGTGTCTAATTTTATAAAGATAGAAAGGTTGTAGGAATTCAAAATGATTTTCTAAGAAGCTTCTCTCGACTAGTTCAATAGGTAATTAAGCTTCAATAAAACTTGAAGCAAGATCAAGCTATTCTGCTTGAGAGAATAAATAAGGAAGTTATTATGGACTCCCTTTGCTCTTTCTACAAACTGTTCTAGGTTTAAAGTAAGAGCACTCAAGCGCTGTTGGTATTTGTGTCTGATGATCAGAAATTTATATTTTTATTCGGGTATGGCAATAAATACTATCGAGATTCAATGAAGGAGCTCTATGATAAATACTTGGTTCAACAATTTTAGCGCTCCACCTCAGAAAGTTCTAGCTTTTCAATAAACCCCAAGAATGAAATATCAGAACAGATTAGACAAATAAGCATGAGGGAATCAACTGTGTCTACTAACTCTCTCTAATTCGAAGAC
The DNA here is from genome assembly GCA_027382625.1 of Tetmemena sp. SeJ-2015. Taxonomy (NCBI): domain Eukaryota; phylum Ciliophora; class Spirotrichea; order Sporadotrichida; family Oxytrichidae; genus Tetmemena; species Tetmemena sp. SeJ-2015. Next base: position 310,609 of record JAJKFJ010020979.1, read on the forward strand.
TTAAAGAGTTTACAAATAAGCTAGGAGTAGGAAGGTTCAAAAGTAATCTCAAATGTTTCAGAGATAAACGCGAAAACTCCAATATTAACAAGAGCAGAGAATAAGCAATCCATCGTAGTTATGTAAGGCGAAAATGAAATAATGGAGGAGTCTATCAAAAGAGAGTACTTCTCTAGAGTTCATTAAGTTTAAAGGACTTAATCTCTAGCTATCAATCACTAAGATATTACACCTCAGGATTTTACCCATAGATTTATTTGTATAAGAAGACATAATACAGTCGCCACTAGAAAACAAACACAGAGTATCGAGCTCGAGATTGCATCTGGAAATGCACTGATAATTTCATTTTTCAAAAAGAAGATGTTCGAAGATCTTCTAGCTTACAATAGTATTTTGTCGTCTGAACCTTAAATAGTTTTTATTTTAGCAAAAGAACTGAAAACTCTGAGAACAAAACAAGCCAGCAAATTAAAATCCTCTTTCACTAAAGGAAAGGCAAGTAGCGATAAAAATTTTCAGGTGGTACTAGACTAATTCGGTTTCTTAAACGAAGATGAATAACTGCAGGAGTCTTATTCCTGCGCTCTCCAGCAAAAGATCTTAATTCATGGTAGGTTATATATAACTACTAGAAGACTTGTGTTCCATTCAGTTTTCAATGATAAGACCATATTCTTTGGGCGAGATACGAAGTTGATGTTCGAGTATACCGACATCAGGTAATTGGAAAAATAGTATAATGCGAAGGTTTTTGACAATTCAATAGCTATATTGACTCATATGGGTGGAGAATACTTCTTTACGAGCTTCTTAAGCAGGGACGAATGCTTTGAGATCATAAACAACTAGATCGAAAGAGCTATAGCCAGATACAAAGCTAAAGCAAAGCAAAGGAAGTTGAGAGCAAGAGATCACTCCAGACACAGAAGTCAAAAGGAGTTTAAAGTGGAGTCAAGCAAATTAGCTATGAGTAAACCTCAAGAGGTAAACAAAAAATTTGTTTAGAATGAAGAACAAAAATCCTATGAAGTCAAAGAAAAGTAAAGCAAGAAACAGAATATGCCTAAAACTCAAGCACCCATATTATACGAAAGGCCTAAGTTTAGTTACGATTCTCAATTCCAACAGATAGAGAAGGAAAGAATGCAAAAGATCAAAGAGTTGATTCCAGGGTTTGATGAATACAAAATAGTCACCTTTGAAGGAAAATTAAATTGCTCTTTGCAAAACATCGTCACGCATTTCTTTAACTGGAACGTTAAATGGCAAGAGTTTGAGAATCACTCACTTCTTGAGTTCATGGAGATCAAGTAGCTTACCAATACAGATATCAAGTTTACTCCTTAGGATAAAACTTAAACTCCAGACTATTTCTTGCTCGAGAAAGAATATAAAATGAGCTCAAACTAGGAATTCTAAGACTGGCCTTTGGTCCAACGATACAGATATGATAAAACACACTTGACTGAGTTCCCTAAATTTATGCAGCCAAAGACTAACAAATCTGTAGAATTTTGTGAAAACTTCTTTAAGATTTTTATTTAAGAATAATTTTCTTTGTAAGCCCAAGAAAAGTAATCAGAAAGATTCTGCTTCAAAATGAGGGTTTCACATTTTCTGACTGCTTCAACATAGAATGGAAAATGATATTTGAAGAAACATAAATTTATATTTTTAGAGAGCTCTTAATCGCAGAAGGAAGTGGAAGTGAGATCAGAGTTCAAGATTAACATGATAAAACCAGTTAGACTGCTCTAAGGAACATTGCTTCGAGAAACTGAAAAATCTCTAAGAGATTCTTATGGAGTTAAGTTTCTTACCCTCTTTAAAGAGAAGACTGAAATGATATAGAGTATCCTGGATAAAAGAGAAGAGCAAAAGAGAATTATTCTTCAGCAGATTAAAGAGGAGAATAAAGAAAATAGCAGCAGTGATGAATTTTAGGATCAAGATATTTCAGATGAAAGAGTCCCTACTCAATAATCTTCAGAGGTTCTCGTGACTTAGATCCATCTATCTAAATTTGAAGAGGAATCAAAACTTATTGAACCGAGTGCTGATTCAATTATAAAAGATATAGATACCAATTAAAAGAAATTAAAGAATGGTGAGAAAATTTAATTAAAATGAGTCTTAATTAACAAGTTTTATAATATAATTATATCTAATTTTAAATGCTAAAGCATACAAAAGTATACGAGGAAACTCATATTTAAACTTACTCTAAATTAGAGAAAATTCTTATTTTAATTTATTTTCTTTATTTAAGTTTAATTTTTGACTCAATGCTATGAGATATTTAATTAATAATTCCCAACTTAAATTGGCTTCCACTTCTCAGGACATATAATTTATTTTAGGATGAGGAAGTCATGAGACTTTAAATTTAAGAGTTAAGAAGATCTGTCGACAGAATGAACTATATTATGTTTGGAGCTCTGCTCCTCAACGTTTTAGGCATTCTAGCATTTGTGATTTACCAAATGAATCTCAATTGAAAGACATCTTCGTCCTCCTCAAGGAGAACTCTTTCTGAACATAACAAAATAAATCTAATTTCAAATTTAAAATTAATTACGCAAATTAACTCTACTTGGGATTATTATAATTTTTAGAAAATTAAAGTGATAAAATATTTAAGATTAAATGAGACGCAAATATAAACTAGACTCCCAAACTAAATAAGAGTCTATCGCGCCATCAGCTAGTAGAAATCTTAAAACCCTTTCTTAAGATGACTAATGCAACCAAATTATCAAGTGTGAAAAGAAAGCTAAGTCATAATTTTATCTTTAAATAAAGTTAATTTACCTAGTATAAAGAATGTTGCAATTAGCTTAGCTTTATATTTGGCGCTATTCTAGTAGACTACATTAGGAGCCAGACTCTCTAGCAGGATATAGGCAAAGCCACATTAGCTCAATTAATTGATAGATAAATAAGCTCAAGACAAAGTTGAATAATTCCTTGATCATTGAATGCAAGAAAGTTGTGAGAAACAGATCTTCGATATATTCTCAGCAGAAAACATTAAGTACCAGCCATCTGCTGCACTGTTTTAGTATGAGTAAAGTTTCTGCCACCCTCAGTCAGGTCATTTATCAAGTAAGAATATCTCCCTCACATTTCACATTCAATTATAGATGCAGTAATACCCTATTTTTGCTTTTACTCAGGTTTGAATTTGCTAATGCTGATTCAGTAGAGCAAAGATAAGGAAAGTCTAGTGTAAAATTTTTGCGGGAGTTTTGGTCTTGGCTATTAGTTGAGAAAGAGTTTTATGGCATATGTGATTTCTGGTGTGGATGAATTTGGAAAAGTAGGAAATTGCCAAGCCTCTTTCAATTAGAATTATGAAATACTTTAGAATAAATTTGATCCAGTAGATATTTCCTACCGTCTTGATTCAAATTCTTACTGCAATAGTCTAGTGTCAATGATTGAAACCCTGAGGCCTTTCCATAAGGATTAAGAGTCAGATATTCTTAAGTTTTCGTATATTCAGTCTTTACAGAACTTCATTGAGACTTAAGAGGCATTTGACTATGGAGAATGTGAAGAATTCGCAGCGAGAGAGGACACTTTTTGTGTTGAATTTTTCAAATGGGAAACTTCTTTCCCTGCTTGGACAATTCAGCAATCGTAGCAAGTATGCGGGAAAGTAATTACTCATGCGAAAGAGTTAGAAGTAAAGGGGTAGTAGATAAATGATAAGTGTGCATTTATAATTACGAGAGTGTATGGGATGTACGACTAGTACTTAAATAAGCTTCTGGATGCTATGATTACCTAGGAATACGATACTCTCAATCATTCTCTTAATGATGCTATTTCAGCTCAAAATGCAGAAGAACAACTCACAAAGTAAAATCTGGAAAAAGTCAACTAAACTATCGACGAGAATTACTTTATCCTTAAAATATAATTTCAGTTTAGTGGCTGGATAAAGTGAAGCTGTAGCATGAAGAGAAACAGTAAGAGAAGAGTAATTAGTATATAAATATGAGACTAAAGGAAATATAAGCACAAAAGCAAAAGAACTAAAAGGCGTTGTCAAGAGTACTTGACTTTCTGAATAACATTCAAGATAATCATGAGAGACAGCAGATTATGGAAGCTACTTTAAATCTATAGAAGATCTTAGCATCTCTGAGAGACGAGGAAGATCTTCTGTTGAATGAAATAGATCCTAAAAAAGCAGACTAAGTATTAGAATGCTGGACAGATTCATAATTCATCTAAAGACTAAACAATACGATGAGGCTATGTCAGATATAAAGAAGACTCTTGAGCTTAAAGATTAGCTCTAGTATGTGAGTGACTTCCTTGATAAACTTCTTAGCAATAAAAAGATAAGCGATTAAGATACCGATGAAGATGATGAGGAAGATGATATAGACAGTGTTTAAAATAATTAAAAGGAAGAAGTAGATTAAACACAAAAGGACAAATTAAATGTGGAGAAAGCAAGCTTCAGTTCAGAGGATGTAATTAAAATAGGGGATTTCTTGGACAGAGTAATTAAAAGATACTCTAATTTTAAAAAGTAGCAGTTAAATGATTAAGGAACACAGAAATAATCAAATGATTAGAAGAGCACAGATAAATAGAGTGAAGTGGATAAGGATGATGATGAGGATGATACTTTGGAAGCATAAGCTGATGACAATAAGAAGGGGTTTTTGCAAAATGAAGACGATGAAATAGTGGATGATACTCTAGATGATGATGAAGATGATGATAAAAGGCTAGAGAAAATAAAATATGTGGATAGTTTTCTGGATAAGTTAGTCAACAGAAAGAATTAAAACACCAAATAGAAATAAGTTTAAGATTTCATAGACAAGAGAACAAACACAAAACTAACTCCACCTCAGAAGATATCAACAACCAATCAAATGATGACGATGGAAAATCAGAATTGAAAATTAAGCAAGAAAAGATAGAAAGATAATCAGCAGATGAGGTAATAGGCTTTGTAGATGATTTACTAAAGAAATAGTAGTAGAAGATAAAGAAAGAACAAATACTGGATTTCTTAGATAGACTGCACCTTTATTTTTCTACAAAAAATTAAGATTAAGACAATTAGAGTCCAGCCAAACAAAACAACAAACAATAAATCAAAATTGATAAAGAGATGAAATAGAAAATATTGATGATGAAGTAGAAATTAATTATACTTTTGTTTAATTGAAACTGATTCCGATGATAATATAAAGTAAGCTGGAAATAATTCTGCAGATGATGATATCTCCGATGAAGACGACTCAGAAGATGATGATGAAATTGATACTAGTGATGTATCTAAGGACAAAATAGTGAAGGATTCTGATAAAGTGAGTGATAATGACAGAGAGGAAACGGAGGATGATTCTGATGATACAACAGAAGATGATGAAGAAGGAACTGATTTATCTAGTGAAGATAGTGACAAATAAATTTAGAAAAAGAATAATGATAAGGATTATGAACTAAAATGTATTATATATGATATGGATTAGAAATCTTAATTTGAGGAAGAGGATATAGTGAAGGTTTCTGAGTTCATTGATACTCTCTTGTCCTAGGAGCAGTTTAATGATAAACTTGTGTCAGTTCAACAATTCATCGATAATCTTCTTTAGCAAAGATAGAATTAACAGAAAGAAGCAGATGATTCAAATTAAAAGAAAGTCACTAGTGATAAATAAATTGCAAACAAGCAATAAACAGATAAGACTCAAAATTAATTAGACAAAACTGATGCGAAATCTTCAGAAGAAAAAATGAAAAAGGATGCTTTCGTTAAAAAGTCATAGGATGTTTTACAAGAACTAGATCGAATGAAAAAGCACAGAGACCAGAGAGATTTAGAAAAGGTTACTGTATTCCTAGACTATTTTTATTTAGATAAGCTGCAAGATAAACATCAAATTGACACTCAAGTCTTGAAAGTTAACGACTTCATTTCAAATTTAATTCTCAAGAAAGCCAAAAAAAAATACCATAACTCTAATACTAAAGCAACTAATGAATTATATGCTTCTCAGTTATTAAATTTTAATGAGAAGCAAATTACTCAAAATGATAGTGAAAACAGTTAAAACAAAAAATTTATTCAAAATAATTACTTTACTTATTTCTTAAAATAAAATGATATTTTAATAGCAGATAAAATAATATGCTCTCATTTATAAGATACTACTTAAGAAAACGAATTGAGTGCAAAAATTGATTACGAAGGAAAAATATTCTTAACCTACTATGTTTAAATTTAAGGAGCTTATTTTCATATATATCCTTTGTATTTTATTGTGTGAGTGAGGACGATGATTTTTAATTGAGCAAGAAACTGATGATGTCTAAAAAGTAGTTAGTTAACAAAAGGAACCAGTTGTTGACACAGATGATCAGTTGAGTTTAGAAGATGTGAAAATGTTTTTGGATACATAAATTTAGTCAACTTAGATAAAATCAGAGAAGGCAAAGCTCTCAAAGATCAAACAATTTTTAGATGAAGCCTTAGTAAATCAAAAGCTACTCAAAGTAAACGACTTCCTCAACAACCTCTAAACCCATCAAAGTAAAAAAGAAATAGAGTAGCTCAAATTTAAGATAGCCGATGTCAAGGGTTTCCTCGAGTCCTACACAAAAACATTGGCTCAACAAAAACCTTTAAAAAGTGCCTAGAAAACAAGTTCAACTCTAAGTACGAACAAGATATTAGCAACCAATAACCCACGCATGTATAGTTAGACCAAAGCATAGGACTAGAATTACTCCACCTTACTATTTATTTATATTTGAGTTTGATAAGATAAAAACGAAGTGAAGACAGCCAAACATATCGTGATTTTATCAAACCTAAAAATAATTTAGTGATTATTTCAAAAGAGTTAAGTCTCTAATTTAAAGTTTAATAAGCATAAATTAATAATTATTCTAAACTTTGCATATTAATGGAGTAAAGAGATCCAATTAATCATGTAGTGGACATACTCCTAAGTCCTAATCAGCAGGTATCTTGCGCTTTATTCTCATATAATCTAGAAAGATGCTGAAGACCTAGAAAAAAAGAAGGCATAATTGGACAAGCTGTTCAATAATTTGTGTAATGAGAGAGCTCAAGATTTCAACAATATTCTTTTCTCAGTGAGGCCTTTAGAAGTAAGACTAACAAAGTATTTTACTATAATTTAGCATCAACTTAATGAATTGGCATTCGTTTGTGGATGGACTGCAGAAAAGTTCTAAAGTCTTGAAGGATGAGCTGCTCTCTCAAACCAACCTCTTTACTTTCAGATAACTTGAGTTCAAATCCCTCTACTACCAAGAAATGTGCGAGGGGTTGCATATTTTTGAAAAGATAGAGCGCATGATTGAAGAAGTAGAATTTCTTTACAAGCAATAAAATCTGCTTGCAGCTGCTATTCAATTCCAGAAACTGCGTAAATTTCTATTTGAGTCAGGTAGAAGAAAGAGTTAGGAAAATGAAGGCTAGTAGGAGGGAAATGAGTACGAATTGGATGTTAAACAAATGCTATAAGAGTTCGGAGTTTTCGAGATGGTTAAGAAAAGAGTGCATGAGAAACAACGCATACTCCAAGATATGATTGCATCCAGAATCATTGACTTTCTTTTCATAGCCAACTCAGACACTATCAAAAAGAAGATTCAGTAAATCTCCTCATACTTTGAACCACGATTATCCAAGCTATCAACCAATGAGCAAATAATAGACTACATTTGTTAGGACTATAATGAACTCAAAAAGGTTTAAGATTAGTTAGGCAAGATACTCAAGAAAGAGCAAGAGTGCGCATCTAAAGCAGAGGACATGATTAATTTCTATTACGTCTCGCAAGATGAAAGTATCACTATGGGACTTACCTTACTTCAAAAAGATTATAAGAAAGCGATTGAAGAGCAAAATGTATCATACTTAGTGGTTTTGGTTCATGCCTTCAGAAAAGTATCTCACGATTCGTTATAAGAATACATAAGGAGTCAAACAGATTAAGTAGACATATTTTTATTAGATTCCTAGACACGAAATTTGTTCGAACGGATTATAAAAGTCCTAATAGAAAATTTTAAACCATAAAAGAAAGTTAAGAGTTTCTACTAACCTAAAACAGATCCCCTCACTGACCTTCTTTAAGTTGAAAGCTCTGAGCTAGTTAAAGTTTCTTAAATATTTCAAGGAGTGTTCTTATTGCTGCAGCAGAATTTGGGTTACTTCGTTTTGATAGATAAGATGGAGATTACCAATAAGAAGGAAACTGGGGTTTCTTTAGACTTCATGAATTCTTTATACATATATTTTTGATATGAATCACAATTTCTATTACTTCAAGTTCATGATATAGATATTGGTTGACCATGACTCTAGAATAAGAGAATTCAATCTTAAAAATGGCTTCGAAGATCAAGATCAAAGGCTTTTGATTTCTAGTAAGATGCAAGTGGAGAAAAACATGCGTTTCAGCATGAAAAGTAAAGAAGACATGGAAAATTTCTTAGTAGACTAAACTAGGATGAAACTCGACTTCAACAAAACACTTGATGAGATGATGGTACCACATCTATTTTAAAGAAACATTTCATACGTTATGACTCTTGCAGGAAGACTCATGTTTCTTATAGAGGGTATCGCACAAATTTATAATTTTTATTAATCTTAAATTTGGTAAAACTTTATCCTTAAAATATCATTTAGGTGATTGAAAAAAATTTCAATGAAGATAGTGAGAAGAAATTTCAGATTAGAGGCCAAACTGCAAGTATGAGAAGATTTATCATTACTAACTATGAACTATTCCTGGACAATTTTAAATCTCATTGTGACTTTGTGGCCTAGAAATATTTTAACAAATCTTTCGATCCTTCTAGCCTCACTAGAGCGGGAAGATAAGAGAATCAAGCTATCAATAGATAGAACAGTCAAAATCAGATGAGCTTGCTTAAAATAATTATTTGCTTTTTATAGAATAGCTAGTCATAGACAAATCCTAATTAGGCAAAGTAAAGCATGGCTACGTTTTCAAGGGCTAGTATAATTGGAAGGGTAAACTCTAATCCGAAGGATCCTAACTCGATGTGGGTTATTTTTGATTTCTTGAAATCATTTTCTTACTTGGCTTAGCTTGCTGTTGAGAGGATCCCTTAAGATGAGAAAGATAAAAACAAGCAAGATATAGCTCAGTTTAGATAGGATGTTCTAGAGAGTGTAAATAAAATCATGAAGAAGACTCATGATAAAATGAACTAACTTCTAAATTTCTGCTTCAGTGGAAGTCACAGAGATGTCTTCTTTTCTTCTGATATCTATACCTCTGAGAAAAAATCTTATTTCTTCAAAGGCATCATTAAATAAGAGGAAGTAAAGGCTTCCTAGCATGAAAATGATGAGTCTTTCTTTACAATTGAGGATACTGATTTTTTGTATCAACCTACTCTACCTGTTTAAACTGACTTGCTCTCTAACAGTATTTCAACTCTTACTCTTCTGCTTTAGGTTTATTAGAGATTAAAAGATGAGACTTTGAACGAGTTCTCAGCTTGCTATCAATATATAGCAAGTGAGAAGATGTGGGAGTAATTGCTCTCAGAGAGCTGCAAGAAAGATTACTCAAGGAATTTTGAAAGAATACAGTCGAACATCTTTGACATACTCATATTTATGAGATGCGAGTTTACTACTAGAATTTTTAGCCATCTCAGAGAAATGACAGTAAGAATCTAAGTTAATAATTATATGATAGAAAACTGATTTCATTGGTGCAGCGAATTCGCAATCTAAGCTTGAACCTTTTGCTCAATCTTTAGTGAGAGATTTGAAGATTTTATTGAATTTTGTATCTCAATACCTCACTCCTTTAGAAGTAAGAGTATTTCTTTAGTGTATTTGTTATAGGTGTTTTACTTGATTTCAAATGCATCTAGACTAGTGTTTTCATTGTATGGTTGCTATATAAGATTCATTAGGCGATAAGACCTAGATGAAACAGGCTTCGACCGTTTGCGAAAGACTTACATTTAGCTTAAGATAGAGTTAGAGTTGCTTCTTCCTAAGCTTTTGAGTGAATTAAGTGGCACTGCCAAGTAGGGACTCAAAAAATTAGTTGAGGAGATGAAACAAGAAATAGACAAGGAGAGGTTAAGAGTAGAGTACATATTCTAGCTTATAACCTCAGACAACTAGGAGTTTAGAAGTCTCATACAAGAAAATACATACTCAATGGACAACTCAGAAATTTAAGACTATGGAAGGATTCAGAGAAATTACTAGGACAATTAATACAAGAGACATGCAGATGAAGAGGATTCTTGAATTATTAATTTAGTTGCTTATATTCGATATTCTCTCAAGTATTTAATAAGTGGGTTGAGATTAATAATGAATAAAATAGTAGGATAAGCAGGGTAAGTAAATGGCCCTTTTTTGTTTCCATTATGGACTGAGATAAGAGGATGAAAATTTTTATGTACCTTGAAGAATTAATTATTTTTTCGTCAACCATGAGAGTACACAATCCATATAATTAAATTCATTTGAATTTAATATCTTAGAATGATTGAATGATAGGACTGATTATCTCAACCATAATATTTTCCAAATGCATTTTCAGAATATCATAGTTCTTTTAGAAATACTTTAAAAGGGCCTCCCTCGATCATCAAGGGCATATCTTGTGCTATCTTTAACTAAAGGCCCTCCACATACAGAAAAGATGTCCCTCTTAAAATCTTACTGATTAAAAGAGAAAAGAATCCCTATGCAGGAAGGTGGTGCTTTCCTGGAGGGAAGCTTGAAGAGGAAGAAAACTATTCTCAAGGCACTATTAGAGAGGTCAGGGAAGAGACTGGACTCCAAGTGGAACTATTTAATCAATTAGAGGCTGATATTAATAACTCAGTCTCAAAGGATGGAAAATCATATTTAATATTCATACAATCTTATAAATAAAGTTAATTAAATTAATTGCTAAACTAATCCAACAAAACGATAATTTGAAACTTGCATCACCCACTAGAGTCTTTTATTGTATTCTAGAATACTTGTAAAGTTTAGGATTAATTACTTAATTCAATAAATGATAAATCTATTATAAACTACCTTTATATAAATTTGTTGTATAATGCTCTCATCTGGCTTTGTGGATGAGAATCAACAAAGAATCAGTTGCGAGGATATTGAAAATCAATGGTTTAAATATCCTGAAGAGACCAATCTTCTCAAATCTGAAGATTGCTTGCCTAAGCTCCATCACTTCTTAGATATAGTAACAAATAAATACTTCCTTCATGCCAGAGAGGAATCAAAACTTTGATTTTTCTCACTACCTCCCTTTGTAACCATATTAATTACTCTCTAAGTACTAATTCAAAATCAAATGCTCTCCATATCATCATGCCCATTTAAAGTTAAGTATTATAATTATTTGAGTAATAAAAACTTAGAGGTATAAGTCTATTGTGTAAATTTAACTGAGAGATTGTTAGCAACTCCCTGCAAAAGGACGAGAACTAGGAATTTCCTATAAACACTTGCTAAATGCAACACTCTCCCCGTTTTTTTGACTACTTCTCACCTCATTTTCCATATTCTTCTTTTAACTACTCAATCATCAATTCATCCTTAATCCTCTGTTAACTGATTTGAGGTGCATTCATAGCTTTGAAAAGTTTGTTACCTCTCCTTTCTCCAAATTCATCTCCCTCTTCTAACCTGAGAGCGCTAATCTAAGTTTTATTCTCCGGCACCAAGTTTTAAACTCTTCTAAGCTTTTCTCTGGCGTTATTTTGGTACTTTTAGATTTCCTTATCCTTAGATGTATCCTTATCCTTGAATTTTTTGACATAGTCATCAAGTTCTTTAGCCTCAGGTGGTAAATTTTCTTGATAGAGCTCTTAAAAGTTGATATAATTGGGATTTTCTTATTTGATGTGGACAGTGATAATTTCATCAAGCTTCTTAGAGAGGATGTTAGTTCTGCCTTCAGTGTTATTAGGGTTAGGTTAGTTTTGATTGCCTCCAGCAAGCGATCCAATTGTGCCTCCTAATCCTCTTTCGTTTTTATCACTCTTCTTCTCAGGTTCTTTTCCTCTTCTGAATAGTTATTACCATGGCAAAGTATTCACTACCCGTTAGTCAATCTAGGGTCTAACCTGCAAAGCAGTTTCAACTGGCTTAATAATCCCAGGAGGTCTATGCAACTCGAATGCTTCTTTCAAAAGTTCGTTTGCTGTCAGATCTTTAATCTGCCGCCCTTAAATTTTGCTAAGGGGGTGCTTACCCCCAATCATCTCAGAGTAGGGCTCATCTACGAAGTGATGCTTCCTAAAAATTGTATTGAGTTCGTATCTAAACATCGCGAAGTCATCTATCTGCACATCTGAGATCTTAAAATCTTCCTCTTTCTTTGTAATCGTAAGCACATCTCTATATGATATTCATAAATTTAATAAGAATATTTACACGAATGAAAGAGTCCTTGGCAATATTGATTTATAAAGAGAGTTCTTAAGTCCCTTGATGGCACTCATGAATTCTCTGTAAGTAATCAAATTATCTTCATCAACATCCGACTGAGCTACTTTTAGTCCTTCGCCTCCCCCAAGTTTGCTGTCTGCTGCTCCTTGCATTCCTGAAGCATTCTTGATATCTTTCTGAGATTATTCTCTCTTTGCTTTTTCTTATTGCTTCTTGATATTCTGGTGCTTGATCATGCCCATGATGAAGTGGAAGTTCTGTTCTGCCTTCTAATCAGCAATCTGAAAAATGAGGATTGATGAGTCCATTTTGATTCTAGAGCACTCCCTCGCAAATATTCTCTCCACTCTTTGCAACATCTGCAATATCTCAGCAGGTCTCATGCACCCATCGTCATCATCATCGCAAAGTTCAAACATTACTTTAGTTAATTAAAACAACTGTTTTCTTACATCTCAGTTTCATATCATAGACTATCCTTGCTAGCAAGTTTAACGCAAGTAGAAAATCGAGGATGTCCATATCTTATTTCTTGTCAATGTCCGTTCCATTATCACTGAATTTAAACTTTCTAAACCCTATTTTCAGTCATCTTGCATTAAATTTTTTTTACTTTCAAACATGTATTGAGTTAGGGTGTCAGCAGGCTTTGCAGTCCTGAATTCATCCTCCAGAATTTTCTTAAAGTCTTAATACCTTATTGTAGCTAGATAATGTAAATATCGTATTGAAATAATAAATTCAGAGTAAGATTGCAAATTTTGTTGTGCTTTTTAAAATTGTAATTTCCTTATTTATCAAATAAAGATTAATTAGAGGTATCTAGAATGTATATTTCATTAAAATAAAATTAGAATTAAGCTATTTATTTAAATTGTATAATAGAGTAAGCTTACTGTTGAGAGTACTTCTTTCATTCTTAAATTTGGTACTCAAGCTCTTGATTCTTTCTGAATTCACTAAAGGATTAGAATGAAACTTATGATTACATTAACTTTGGAATTATTCAATTTCAAGGGCAGAGGGAAAGTTAGGATCGTTTCTTTTGTCAAACAGCTAATTCTGCTTGCTCTAAGCATATAAATTAGAAGTAGGATTTTGCTGATGTCCATGTTGCCCAGCATTTCCATAAGCACTGCTCGCTCCACCCAAGTGCCCTCTTGATGGAATACTTGTTTGAGAAAGCCCAACATCTACATTGCTGGGGTTGCTTTTCATATTGCCTGCTGTATTCATGAAACCTCCTCCTGAATGGCCTCCAGTAGACTGATTCAAAGCACTCTTGCCCACTTCGATGTAAGACCTCTTCCGCTGCTCATTCTCAGCCTATATTCTCTTCATCTTGTTTTAGTCAGTTGCCATTTATTGCACTTATTTTATTTCAATCTTCTCTCAAACTCACCTTCATTTGAGAAAAAATATTCTACCGCACTCCAATAGTTGAGGCATGGAAATTTCGATAATCAAATAAGATAAATATGATTTGCCTAAGACCCGTTTAAACTAATCACAAGCCAGCATGTGGTTGTTTTGAAATAAATTTATTGATATCAATCAAATTTGATTAAAAGTAAAGTTATTAATCATAAATATAATTAAAAAATTTAAGACCCTTCACAAAATATTTTAATTTAGTGAAAAGATTAATTTTCTCAAATATTATTTATTTGGCTTTGAATTAATTTATTATGTAATTTTAAATGGACTGAATGAATAATTAGAGGAAGGTATTTGTTTAATAGTAATTTTAATTTTATTTTTTAGTATCTATGGGTTTCGGTAGAGTTGAGATTACCTTCCTTCTTTGCGAGGCAGTCAGCATCCTATTCTTCGGTCTCTTCACAGAGTATAAGCTTGGCACAGACCCCAAGACCAGTCCCACAGACGAGCCAGCCATTAGAGCTTACATGCATGACAAGTACCCTATGTTCCAAGATGTGCATGTCATGATCTTCATTGGATTCGGATTCCTGATGGTGTTCCTCAAGAACAACTCATGGACTTCCATTGGATTCAACTACCTCATAGCTTGCTGGGCCATCCAGATTACCATCCTCTACAGAGGATTCTGGGAGCAGATTCTTGCTTACTACCTACATGATAAGCACGATTGGCACAAGATCCCCCTCAGAATCGAGGAAATAATTAATGCTGATTTCGGAGCTGCCGCCGTTCTCATTACTTTTGGAGCTATCCTTGGAAAGTGCTCTCTTTTCCAGCTCTGGTGGGTCGCTACTCTCGAGCTTTGCTTCTACACTTTGAACGAGGCAATCCTAGTCAATGTGTTCAAGGTAAACGATATTGGAGGCTCAATGATCATCCACACCTTTGGAGCTTACTTCGGACTCTCAGTCGCTCTCTTCTACCAGCCTAAGAAAGCTATCGCTGATAAGCATGGAATTGGAAAGAGCAACTACCTCTCTGATCTAGTCTCTATGATTGGAACCCTCTTCCTATTCGCCTACTGGCCTTCTTTCAATGCTGCTCTAGGCTCTGGCTCAACCCTCGGAGTACTTGATGACTACAAAATTCCTACAGATGCAGTCGCTTTGGCTTCCAAGCAACAAAGAGCTGTTATTAATACCTATCTTTCAATCTGCTGCAGTTGTATCGCCTCAATTATTTCATCTAAGATCATTCACGGAGGAAAGCTAGATATGGAAATCGTCCTAAACTCTTCCATTGCTGGAGGAGTCGCCGTTGGAGCTACAGCTGATATCATTCACATTGTTAAAATCAATTCTGCAATGATTATTGTATAATATTGATTGTGCTACCATTCGGAGCTATGCTACTTGGATTCATCGCAGGAACTGTTTCTTCCTTCGGATATGGCTACCTCTCTGGCTTCTTGCAGAGAAAGATCTTCCTCCACGATACCTGCGGAGTGCACAACTTGCACGGTATGCCAGGAGTAATTGGAGGTATCGTTAGTGCCATCGTCGCCTCAAGAGGAGAAGACAACTTCGGATCCAACTAAACTCAATTAGCGATGCTTATTTATCATTAGCTTTGAAGATCATTTACGGAAGCGTATTCAGTAATCTTGGCCTAAGATCCTAATCAGAGCAGGGAGGTCTCCAGATGGCATCTCTTGGACTTACCCTCGGTCTTGCCATCTTCACTGGACTATTCACTGGATTCATTACATCCTTCTCCTGGTTCCAACCCCCAAGCGAGGACTACCTCTTTGATGATAGATTCCAATGGGCTGATTGCGACATCGAGCATGAGCAGCTTGCTGAGCTCCAGAAGCAAATGAGCATGTCTGGAACTCACTCCAAACTCGCAAACCTTGGTGGCAAGACTGATCATGATGACGAAGATGAAGACCACGGAAACAGAATCAACTGAGATTCTCCTCTGTGACTGTTTGACTCTAAGTCCTACTGACTCTATGTTATATATATTTGCAGTCTATAGAGATGAGATAAGTTATTTAGAACTTATATTAGAACTATGATGCACAGACTGTATTCAATTTCACAAATTAAGCATGCTATTTTCCTTCATACTCCGATTGGGATGCTTAATCACAATTTTCAGCGATTTTATTCTATTAAGATTTACTAAATCTTTCTTTTTGGGAGGGATTTAGATGGGTATTTAAGCTATTCTGTTTTACTTATTGTGAATTGTTTCGGTGTAGGCGTATCCCTCATCCTCATCATCTTGTTCTTAGACTTCATTCCTATCCTCTCTTGGCTGTCTACCTCCACGTCTGCCCCAAGAAATACTTGTTTTTATTAAGATTGTGAGTTCTTGGATCTTAGCATCAAGGCTTTCTTTGTATTAGATTTAAAACTCTCTCAAGCTTTCCATCTTGAAGTTTCTTGGTGACATCTTCTCTTTAATAAGTGGATAAGTTCATGATTTGCTTTTGCTCCTCTTTGATTTGCTCATCTACAGGAACACATTAATTCCTTTCATTATGCCAGTCGCAATCTTGAGTTTATGGCAATATCCAATCAAGTGCTCTAAATTAATCTCCTTCTAGTATGGGTTAGGTCTGTCAAGCAATGCTTGCTTTTTAGCAGCGATTCTCTCAGCCTTTTGCTTCTCTCTTTCAACCAGCGACTCTTTCTGTCTCTTAATCCACTCAGCATGGTTAATTTCATCTTTCTGGATTTCCATTCCTTCTCATTATAGGAAGAGTAAGATTAGGGATATTTGAGTGTTTGTAGAAATAACGATGGAATCGAATAGAGAATAGATAAGTGAGATCACCTATAACTAACAGTCGCCTTGGTCAAACAAAATTAGTGGACTCAGCTCAGCCTCACTACTATAGAGCTTCCCTAGAGTCACTCGGTACTTCTCCCCTTTCTTTTAGGTGAGCGTCATCAGTTCACTTTCTGCAATACGAAGTGATGACTGAATCGGCGCTCATCAATCAAGAGTGGGATAGTTGTTGGCGTTGTTCTCTAAGTTCTCTCTCTTATTAGCTCTTCTGTTTTATTTCAATATACACGTCTGGCGCCTTCAGTAGAGGGTCTGAAGCCACCGCGGCCACCTCTTCCTCCTCTGAAGCCACCTCTTCCTCTTCTGTAGTTGCCTCCTTCCTCGTCGTCATCTCTTCTGGTAGTAGCCTTCTCTTCTTCCTCTTCTTCAACTGGCTCTGTAGAGTTTAGCAACTTTTCCTCTTCATCCTTCAATCTTTGTTCTCCGTCAGTTTAGTAAAAATCATGTTCTCTGTTCAACTAGTTCATGACACTTAAATAAAATAGCAGGAACCTGAATCATGCCAGTCAAAAAAATAATTTTCTTTTTAAATAAGGATTTTATAAACTAAAATTTATTGTTATCAGGCTTGATTCTTATGAGGTCCTCTTGTTTGTGTGGCCTTAAGTGTCTTAATTTCTTGAAGAAGTTTCTTTTCCTCTTGGGGATTCTTAAGGGATGTGGTTTCATATCTTTTCTGCATGTCTTCAATAGCTTTCTTGATCATCTCTGGCTTTTAATGCTCTCTATGCAATCCCTTTCTCAAGGTTTGTCTTTGGCTCTCTCACAATACTATGTTCCACCATCTAGCACTTCTCTCTTCTTTCCCCCAAGGTTTTTCTAAACAATCATTAAAGCTTATAGGAGTTACAGCAGTATATTTGAGGTCTCTCATTTTCTTCTCATAGTCATTCTGGTCTGGAAGTAAAGGCACCTCAGTATCAATAGTGACATGAACTCTCTCTTCATCTGATTAATCCTTCTGCTTAGTGTCCTTGACTTCCTCACCTTCCTTGACCTCTTCTCCTTCTTGAGCATCAGCATGCACTATTATAATGCACTCTTTGAGCTCCCTCATGGTTTCTGTCTTGTCTTTCTTCCCTTGGCTTGTGTTCCTTGGTTTCTTCCTGAGGAGCGTCGCCCTTCTTTCTGTACACTTACTGCTTTTGACTCATATTTACTAGCGATATTGAATAAACAATAATATCAAGATATTAAAACTTCTCTCTAATTCGTGTCAAACTATCACAGCCGCACGCCTCTATTTTATTTCTCGATCACCCTATTCCATAAAATAAGAAATACATCACATATTAAACGTAATCTTAAGAATTAGCATAAATTAATTATGTTCTCCGTCAGTTTCGTACTTTGCTTTCTTCTCAGTGAGTTCAAATATAACTTTCTTTGTCTAGGGGAGGAGAGACCTTAAGGAATCCGAACTTGTTGATAGCTAGGATATCGATGTTAAAACTGATCTTAGTGTCTTGCTCCTTTACTTTCTTAGGTCCCTTGCCCTTCTTCTTTCCTCCAACCTACAGCAAGTTTTGCTCTTCTCTCTCCCTCTTGGAAACCACTCTCTCAAGCAATCAATTGAGAAAATAAAGTGCTCACAAGTATCAATCTCCTTTTTGCAATATTTTATCTGGATTTCGTATTCAAGCTTTGCCTTGAAGAACTCTTCCCTGACTTCATTCTTTTTATCGAATAGCTTGTTCAAGTCATTCTTAACCTTTTAGATGTCCTCTTCGTACTTGTCGAGCATCTGCTTGATGTCTTGTCTCTGCTCCTTTGCTTCCTCCATTTCCTTCTTAATTTTATTGATTTCAGCATCAAGTTAATCAATCTAGCCAGTGAAATTGTCCAACTTCTCCCTCACCTATTTCTTCTGATCATAGAGTGAGTCTATCTCAGGCTTGAATGGATAATAATTGCCTCTGCAGCAGGTAAAGTGGCCTTAAAGTATATTTGGCTCTCTAGATCATTGATTTTATCTTGGATCTGCTTGAGCTGAGTGATGAATGCTCTCTTCTCACCTCTTAGAGCCTGCACAGCGTCAATCTTCTCCTTCATGAAGTCCTTGTAGGTCACATTAGTATTTCCAATCTTTCCACCATCTCATCATCATTGTTAAAGCTTGATGTTTATGCTTACAATCTTATTTCTAAGGTTCTCTGCTTAAGCGTCGAACTCTCTCATTATGTTGTTGGTCTGGGAGCTTCTTTCTATCCTCTTTGGCGATGATGGCGGGCACCTAATTTTAGTGAACTCTCTCGTGCTTGTTGCGAGCACCGTAGTAGTACTGGTAGTAGTAGGAGTTCTCGTCAACAGTGTTTTGCTTTTGGTTGTTCTTCTTGTCATCCTTCTTTTTCCATTCATCAGCTGCTTACTTTTTCTAGTAAATGGGCTTGCGCTCCGCATAGGGACGATCATTGCGGTTTTCATAAGTAGTTTGGGGTCTGCCTCCTCTTCCGCCCTGGTTTCCTCCTCTGCCTCCACGGCCGCCTCTGCTGCCTCTTTGACCATTCATCCTCATTTCATATTATGAGTTATGAAAACTATCAATCTATTTTTATAATCTTAAATAATCTAAAATGAACATTCTTAGCACTTGGAAAAAAGTTATCACCATTTTATTGCTTGCTACTATCCTACTTTTGGACTCTGCTCACTCCTTTGAGATGAAAAAGTCACTCTAATCAGCCACCAAACTTCTCAAATTAAATCGTAAGTTACATTCTAATTATATCCATATTTTACTAGACCCTGTTGTGAAGGAGTGGTTCAACTCAGCTTTATTCTACGCAAACTACTTAGTATTCGTCACCTACTGCGATGCAATCGCAAAGAACGCTTATTCAGAATTTAGCGCAAGTGAAATGAGAGATTTATGCCTCACAGCTGCTGGCAATGAATTGGGAGACTCTATGAATCCACCTTCCTCTTGAAGGTGCTATAATATTTTGTAAAATAATTCCCTAAGGTAATTTCACTCTATTTTAATTCTAATCTCTTCCATTACTTCCTTTTATCCGCTCTACAAAAGAGAGTGCTAGAAAGTTTTGTAATACTAAAGCCAAATCATTAAACTCACAAGCGTTTTGAAGGATTTGAAGCAATTTTAATTCAGCTTGGAAAGTCTAAAGTAACAGGATACAATTACTGAATTTATAATTCTTTATTAAACTATTTGAAATGCTTAAACTAGCACTCACTTCGGCTTTATTAGCCACTCTTGCTCTTGCTCACCCAACAAAATACAGTGTTGACAGAAATACCACCTGCTACTAACCTGAGCCCGCTCACATTTACTCCTACCACATCCATTTGCTCTACTTCCAAAGAAACCAAAACCACACTGACGGCGCTTACAGAATCCATTCAGCATTCAAAGACGCCTTCAACTCCACTCTGGGAGACGATTGCGATGACTTGTTCCATAATAACAAGTCTTGTGCTCTCACCCCAGATCTCGGCCCAGCTGGACCCTTCCCCACTGCTCAGTGGTCTTTCTTCGTGCTTCCCGAAGATATTGGCGCTATGACTGCTTGGATCATGCAGCACAGAGAAAACTACAGCATCCTTATTCACACAAACTCTGGGTGCGAAGTTGAAGACCATACTGACTGGACTCTCTGGGGTGGTCAATCATGGTCACTTGACACTACAATTTTCTCTCATGATGAGCCCTTTCCTTGGTGGTTGAATGATAACTCCACAGTCAATTCATTTTGGGAGTGAATATTTCTGAGTTACTTGCAACCACAAATTTAACCAAGGATTTGGCTCATACTATCCAATAATCCAAACTAATCCTATTCTTTAATTTAATAAGGATTTTATCAAATACGTCACAGCGAAAAGGACTCTCATTCCAGAGTTACTTCTTATAATATTTTTTGTTATCTATCTTTTATACTGTCTTACTTCTTAAGTCTAATAAGTGCAAATGTCTTATCACCCTACTTTTGCGTTTTAAAAGTTTCGTTATAATAAGTAGGGTATAGGAGTTGCTCTGACTACATTTTTCTCCTGAATGTACCTGAGCTCAACTACAGTTTTATCCTCGTGATTAAGAGCGGGTTCGTCAAGTACAGTTATACCGAGATCTTCTTTGGTACCGTCTGGCTTTGGCATTTTTAGGAAGGAGTCAACCTCTCCGACGCAAGGGATGTACTCGGGAATGAATGGCTTTAATTTTGTGTCGAGATCTATTTTCTGAGGCTTGTAACGTTGGATGTACTCGAACAGGTCTTTGACCTCACTGCTTACTTGAAGATTTGCAAACTCTGCGGGGTTATAGGCGCCTGGTACTGCTTTTTCATCATCATCATCGTCGTCGTCTTCGGCAGGTACTGCCTTCTTCTGCAACGCCTGAGGTTGCATATTTGCTTTAGACTGAGGCAGTTACGATTGAGCGGGTTGAGATATTAAAAGCATAAATAATTGAGTAGGTTGCTGAGAAGGACCACCCACATGCACTTCGTCGTCTTACTCATCGGAATCAATTTCCTCGCTGTCATTTACTTCCACTGCCAAATCGAAAGGCTGATTCTCAACTGCCTGACCCTTATAAATTATTAAAAACTCTTAACATCAGCTTTCTTGCCTGGAGAAGGTCCCTTTGCTTGGGGCTTGGGTTATTATTGCTGGCGAGGTTGAGCGGAGGCTGTTACTACTGGGGTTGAGGCACTTCATCGTCGTCTTCTTCTTGGTCGTCATCAACTTCCTCCTCACTATCGAAGTCTCCCTCTAAGTCAAGAGCTTAACCGCCCTGTCTTGCAAATTGGCCATTATCTTCGTCGTCGCTCATATTTTCTACTCTAGATTCAAATTTAAAAATTATACAAATTTATTTATGGAACTTCTACTCTCATACAACAATTCTCGAGTGCTTAATTTTCTTGGAGATAATAAGAATGAAATTCATGTTATAAAGACTACTACAAGGAGACTCTCCACTTATTACTTATTAAGATTCACTGAAAAAGAACTTCATCATTTGGCATATCAGAACTGTGCAATGTCTCCTCCAAGGCCATCTTAGTTCTAACCCTGGAAGTGCTGATTCTGCTTAAAATCTGAAAACAGAGTGAACAGCACGTGCAAACTTTCCACCACTGACTTATTGTTAGCTAGTTTGTGGCAAGGAATGTCAACCATAGAACAAATAAGGCGAGCATAGTCTGTTGGGTGCATGTCAATTTCAGGCCCAGGGAACTAAATATCTCTCAGAGCTTAAACCATGTCTGGACTCCACTCTTCCATGAGAATTAAATATAGAGTTTTTCAAAATCAGGCATTTACTTAGTGTAGTTAACAGTTGGAGGGGGTCTAGTTTTGTGAAGATCTTGCACACTCTTTATCCAGCGAGAAACTTCCTTCGGTTTCTTATCTGCGCTCTCTATTGATTCAACCGTCATAGGAGTTGCTCTCATTAAATCTCCTGAATTTTACAAGAATGCTTAGATTTAAGAATATAAAATACTCAAATTAACATTGGATCCACAATAATGTTAGGATAATAATCGTGTTTCAGAGATCTGAGTTCTTCGGACTACAAGAATATAAACCAGTTTTTCCAAATTTTTAGTCTATAACCTTCCTTAGGGCTAGTCTCAACTCTTCACCTTTTTCATTATTGAGAAAATCAGTGAGTTAGTCAATAAATTCAAAATACTAAATATAACAGGCAACTAATAGGTTTTTCTGTAATTGGGGTTTGATACTTGCTGTTAGATAAATACAACGAATAATTTTAGTAAGTTTTAAAAATTAGAATTGCATGATTATATTCTTATGAGCCTTCCATCACACCACTCTGACTATGCATCTTCCTTCCTTATTATGTGCTGACTTTTCTTCATCCAAATTGCGTTGCATCTAGCTTCACATCCTATTCCAGCACTTTCTGCATATTTGCGAATCGGATCCCTTTACAAAGCTCTCCGATGTTTTACTCGTTAGGCATTCTTCGCACTTCAGCTGTTTTTGCTTCCCATGCCTCATCTGCGCCTTATTCATGCCTATAAACAGCGTTAGTTATTCGCAAAAAGTGTCAATAGGAGATATCAACTTTTGGGTTGGAATCGGTATATTCGCTATTACGAGTTTAGTGCCTCGCCAATTCGCACCCAAAATTACCTCGCCTATTCGCACCCAAATTACCTCGCCTATTCGCACCAACGAATGAAGTAAACCTTAATCTAATTCTTTCATTTCGAGTACTTACTAGCTAAGCATGTTTCAAACACTGCTCTCCATAGCACCTCTTGAACTCAATGTGCTCCTTCGTTCCTGATGCTTTCTCGTGTTTTTTTACATGCCTGCCCCAATGATCGCCAGAGATAGGCTTCAACTTTTGGCAACCATCATAACTACAATGCTTATTGAAGGCACCTCCTTTGCTTTTCACTGCCTTCCTCTTGAGGTGTTCACCTAGAACTCCATGCAGCGTGCTTTTCGTTTTGTCACATTGGCTGAGGGTGAGCTGGGTTTGGTGGCTTATCGTTTCGCTAACAGCTGTGGTTTGTTGATCTTATCATCTCTATCCTTAGTGATTGGGTCTGCTTTACTCTGAGCTTTGGCAATCACCGTCTTCCTTAATTTTCGAAGGATCCTTTCCTCCTGATCTGTAGTGTTAGAATGAAGTCCTGCTTTCCCTCGTGTCTGGCTCAATATCTGCTTAGGCTTGAATGCCTAAGAAGGCGAGACAGTCTTCTATTTCCTAAACGACTCAGGCAACACAGATTAGGACTGGTGCGGAAAAGGGGGTTTTTTCAATTCAGGACTCTTTATGTTAAAATTTTTAGTTTTCCCAAATTATTTTTCCTTTGCAAAATTTCCCGCCCACCCAATCCAACCCCTTCCTAGGGGTTCTATAACCCCCTTTTTAAAAACCCAGCTTGTTCAGACCCTTCATTCAGACCAGCCACAAGCGTCATGCTCCTGCGGCTGTACACCTTCTGCGACTGCATGTATTGTTCCACATCTTGCAAGAATAGTTTTCCAAAGCCTTATCCTTGAAAGGCAGTCCTGGTTGCCATGTGAAATATGTAGCAGTTCAAGTCATTCGCAAGCTCCCCAATGAAGAAAGCAGATGCGAACACTGGACCTACTTTATTGCGCCCAACCTTTCTCCTCTTTAAAGCGATGTGCCAGTGAGAGAGCCTCTTAGGGTAGGGGTTTGGGGTATTCGCCTTGATCCTTGAAAAAATGATGGATGTGTCACTAGCTTTCCAGATCAGCCAAGTATGAACTCGTATCCTCTGTTCTCGAAGAAGTCTGAGGGGTTCAAGTCGCATTTCGGGAGCTTCTACGATGAGAGTTATGAGCTGAATGTCTAGTATTTCTCAGCCTCTGTGATCAGATAACTTTCCATTTTTGAATAAGAGAGATCAAACCCCAAATTTTTATTAGACAATTATTAAATTAATGCCTGTTATATTTAGTATTTTGAATTTATTGACTAACTCACTGATTTTCTCAATAATTACCTTATGACCATAAGAGATGAGTTTTTAAATGTCTTAGTCTCGGTATGAATCTAACTCCAAATTTTCCAATATGAGTGGCTAGAATCTGTAGTACTCTTCCTTCATTAGCAATTAAAGGAAGTATTCTTGCGTGTACTATTCCATATTTACCAGCATATTTTCCGCTTCAAAGAACCACTCAGCGTTGCTCATCTTTGGATCTAGTGGCTCTTTGACTACCTCACCTGTTCCTACGGAGATAAGCCTTATTTTCTTTTGATTATTGGCATATTTAGAGTGTAAATAAGCATACAAAGAGGGATTATTAGCAATTATTCCTCCATCTAGAAACAGTTGATCCCCATAGGCTTTAGGACTGAAGTAGACAATAGCAGATGAAGAAGCTTGAGATGCATTTGAAATTGTTAGGTTATATAGCTCTGGGTTCATATTAGCAGAGTATTTGGAGAACAACCTAGGCTCATGAGAATTATAATCGTAGGCTACTATCAACACCTCTTTTGTCAGCGCATCTTATATAGGGACTGTTCCCACAAGGTCCTCGTTTACTTTATCAAAGCCCGATCTATCATAGTTAGGCTTTGAGATTAAGTAAACCGATTCTACGATAACATACCCTAGGAGACCTATCACAAAGAAACCGATAAGAGCGTAAAGATATCTATACCCCTTCCTTTCATAATAAGTTTTCTCTTGCTACTCCAAAATCTCCTCAACTTCTTCAAGATCAGCTAAACCTCCTCTATCAATCTTTCTTTTGAGGTCTAGCCCATCCTCTATGTCTTTTAATCTAGTTTTAAGATTCATAGCTAAAGTAGAAATGAGCATTTAACTTTCTTAGTTATCATAAATTGCTGAAGCAGATAGATCTGTGAGACTCCTTTGGCTAGCTCTGTCAGTAGACATCGCAGATGGAAACAGAGATTACTTATCAATTTGATCTTGACTTGCTGTGAGATTCTCTTTAAAACAAAAATCACATTAGTCTTCGTATTTGTTGCGCTTAATTTCGATATACATTTTGAAAGCCCTCATACTAGACTCGTGATTCTTGTTGGTGAATTAATCGTGCCAATCCATAGACCTATTAAACCTCCTAGTAGTGCAAATACGAGTGTACCGAATAAGTGATTTTTCCAGTCTAGTTTGTATGTTGTGAAAACTATTGGAGCGTACTCGGTGTATATTCTTATTGCGTCCTCAGCGAAGTACAATATATTAATACTTATTAGGCCTTATCGGATCGGATGTATTGCTGGGTAGAACTAGCGCAGTTGCCAAAAGAGATCCAGTAGAGGTACCACCAATCATGTCAAATAACTCCGCCATGGAAACCTTTTCAGTAAGAGGTCTTTCTGGAAGGCAATAAGTTTCTCTTGAGTAGTTATATGAATATTATTCCATATAGTCCACTACTACTGATGGAATTAGTCCTCTGATTCCACCTCCATCAAAAGAGAGCACATTCCAATAATCTTCTTCCTCTTCTTCACACCCAATAAGCTATAGCAATGTGCAAAGAAGGAATATCTGTGTGATTCTTGTAAAAGATGGAACTTATTTCATTAAATTCATAGGCTAGTATTACATCATTTTTATCGTGGATTAAAGAATATGAGTCAAGCAATTTATTTTCTTCAACCAGTTTATTTTCTGTTCTGTTCTTTATAAAACATATTTAATTTCTTCCAGCGTCCAGGAAAGTAAACTGTGAAAGTTATACCTAATTTGAATATGTTTGCAATTTATGTTACACTCCTTATAAAGAAATGGTGAGGAAGACTCTGAATGCATTCTTCGAGCGACTAAATAAGAAGTATGGAAACAGAGGACTTGAATTTGATGTGAGAGACAACCACTACTGGATTGAAATCAAAATCAAGAAGAAGAGAAGCGAAGCCTGGAGAAAGCAAATTGCCTACGATCCTAACCTCTACGACACAGATGAGGAGAAGGATAGAAAGAAGAGAGGCTAACTCAGTGGTATTGCCAGCAATTATCAATAGTGAGTTCAGATATAGAGTATTGCTACAATTTAGTAAATGCTGATGAGCAAGATCACAGAGGCGCACATATGGGAACTGATGGAGCCTTGCATACTGCAGCTCGAGATGACGATAACTCCAGACTTCTAAATAGAAACGATAAATAGGATGAGTTTGAAAACGAAGACAATCAACTATACTTATTGCTTACGCTTATCTTTAAGTTGTATTTTGTTTAATGTGTCCGAAATATTGAAGAAGATGAAGTGATCAAACTTTCAATCTCCAAAAACCTAATAAAGTATCTAGGGCTTAACTGCAGCAATATCTGATATATTATGAGAGAGTTATATTTTGTATTCCTTATTTCCCGAAGAAAGCAGTCTAACTCAAATTTTAATTAGATGGGAATTAACGATTATCAATTTGATAAATAAAATTGCAAAATGGCAGAAAACATTTAAGGGGAGAAGATCATCTTCCAGAGAGGAGGTCATTAGAGAGAAATACTTGTTCCCAAGAGCAGTGAGTCTATGGTAGTTGTACCTTCAAACATGAAGGGCACAGGTTTCTTGAGAAACTTATGGTGGTAGAACAGACCCTACCTAGGAGGACTTTTGAAAATGGAAGAGTTCAACGGAATCATAGACACATGCTCTTAAATCACTGCAAAAGTTTACTCGCACAACAGAAAGAAAGATGTAGAAGGCATCAACTAGGGGGTTATAATGGCGCTGGGGCTTTCAACTGTGTTGCTAATCTGCTTCTTTTTCCTAATGTACTATGGTATCAGAGATGGCGATGAGAAACTCAGGATTGCTGGCTTCTTCCTGCTTGGTATCTCAGTCTTCATCACCATAGTTATTGGTGTTGTTAATTTCTTCCATATCCAAATTTCTTAAGTTTAACATTAGAAATTAACATTAAATTGTTTCTGCTTAATTATGAGAACTGTTCTTATTTATGATTATTGATTTAAGAGAATCAGTTTTGTAGGCTGTTATAAATTTTAAGGGCAATAAGATGGAAATCCCTAAGCAGTAGAACATAAACATGAGCGTTTCTCACTAGTTCACTAAAACTTAGGGTGGGGATAATTTTTCAAAGCATCTTAATTTGGGACTAAGTAAGAGCATGTTGAGTGAAGATGGGTTAGCAAACACAGGGAAGCAGAGTTCTAGTTCAATAGCATATATTAATAGAACAATGGATTATTTGGGGGCTGTTTAGGATGGCGCTGAGAGTAGAGTTGATCAACTTAGAGAAGATGATGATGAACCATCTTCTTATAGAAAGAAAGATTCTCAAAACAATAGTGGAATGGTGGGAGTGCTAAGCGGAGATGTGGCAGTCACTGCTAGTATAGGAGGTGGAGCAGGACTAAGTAGCAATAACAATAAGTCTGATCTTAATTTTGAGATCGGAGTGCCCTCTAACAACAGGAATTTCTTAAAGGGGACGAGATAAACGCATGAAGAATCTTCCATGGGCTCAAATCTAAGGAGCCAGAGAAAGAAGGAAAAGAAAAGAGAGAAGATGAAAAGATTGAGCACTTTCAACTACTCAGGCGAAAAGTCTAAGGATTCAGAAAGGGATACTGGCTCTATATAACAGAAATAGCATGCCAATCCTAACGACGACATTTCTCAACTTATCATGTACTAAAAATAAACCAGCTCCCCAAAGACCAAAAACTCGCTTCTCTTCACTCAGAAGTAGTAGTCAAAGCAATAAAAGGAATAGAGATAGGCTTCTAAGGAAAAATCTATTGACAAGCCATTATATCCTTTGAAACAAAAAATGATGGATAGCTTGATGCTTCCTCATAGCAATAAACGAAAGCCAGGCAAGTTAATTAAAAATAAGCTCGGTCAATCTTCTTTTTTGAACTACTCAACTTTCCTGCAAGAAAATCCCTACGCTTCCGATCGATTCCTCCAATAGATTTAGATGAATATGATGTATCACAATTAATAGCATGAATATAAGTATGCTTATATTTGAAAAGAAAGGAGCATAGGTCAATATAAGTGCATACCTACCTTCGCCAGATAACGCTTTATATAAACTAGACCCATTATTGGTAGTCCAAAAGAAAGTCATCAAAAGATAGGAGATGCAAACTAATTCTTCCTTATTTAAGAATTCCCAGCCTATCAATATCAATAATTTCAATCTTGACTTGATCGAAAATTAACAAGCTAAGAAATTATTTGATATTTATTTTACTTTTCACGAGTAGCAATAGTAACTATGGCACTGAAGATTAAGTTAATATAATGTCTCAGTCACAACCATTTTATAACAAAATCGCTTAAAGTAACAATGTCTCTCCGAAGAGGAACTTATTTTTTCAGTAATAAGTATTACAAGACTCTATGCTTAAAAAACAAAGGAAAAGTGCATTGATTTAGAAATTTCCGCTTTCTTCTCCAGGTGGTCAACTTAGAGGCCGTTCTCTGAATTCTAATTACATAAACATTGAGAAGATTCGACAGCAAGCAAAAGAAAGCCTAAAGCAAAATGGAAAATTTCACTATCTTGGATGGTTTCACTCTTCTTTATTCTTGTAGAGTGAAACTGCCTCACGAAGCAATTAAAGCTAATTTATAGTCTCTCTGTATTAACGTCATCAACTAGAATGATTTGAGTTATTTTAGTAATCTCAATTATCTAGACTGCTCAGATTTTATAATTTTAAGATAATTAACTAAGCAACCAGCAAGAGCTTCTCAAGCTCGGCATTTTGAAGAATCTCATGGAGTTAAATCTCGCTTATAATCACATCAATGGCTTACAGTTTTTGCAAGAAGCTCATGAAGTCGCTCATTAAAACAAAAATAAACAGATTAAAACTTACTTTGGCTTTAACCTCTTGAAAATTTAAACCTTAGCTATAACAGCATTCATTTATAAGGATCTATCCACATTCTATAATATAAAAATGAATTTGAATTGGAGTTTCTCACATCCATTTCCTTAAATGGATTCCTAGACTAAAGATAGTTGACATGAGTTCTAACTACTTATCTTCTTTGCCTGAGGATTTGTCTTTTCTCCACCATTTAGAAGACTTCAATCTCTCTTATAACCTTTTCGCCTCTCAATCCCAGTCATTCAATCCTAATAAACTTTTCCTTGCTTTAGCAACTCTTCCACGGCTTAAGAAATTAAATCTAGGGAACAATAGGCTAGAAGCGATTCATTTAAGAATATATTAAATATTTCATTATGAGGAGATCTAAATCAAGAAAATGAACTTAAATAAGTTGGAAGAGTTAGACCTATCTAATAATTTTATCCACGCTCAAGAAGATCTTCTTTATTGCTAGAATTTCTCCAATCTATTAAATTTATCTATCAGTTCTCAACATATCTGGAAATCCCCTCGTAAACCAAGACTCAGACGAAGTCAAGAATGCAGAGAGGATTAAGGACTTGGAGAGGTTATTGTATGTCAAGAATCAGACAGCTGTTCTTTGGAGAAAGCTCCTTGTATAATCATTAATATTTTAAAAATATACTTGATCCCTTGCCTAAAACAGTGGTGATTTATCAGGCTAATCCATGGGAATGAAATTAAGGAATAGTATTAACAAGACTCCTTCAGGGTTTGGACCCACAGCAACATTCTCAGCACAAATCGGACGATTACAATAGACCAATTCGAGTTAGTTAAACTAACTTTAAGCAGATGGATAAAGAGCTCGACCGTATTAAGAACCCCTAATTTTCAAAGGGAGAAGCTTTAGCTCTTAGTGAATTCTAGTCTACTGGCTTCGGAGGTAGAACAAGTGCTATGGAAATGAATAGATCTAATGGATTTTAGCAGAGTCAGATTCTTTCCCCTAACTCCTCACCCTCTCATGACTAAATCAAAGCAACCAAACAACAAGTAACCAAACATGCTAGCTTCTTTTTTTATGCCCAGAGTATCAATCCAAATAAGCTATTCTAAGATGAAAGTGAAAACTTAATGACTAACATAGACCACTAGCAGATACTAAACAAAACTCAATTTTCTTCTTCAAATTCTCACTCTCAAGATTAAAGAGATCACATTTAAACTGGAGTACAATAAATCCAAAACTAAGTCTGGAATGTATAAGATCCTAATCAAAAATATTTCAGTTAAGGGTTCGGTGCGGCACCTCCTACTGCTGCTTTCAATAACGTCTATATTACATAACAAATACTTGAAGAGAATACAATGCCTTCTAATTCCAATCTGTCTTTAAATAAATATGATAGAGATGCAATTAATTAGATCCCTTAGGGGAACTCTTTAAGTGGTGGCTACGATTTTTCATCGTTCAATTAGCATGAAGTTATCAATAGATCTAAGATTGATACTGTAAATTAGTTAGCTCAAGAACTCCTTCTCCAAGAGAGACCAATTGAATTGAAACAGCCTTTGAAATTCTATTCTGCTTATAGACAGCTTCTGTAAAGGAATAGAATGAGCAACCCAGGCGATGACTCTGAGGATGTAGAGCTGTGTAATCTTAAATCTTATCAACAAGCAACTACTTCCTACATGAATAAGTTTTGGGGGCTCGCATCCTCTAAATACAAAAAGAATGATGAGAAGCTAAGCTATTACATAACTGATCAATTTCATAAATAATTCATCGAAGATAATGTAAGAAACGATAACTACCACTATTGTAATTGATTTTATCATCAACAGTATCTTTAATCTGCTCCTATCAGTCCTATGCACAAAAACTTCGATCAAAGTCAGAGGTCTCTCGCTTAAGTTTCAACTAGTCCTAATTAGCCACTCACTCATAGCTAATTGCAAGCTCAAGTAAATAAGCATCGAGCAGGAAGCTCAGTCATTGACTTTACAAAAAAGAAAGCTTCCGTCAATAGTATGGCAAATTCTAATGCATTAAATTTAATTTGCTTAGAACTACTTAAACAACACTTCTCTTGGATTCAACTAAGAAAGGCACAGTATTGCGCTCACACACATAGGAGGCAGAGAGTCTTCAATTAGAGAAAAGACAAATATGTCAGCCCAAATGAACCATTCTTTTATTTTCTAGTTTAAAAGATCAGCAATCCACCCAAGTCAAAAAGACTCAAGCCAACTATTTATTTGAAAAACATAATGTCCAACTTTTATAATTTACTTCCCCTACTTATGCACAGCAAAGATCAGCCAGAGAAGTAAAAGTTGTACAAAGAGTTCAAGTACTCTTTGAAAGATCAGAAGATCCATAAGCTTTTGGAATAAATGAGGATATCTGCTTTATAGGGTAAAAATTATTAGAATTTAGATCCACTTGAACTTACCAATTAAATGACCATGGAGAAGAGAGCCAAAGAACTCAAAAAGCAGTATGGATTCTCTGACTCAGAAAACGAGTTTGATGAGTTCGAAGAAAAGCCTCCCCAATATTAGGGACCTGAATCTCCAATTGAGGGAGTTCCCCCAAAAGTTGATAAAGAAAGACCTTCTATCAAGAAAATCAAGTCCTCTAAAAGCATTATCAATAGTATTTTATCTCAAATTAAATTATGAAAATTATCCCAAATATATTCAAAGTTACTTTATTTAACTTTATTTACATCATTTTAAAATTTAATAACTATTCTAATACGTTTTTCAAAAGGTAGATGATATTTCAATTTATAATAAGAAGGGCCAATATAAATTATAAATAAAATCCTATTTCCTAACATTATGTATTTGTTAAAATAATTAGCCTTGTTTTCTAAATATTAAATTTTAAAACATAATATACTAGAGAATTTAATAGATAACTTTTTAAAATACATGCTCATTCTTGCTCAAAGGAAAGAAGAGATATATTCATATATAATTCGTTAATAATTTAAACAATGGTGTCGTCCTCGAGCATTCCTTCCCCATCTTCAAAAAAAAAACGCAAAAATTTAAGATTAGCACAGGAGATCGACCAGCCGGTTTGGCCACGGTGACTCCAGCCTACGCAGCGGCACTCAGCCGTCCCCCACCACAACCTCCAGGTCGTCGGCGACTCGGCTCTCTCACTGACCTTGGGTGAGGTCTCTCGGACTTGCCGAGGTGAGAGCTAAAGATGGCCGAGGTTCCATGGAGCAGCAGCTCCCTCGCCGACGACCTGGAGGTTGGTGGTGGGGGACGGCTGAGTGCCGCTGCGTAGGCTGGAGTCACCGTGGCCAAACCGGCTGGGTCGATCTCCGTGCTAATCTTAAATTTTTGCGTTTTTTTTTTGAAGATGGGGAAGGAATGCTCGAGGACGACACCATTGTTTAAATTATTAACGAATTATATATGAATATATCTCTTCTTTCCTTAGATTTGAGCAAGAATGAGCATGTATTTTAAAAAGTTATCTATTAAATTCTCTAGTATATTTAAAAAAAAAACAAGGGAAAACTAATTTTCTAAATTTAATAATATTCATGGATATCAACGAATTTTCAGATTGATTATAGACATTTAAAATACCAAATTGCTGATTTTAAACAATTAATGACAAGTAAATTTTACTTTTAAGATGTTTTAACAATTGAGATATAATAAATTGATTTAAATACTAAATCTCTCACAATCTTCATTCTAATACCCATGCTTCTTAAATAAAATATCAAATTTATTTAAAATATTGACAGAATTTTAAAATAAAATCAAGTTGATTTTGAATAATTTGGAAAATGAGAGCAAACATTTTAAAACTTTGGATGACTTACTTTTCTATGCTAGGATTGTCTTTATGTTATGTAAACTAAATAGGTCCTTCAGTTCAGTAAGATATGAAATTCATGGAAATGGTGAAGTCTCATTGATACCCAGTTTGGAGTAAATTTATAGACACAACAGATGGATGCATATTAAATATTTTCAGAATACCAGGTCCCAAAGGAGAATCCTTGTCATAATCACTCAATAATGTTAGGATCCTAAAGAGATAACCAGTTCTGATGCTCCATGGAATTATTTCATCAAGCGAGGGATTTATTATAAATGGACCACTGGTTTCTCCAGCTTATTAAATTGCAGACACTGGACGCTACGATGTGTGGCTTTTAAATGTGAGGGGGAACACCTATTCTAAAAATCATAATTTCATGGATGCGTCTTCAGATCCTGCTTATTGGGATTTTGGATTTGAAGAAATGGCTCTATACGATCTACCTTCTACAGTAAACTACATCTTAAGAGTAACATAATAGCCAAGCCTGACAATTGTGGGTTTCTCTTAAGGAACTACAATTACTTTTACCTCACTGATCTTAAACAAAGAGCTATTCAAAGGTAAAGTAAAGGCGTTTATAGCTCTTGCTCCCGTTATAACGATGAAGAACTCCACTTAGTCATTTTTGAAACAGCTATCAGGCAATAATTTAATTCCATTCATTATGGAATCTAATCATCTATTAGAAGTTGCGCCTGAATAAAACACTGCTCTCTAAGGCACTTTTGATACTCTTGGAACAATATGCGTTTTAATACCCTCACTATTTTATTTATGATAAATAATAACTTAATTAAATTGAATTGTATGTTTTATAATATGCACGACGACATTAGGGATATTTGCAGACACTAGAATTGACCTAGTGAATTAGGAAACTATCAGCCTATATTTTTAAAGATTTTCAGCTGGCACTAGCCTCAAAAATTTGCTGCACATGGGTCAAATTATGAATACTGGTGTTTTTCAGTAATTTGATTACGGTATGGTTGGCAACCTTGCTCAATACGCCTCTACTTCACCTCCCTTGCTCGATATTCAGAGTATAGATATTCCTATTCATAAATAAATAATTGCAATGTTTGTTGGCGAATTCGACACACTCGCTACTCCTTCTGACAATTTAGAAAACTCAAAGAAAATAAAAAACCTCATCCATTATAAATAATACAAACTTGACCATCTTTAATTCAATAGATTACTTGTTACATGTAATAATTTCTATTTTGATCTTGCATTTATTCTAGCTAAAAATATGAGCTATTTCCACGAGGTTCTATAAGTTCTAGATAAAGTCAATTACATTTGACCAAACATATTCCAAATCATTTTTTTCTTCATTTTATTTGCAGAAGGTGAATCCAACATTTATATTCAATATTATATTTCAAGTTTATTTATTTCTGAGAAGAAAATTTTATTTTAAATTTAAGTAGCTTTAAAAATAAAAATTTATATTGATTATAAATATATTTTGATGGGATAATTTGATTTGAGTGAAGGAAAAGATTAGGAAGAATAATTGGGTTGTTAAATATTCCACAAGATACCCTTGTTAGAGTGGGATTCAAGATTTACAAATTTTTAAGACTTCTCTTGCTGTATTGCTCAACGATTTCTCATCAGAAGACAACTATCATATTTTTGCATTTATATTACATAAATTAATTTAAGAGAAGAAATAACTAGTTTGTGTTAATATCTAAAATTATCAAAAATTGACATTAACTATTCATCTTCTTTGCATTATAAAATTAATAAATATATTAAGACACGAGTGACTCTGCAATTTTGCCAACTGTCATCTTATTCTCCTGATTCAGTCTCAACGGTTCTAAACATCTTAAACTTAAAATCATTACATCCTGGAAGAGTCAGAGCCCAATATATTGCCTTCATTTAAAAATAATTATTCAGCAGACTCTTAGAGATAAACTAACTATTCAATACAAAAGAAAATTGTATCATTTGTTCAATTTATAAAATAAACTAGCTATAAACTCTAATCAAAATTTATTTTCAAAAAAATTGATTTACAAGTTTAAGAGGCTTATCTAGCTTGAAAACGGGATAAAAGTATTAAAGAGAGTCCTTAGATTATAATCTTAACTCTGAGTTCTTTTAGATTCCCTGAATCATTTAATATTGAATAATATTTTAATCCTACAATTTTAAATAGAATTAGAACTTTTAATGATAATGTAATCTAAAAAGTAAGAATGTTTGAACTTGCTTTCTCAACAATGCTCTAAAAAAGTTTGAAATACCCAAAAATAAAAGGAGGGTATTTTAAAAATGAATGAATATAAAATATTCTTAATTGTCTTGCTTTTAATAATTAAATTAATTGTAAGATAACTCTATTTTTTAGAACCCCTTAAAATCTTACGATATCGCTAGCTGCGAGCAGTTTAATAAATGCCTTGAAGTTTATAAGCAACTGGTCGTAAACTTGTTAAGGGAGTGGTGATGAGGGATCTTGTTTTTTGAGATCTGCAGACTAGTAGAGTATTTCGTTCATGATCTCAAGCAGAAGATCAGAGCACCACTCTTAATTGTTTGTCATCACACTTGCCATAATTGCGTTTATTTTCTCAAGCAGGTTGAGTCTTATCAACTCCTCTAAATCCACCTCCCTAGATTATCTTTTACTTCACAATTTTGACTGTGAAAGCGTTGAACTTTGAGTTTATAATCAAATATGAAATCAGGTTCAGCTTTTTCAGAATACTCACAAATGCATTGTCAAAGCTTCAATCCGTACAATGGCATGGGATCTTTGTCAGTTAGAATGATTCACAATTTATATATTAACTATTTTGCAATCATTTTTTAACAACAACAAAAAATATTTTATCCTTAAAGAAGATATGAGGGATTAATTAATTGCTAAATAAAGAGGTATAATCTTTTAATTACTAGAGAAAAAATCTTACCTCAGATTTAATAGGTATCGAAATATCTATATAATATTTGTTTAACACAAACGTCTTCAATTTTATTTAAATCATGACATTTTCATTTTTGAAGCTGAGATGGAACACATTTATTGTAGATATAGCCTGTATTTCTCAATATTTATTAATTATAATTGTCTTAAGACTATATTTATTGTGATATAATGATTCCATACTAGCTAAAGAGTTTTTTGAGTATAAGTTCATTGATAGTTTAGGTAGTCTCGTTATTTTCTTCCACATTATAGATCTTTTCTTCGCACAAATATTTAAACCTCAAATTTATATCTATCAAGATAAGTTTAAGGGCAATATAACCGTAAAAATAAATTCATTATATTGTGGTCATCTTTTCATGTAATCTATAATTAATTTATATGACTTCTTTTGAGAAACATTTTTTAAATAATAATTTTCATTTATATTATTATAAAAACTAATTTTATTATACTAAGAATCTAAAAGAAAATCGTCAAAGAACAATAGAGATGCAAAGACAAAGGAAAATACAATAGCTAGAGATTAGAAGACAAGAGATATATATAAACTACTCATATATTTAAACTTTTAAATTTTTAATGGCTGTTATTTCTTCCATCTCCACAAATCTCTGTGCAAGTACCTTTTAAACTTTCTTCCTCATCGTAGTAATCATCTTCGTCTTAGTCCTAGCTGCTCCCTCAGTCTCTCCTTCAGTAGCAGGAGGAGACTGAGGGAGCAGCTAGGACTAAGACGAAGATGATTACTACGATGAGGAAGAAAGTTTAAAAGGTACTTGCACAGAGATTTGTGGAGATGGAAGAAATAACAGCCATTAAAAATTTAAAAGTTTAAATATATGAGTAGTTTATATATATCTCTTGTCTTCTAATCTCTAGCTATTGTATTTTCCTTTGTCTTTGCATCTCTATTTATTTAGATTATTAATTAAATTCTTAGGTATTTATTTTAAATTTGAATGAGAGAAACTAATTTAAATTAAGATTTGTGTTTATTGTGTGATGTAGTCAGTAAATAATTTGAGGGATAAAAATCTAACATCTGCAAAATAAGTTGTGATTATTTTTAGTTTATTTAATTAAATGTTAGTAATTTTGATTTTTGTAATAGAATATCTTCTGTATCAAGACTGGGAGTAAGTTTTCAATGATATCTTTACTCTATGTGACTAGGACTTTGTTATGCTTTGCAATAGATTCAGCAAGCAAACTATATATTATTTTGAATTCCTCTATAACTTATCCGCCTTTCTAACTTTCAGATTTGTCAATCATATATCCCAAGTTTTGGATTAGAACAGGTTTGCAAATTTTAGACTTGAAGGCGGAAGAGTTCATTAGTTCAATGAAGCCAAGTATGTTCAAATTAATTGAGAATTCAGACTTTTGGTTTTATAATACTTTCTGCAGTCCTTTTGACTTCACATCATCAACTAAAGGACCCCCTGAAATCACTTTTGTAAATCTAAATTATAACTGAAATTTAATTATTTATAAAAGCCTAAGTAATTCAAATAAAAGAAGATCTTACTTTCTTTTTCTTGGGCTAATTAGAGAGTTCCAATCTACCACATTAACTATATATCATAAATACTTAATAGCTATTACTAAATAAAAAAGATAAAATATTTGCGATCTTCTAATTGATAATTAAATAGATGAAAATGGGATTGTGATAATTTATACTTTTGTAAATGCATCGGTCATTGATTAAACAAGCTGGGGAACCATCTAGGTTACTGATTCCAAAAGGAAAATATTCATCTAAAAATAATAAATAATCTTGAAGAGTGTCGTTAAGCTTTGTGATTATAAGTCAAAGATAGTAGGAAACAAGGTTTTAATGAGCACTGATTCAAGAGTAAAGTCGCTACTTCCAATGTTGCAAAGCTGCATCCTGCGCTTATTGATTGAGCTGTTATGTTTTCAATAGTCTTGCAAGCATAGAATCTTACAACTTCATCTTCATTAACGTTCAAAGATTTCACCAAAGTTTGAATAGCGATTGCAGGAATTTCCCATACAGCTTCTACTTACTCATCATCAAGCTAAGTTGCAGCATAAAACAAGAATTCACCCAAAGATGCAACTGCTTTTCTTCTTACCTTCTCGCTTTTGTCTTTTAAGACTTCGCATAATAGACTTGCTAGACCACTTTCCGCAACTTCATTTCCAATAACATAAATTGAGCATAATCTTATTTTCAAATGGGGACTCTTTACGTTCTTCATTAGCTTAAGTAATAGACCCATAAAAGCAGAGTTTATCAGTCTATTTTCTCAAAATATTATTATATCATTTATTTTAAGATATTTGTAATCTATAAAATGTAAAATAACTTTATCTATAAGCTGATTCAAGAAAATCTTAAATCATTATAATATATCTAAGAAACCTTCAAATTTATGTAGTTTTTTAATAAAGCTATTATAATCTTAGAATATTTATCTAAAAAAATGAGATTAAATAAATTTAATTATAATTGAGGAATAATGAAGGCAAAGCACATTTATCTTGTCATTGACTGTTCCTGAAGAAGCTATTGCATTATAAACATCATGCAAATGGCTCTCAATGCTTGGCGATTCTATAGTAGCAGCAACTTAGTCTACGCTCATTGCCTCAAAAGGTAATTGCTGAATAATACCTATGATTTTTAAAGGAACCTTAGATTAAGACGGGGGTTATATTTAATCCATGATTCCACCTTATGCTCCATTTAAATTACTTGAATTTTGTTCAAGCTAAGTATTTTATTGCTGCTATTTTTATACGTTCTTCTTATTTGTGTCCTATTTTAGGGCAAGAGGTTCTTACTCAATATCGTAATTTAAAGTGAGAAGGCCTTCCGTTGATATCTTGCTTAACAATTTTGAGATCCTTTTATTCTTCCATTGCACTCATTTGTCTGTTATCATCATCTTGATTTTCGTCTGGGTCTCTGTCCTAGGTTAGTCCTGTGACTTTAACTATTAAAATAATTAGATTATAAGAAATTTGATACCTTCTAGTTCGTCTTCATCATCGTTTTTATTTGAGAAATTCAATTCCATATCTTTGCTTAATAATTTGACATCATTCACAGCTCATTCTCTTACTAAGACTCTTTTTGGTAACTTGAAATGAAACCATATTTAACACCAAGGGTGGGCTTAAGATCGTTTCATCAGTATAGTTTATTTATAATTATATTATCATCTCCCTTCTTTTTAATAAAAATTATAGTAAATCTATAGGATTTATTCGAATTTAAATTAAGATTAATAATTTAAAAATAGTTTGTGTGAAGTAAAAATATTTTTATTTCTCTAATTCAAAAGAATTTAAAAAGACTTCTTTTTAATATCTTTTTGAATTTAGGTCCCCCTTTAATTTTTATAAACATATTCATAAATTGATTATGGCTGCTTGGGAAGTGTTCTCTGATTTACTTCTTTATTTAATGCTTTCTCAAATGCTCCCAATATATTCTTTTAACAGGGTCTTTATAAATATAATCCCCATTTTAATAAAAGCTATACACTCCGTCATCTTAAAATATAATTTAATATAAAAAAGTAATGATATTATTTTCTTTACTTTTAATTATAAAATTTTCATACTTAAAATCATAATAAATATTTTTAAGTGAAACAGAATATTATATAATTTGGTAGAGAGAGTCCTCAGTTATTTGTAGCAACTCTGAATAATAGGAGCTTAAATCATTTAGAAGTGGATGAATGCCAGAATGTTTATTTAACTAGATTACACTATCTACTTCACAATTGTTTATAATTTGAGTGACCCACTGTAAAAAAGTCTATCAAATATTATACATATCAAATGCATTGTTTCTCTCAATAATTACAGATAGAAGCTTCATTACACTTATTATTCAACAAATTAAATAAGAATTTACAATATATTTTAAAATCAAATTAAATATATTTTATTTTTAAATTTATTATAAAAGAGCTGCTTAATATCTTCTACCTAAAATAAAACTTATATTTTATTAAAAATTATATCTGAAAATTCTAAACGCTAAATCTCATTCTGGAAAATAAGTATAGCAGAAGAATGGGATATATGCTCATTATAAGAAAGAATTTTTTGAATTATTTATTCTTTTTAGAAATACAATAATTCTACAATTATTTCATAGCGAATCGTATTTTACACATGCATAGGTCAGTATTATATTTCATTTACGAAATTTATGCCGTTTTTAAGTCGTATTTGCTTAGTTTATCTACATCTGCAATCTCAATTGAAGCATTTTATTAGTAGAGGCACTCTCTACAGTCTTTCTAAATCCGAGATCCAACTTAGTAAACGCTAATTCATAATAAGCAAATATTAAACAAAGTAATATTTACCTTTCAAGCTATCTTTTCTTTTTAAAATCGGATGAGATAGTCTCTACTAAATTGCCATCTTAGGTAATTAAGTTATCTCTTTAGCACCTAGTTTCTATCTCATTTTTTTTATTTTAGAAATAATAAATAAATAAATAGTTTAAATAATGAATTTAAGATATTAATTTCAGAAAGCTAGATCGTCTATTTTGTATTAGATTCTTATCTATATTTCTCACTACTGATCTCTGTATATTAAAGAAGAACATAGCATTATATTTTTAGAAGCCAAATTAACCAGCAGATAGACCAAACATTGAGATATTTTGACTACCAGCTTTTGCAAGTCTTTAACATTAAATTTTAAATTATAAATTTAGAATATTATAATTTAAAATTTACAAATATTTTTAAGCACTAAAATGGAATAATTTTTAAAATAGAGGTTATAATTAAAGTGTATTTGATTTGACAGTTTACAATAACTGAATAATTATCTGCAGATTCTGATTCAATCTTCTGTAAATTTATGAGAAGCAAATACAAAGCTCTTCTGAATTATGATGACTATGTTCAAAAGTCCTCCTTTTAAAGAAGAGAATTCAATTACATGTTTCCAAAAGACATATTAGACAGCATTAAACGTATTTAAAATTATCTCGCAGCAGCTTATCAATATTTTAGATGGGTATTATCACAAACCATTGAGCATTCATTTTAAACAGGAGCAAATATGTCAGAAGGCACTTTCCTCTCAGCACAATAGACTAACTCTCCAGCATTTTTGAAATTGCTAAGATAAAATTTTCATCATCTTTAAATAATATAACTTAATTTTCCCAATTTTTTAGATATAAAACGGGATATTAATTTTATTCTCACTTTTCTCTCGAAAGATATAAATTCCAAACCACTTTATCATTTAAAATATAAATTCTAACTTATATAGGTAATAATTTTGTATTTAATATAGAATTTCATCTCATTAAATTTATATTATTGCTTAAATTAAATATAATTCCTAGATCATTGTAAATTATTGCTATATCAATAAGCTTTGGATAAGGAGTTGTAAGAGCTATATTAAGCATAGTGATAAATGCTTGCTGTATTCTAGGAGAGCCTTCCAGCAAAGCCAAAGACAACTATTTACAAGTCAGAGACTCAAAGATAGATGCTTAAATAATTATACAAGGTTGTGTTCAGTTTGCAAATATGAGAAATTGAAACTGCTGCTGATGTTTTAAATGGATCGTTGCTGGTCGTATGGTAAATATTCAAGAGTAAAGCTCAATTAAATTGAGATAAATTATATTTAAATTTATGATGGAATTAAAATTATTTATTTTTTTCATTTCCAATGACAGTTGAGTGTCTTATTAGCTGACCAATATCAATATATTAAATTTGAACTTAGAAATTCTTTAAAGCATTATTTTCTTCAATAATTGAGCATAATGACTTAGTCTATTTGCCACATTTGAATTGAGAATTATAGATTCAAAGTAGCAAAGCATCTCCTTATAAATATTATTTTTCTCATCCTTCTTTTAATTGTTGAGCGTTAAATACTAGCTCTCCTATTTTCTCTATTTCCTTATTGCCAATATTCATATAAAAGGACAATTTTCATTTATTTTATTTTTTTAAATTCTTAGAATTATTCAATCACAATTAAAGACATGATTGAACAATAATGGGCTTGACTGCAGTGTCAGAATTATGTATAAGAAGTTAGTCAATAGTTTTCAAAGGAACAATTTATAACTCAATATCCTAGAGCTTAGCTCTTCCAGCAGAAGGCCATATTATAAATTATTAACAGCTCCAATTTCATCTTCTTATTTTTAGTACATAGAACTTTCTTTCAACAGATTTTTCTTCACATTTAAATACGAATAAGATAAAATAATTTTGACTGATTCTAATAGGGTCGACTCTTTCAATTGAAATGAACATTAGGCACGAAGTAGGCATTCCTCTCTTGTTGAATATAAAACTCATCTACGTTTATATTTCTGCCTTGCAAGTATTAGTCAAACTATGGCTGCTATAATCTTACTTATTCTTTAGACCAAAACGGATGCTTTCTTTAATGCATAAATCATTTTTCAATTCAATTAATAAATTCTTTTAAACAATCTAAAAAAATAATTTAAAATTATTTGGACCTTTTTTATTAATTTTCCAAATATTTTTTCTTTTTCTTGATATTTGCAATAAAAATAATACGAAACATATTCTTGAATGAGGTAATACCATTAAAGACATATTTTAATATTTTAAAAAATTTTTAATGATATTTTAAGGAAGAACTTATTTTAAGTTTAAATTTAGAGTAATGAAATGATTTTAAATATAATTAAATTTTTTTTAATAATAAATTAGGGTCTTTCTCAAGTAATCTGGAAAGAAGGTCATTGAAAACAGGAGAGAATCCTTCAATTTTAGGAGTTTCTGATTCGCAAATTTAAGATATCAAGTCTTTCAATCCAGTAGCTGCAAAAGGTGGCTTTCCTGTAGCTAATTCGTAAAGTACGCACCCAAGAGCCCAGATGTCTGAGTAAAAGCTATAATTATCATCTTAAAATAGCTCTGGAGCCATGTAATATGGTGTACCGCTTTTAGGCTACAAACATTATATCTTTCAAAATTACCTTTTAGTTTTCAGCATCAGTTTACACTAGATCAACAATTATTCACATAAATAAAATTAAAAAAATAGCAATTTATTTAAAATTTATTTAGTTACTAAACACTATAAATTAATTTTAAATTTTTAAATATATAAAAATTAAATATACAGCGATGTTTTTAGAGTTCAATTAGATAATGTTTTATCTAAAATAAAATAATCATTTTTACAAATGAATATATGAAACAATCTTTTTAGCGAGACCAAAGTCACATAATTTTAAGTTGCTATACTCATTTACTAAAACATTAGAGGGCCTGATAAAAGATTTAATTTAAAGAGAGGTTACTTTAAGTCGGCATATATAATTCCATTTGAGTGCAAGTAGTACAAACCTTGTGCCAAGTCTCTCC
Organism: Tetmemena sp. SeJ-2015; assembly: GCA_027382625.1. Taxonomy (NCBI): domain Eukaryota; phylum Ciliophora; class Spirotrichea; order Sporadotrichida; family Oxytrichidae; genus Tetmemena; species Tetmemena sp. SeJ-2015. The sequence goes on from JAJKFJ010020979.1 coordinate 353,843, forward strand.
CCAAAATTTTCGGAAATGTTTCCTCTGGGAAACTATCATTTCCATAAACATATATTGTTATTACTTTTTTCTCCTGCTCAATTAGTTAAAACAAATCTCCTCCAGCGCAGTATTCAAATATTATCCACAAATGATTTCTTGTTTCATACCAATTGAAGAATTTAAGAACATGTCTGTTTTTCAAATTGTGAAATATTCTAACCTATCATATTTATAAATTTAAATTAAAACTATTTTTAATTTATAAGTTTATGTTCATCCTGAATTTAATATTTAAACAATAGATAATAAAGTACAGACCTTTAATTTTTTCTTATAAGATTTTCTCAAAATTTTATTTCTTGTCCTTAAAAACAATAAAAGAACTAAAATACCACATTAAATTACCAACATAAATTTAACAATAAAAAAATTGCATATACTTCTTGTATTAAATAATTAAATACTAAAGCATTCTCAAATATAATTGTTTTTTTTAAATTACTTGATTTAGTACTTACTAACAATATATAAAATGAAGCATTAATAAATCAAAAATTAATTTATTTCTGCTATATTTGAACTATTAATAAAAGATACTTCGTTTAAAACTTATGGGTTAATCATATTTCAAAAATAATATAATTTATTATCTCAAAATTAATTTAAATAAATATAATTTTGAAACAATCATATTTGATAAATTATGAAAAATATACCCTGAAACTTTCTTTCTTCTTGACTTTTCAACAGATTTTACAGCAACATAATCTATAGTCTTCTTCTTTCTTCCCTATATATTTCAAATATTTATAAGATTATGAGATGTAATTTTTTTATATTTAAAGTTTTTAATACTTTTTTTAACAAATTTTAAAATCTTATTTTAAATTTAATAAGAATGTACCTTGTAGACGACGGAGTATTTCCCTCTTCCTACTTCCTCATATATATGAAAATTGTTCATTTTAATTTACAAATTAGATTAATATTTTTTATAATCTAAAAATTATAATGCCTGAGAATGGTCTAGAAAATATGCTTGATAAGCAAATTTTTTTAATTATAAAAAAAAAATTGATGGTCATACTAAATATGCTTAAAATGATTATAAGAAGGTAAAAGAAAATTCATACTGAAATTTAAAGAATTCATAAGAAGTTTTTTAATTAAAAATGAAATTTAAAGATAATAAATTATGATAAACAAATAGATAAAATTAACATAAACTGAAGTTTATTTGTCGATAATGGTATCATTATAAAACTCATTAACAGAATAATTTCTAATTTTATTTAAATAAACAATTTAGATCTATTAAATAAAAAGATAAATAATAATTATTTAAAAATTAAATTAACTATTTATTTTATGAGCACCGAAGATATGTAATAAACGAATTAAAACTAACAAAGATAAAAAGAAAAAAAGAGAATGAAATAAATAGTAAATGAAGGTCTAAAAATATAGAAGTACTTATAACAATGCATCTCAATTAATAAAAAAAATCATAAAAAATATCTAAAATATAAATCAAGGAAAAGTGAAAAAATTTTTAGCAAAATAAAAAATAAAGTATAATTATAATTACTGTTCTTATTATAAGAAGAGAAACTGCAATAATTAAAAATTAACATTAAATTAAAAAAAGAAAATTCGCAGGGATCCGATCTTCTCAAGGACAAAATGAGGGGCCCCTGCAAATAAGTTGTCTAGGGCCTCTCAATAGCGTAAATTGTCTTCATCGCGGCCGATTATTGATAAAGGTTTTATTTCGCGAAATATTTGCCCATCTAGTTTGAGGGGCTAAGGTCAACTTTAAGGAAATTCATAAGGAAATTTGACTACGATTTCCACTTCCAAAACTCATTCTTAATAGAACTACAGATTTCGAAATCTGTGGAAGCTGCAAAGTATTTGCCTAGGGCCTCTCTATAGCGTTATTTGACTGCATCGAGGGGGATTTTTGATAAAGGTTTTAGTTCGCGAGATATTTGCCCATCTAGTTTGAGGGGCTAAGGTCAACTTTAAGGAAATTCATAAGGAAATTTGACTATGATTTCCACTTCCAAAACTCATTCTTAATAGAATTACAGATTTCGAAATCTGTGGAAGCTGCAAAGTATTTGCCTAGGGCCTCTCTATAGCGTTATTTGACTGCATCGAGGGGGATTTTTATACAATTAAGTGGGGTTTGTTTCGTGAGATAATCGATTTCGTTCAACCGATCATTTCTGACTTTTTTCTTGGAGTTATTGGGTTTCGTTCAACCGATTGGTCCATTTTATATGGAATTATTTTTATCATGGGGAAATGTCCTATCCGTGCTTTCTATGTCTTACGGTTTCGAATGAGTACCTATTCTGCCATTTTTCTCTATTCATTTATTTTACTGAAATTTTTACTTCTTTTTCTAAAAATAAATATATTATTAAAAAATTTTTTTAAATCTTAATTATAAATTTTTATGCCTTTACAATTTTTTATATTTGTGAGTTATATAGTTTCGTTTTATCCAACTAGTTCATTTAAACAGGAGTCCTTTTATACATGGGGAAATGTCCTATTCGTCCTTACTATGTCATACGGATTTGAATGAGCACCTATTCTCTCATTTTACTTGCATTAAATTTTTTATATAATTTTTTACTCTTTTATTAACAAAAAAATTTATTATTAAAATAATTTTTAAAATCTTATTTATAAATTTTTATGCCATTAAAATTTTTTATATTTGTGAGTTTATTAAGTTTCGTTTTTCCAATTGATAAATCTGAAGATAAGAAAATTATGTCATAGGGAAATGTCCATTTTGTGCTCTCTATGTCATGCCAATTCGAATGAGTACCTATTCTACCATTTTTTTCTATTTACTTTTTATTTAATCTTAAATTAATACTCCTATTTCTAAAAAAAAATATTTATTAATAAATATATTTTGTAAAATATTATTTATAAATTTTTATTATATTAAAATTTTTTTTGTTTGTGAGTTATTTAGTTTCGTTTTTCCAATTGATTAATGTGAAGAGAAGAAATTTTTGTCATGGGGAAATGTCCAATCCGTGCTTTC